>OX101815.2:47924124-48375153 GCA_944452925.2 Chrysolina oricalcia | reverse complement strand
ATTCAGGAAATCTTCATTAGAATACCCCAAACGAGACATTTTGCACACAAATAGAAAACTGCGAAAAACATGTCAATTATATCGCATCAAATTTTGACATATTTGTTGTAACTTAATTTGTTTTTGAAGCTTGTTTGGTTTGGTATTGCTTCGAATGATTTACATTTCAAACATTTCCCAAAATCAGATATATCTTGCCAGGGGTGTATTTTAGGTATAGGACATTCTTCATGAAATTGATATCTTTTTTTTCGTAGTATACAAAAATAATAGAATAGTGTATGGTTTCCATTTGAAAAACTCGTGTTTCATCAGTTATCTCGATGTTATGTTTTAGGTGGAAATTTCGACCACCCTGTTAATTATTTTAGAAAATTCGATGGACCTATTCATGACTTGATGCTTAAGGTGCAATTCTGTGAAATTTCACATTTCCAACTGTTAATGTCTATGAGCTATGATTTTTTCGGAGTGGTGCTGTAACTGTCAAATTTTTCAGAAAAAAAATCAATATCTCGAAAACTAACAAATTTGGGTATAGGCATTGTTTCACAAAGTGGGCGAAAAATATGCTGAGAAATTCAAAAATGTAATAAAATACAGGATGTTCCTTTTGAAATAAGGAAGTTGCCCTCAACTTCCGGTATAACGGAAAGAGACCGGGAGTTGAAAATATTTTAGTTGAGAAGGCCATTTTGTAAAACCCACTACCACAAAATTTCAAGTTTTTATTTTAAATCGTTCTCCATATATTCCTAACGAACTCTCGTCGTGAAAGACCCTGTATACTTGCCGTTGTGTAAAGTGTAAACGGTGAACATTCAACTTTACAATTATAAGTCATATAATGATTTTCACCAGATGTCTCATGCGTTATGTTGAATGAACTTGACCGATACGTACTTAAAAATCGGTCATACTCATGATTATATGATATACCAAAATTAAACCATTTTACGGCAAACGTTCGCCTTAACACATTTCAATTATGTTGAATTTTTGATCAAATGAATCGATCAATACTGCATTATCATGAATATATAATTTAAATGATAATAACTTTGAAGATTTCATATGCACATATTCTTTATATACATTTTCAAATATTGTCTATTCAATAATTTGCAAACATCAAGATAAATATGAAAATTTTACATGTTTTGATTATAATCGTGAAAACATCTTCGTCAATATGATCAATATTATGACCAAATAAATACGTATTTTTGCATATTTTGCCAGACGTAAGTTAAATGCCCCAAAAAATATATGTATAATTATTGATCAAAATAATCAGTGAAAATTATTATATTAGTAATATATATCTTGAATGATGATAATTTTGAAAACAGAAAATGAACGTATCATTTAAATATAATTCGATCCACTTAACGACCAGATAAGTATGTATTTTTGCATACTTTGCCTGACGTGAGTTGAATATCTGAAGAAATATATTCAATTATTGATCAAAATAATCGATATTAACTATTCCATAGTGGATATATCTCCTGGGTGATGATAATTTTTAAAATCGAAGGTGAATCTTTTATTTATACATGATTCCAAACTTTTTCTATACAAAGTTTTCCTGGTGTCAGACAAAATATGTGTAATTTTCATTTTCCTTTATATAATAATTAAATCGTTTCATTCAGATTAATACATTTTCTGACCGAATAACCATGTATTTATGCATACTTTTTCCAACGTAAATTGAATACCTGAAAAGATATGTTCTCTCATTGAGGTAAATAATCTATAAAAATGATTGTATCATTAATATATCTCCTGAGTGATAGTAATTTTGAGATTCGAATTCAAACATATTATTTATATTTGTTTCCAAACATTGTCTCACCAAAGTTTTCCTGGCATCAGGAAAAATATCAATATTTTACATATTTCCTAGTATAGTAATGAAAATATCTTGTTGAATTCGAAACACTTAACCACCAAATAACTATGTAATTTTGCATAGTTTGCCTGACATAAATTGAATACCTGAAGAAACATATTCTTTTATTGATGAAAATAATCGATAGGTATAAACTATTTCATAGTGGATATATCTCCTGGGTGATGATAATTTTGAAAATTGAATGTGAACGTATTATTTATTTATGTTTCCAATCTTTCAATATGTGTATTTTTCGGTTTCCACAATATAATAATAAAAATGTTTCATTCAGATTAATAAATTTCCTGACCAAATATAAGCATGTACTTTTGCATACTCTTTCCAACGTAAGTTGAATACCTGAAAAAATATGTTCACTCATTGATGTAAATAATCAATAAAAATCATTGTTCAATCAATAGGTATCTCATGAGTGATGGTAATTTTGAAAATCGTATATGAACATATTATTTATAACATGAATATTTTACATATTTCGTAATATAGTAATGAAAAGATTATATTTGACCAATATTGGACCCATATTATTTTTTAATTCACAATAATCTATATTGGCCCAATATGAAACCAAGATTCAGCCGATTTGATGTGCTACCTGGGATACAATGTATTTTTTTAAGACAGTGCGTAAACTAAGCTTTACACACTGCTGACAGTACGTAAAGTGACAATTTTTCGCACAATTTCGTGAAAAAATCACCTGTGCGTAAAAGCATCAACTGTGCGCAAAGTAATTTTTTACACACTGTTCATACATTTATGCATTTTTGAAAAATGTATACAGTATTTTGCGTCAAATATAACTCGGAAGTCTTTATTTTGTAGTATATTTAAACAAATTCACTCTAAAATAATTTATTTGACGAAATACAATGCCTCAATAACTTCAACACAATACTCTAATTTATATAACAATCACTGGACTATTTATTCTCGACTTCCGCTTCACTGACTCCCAACTCTGATGCGTGGTTCTTTTTATATTCACCGCTCATTTATCGGAATGCTCTTGATATTTCTAGAAAGCCCTAGGAACGTTCTCCTATTCGACCAGATTCTTCTCGTAGCAAAGCGCCTCGGGAGTAATTCGAGCTCACTCGCTATCAACGTGAGCGTTCAGGCCCGGCATCGCCCTCAGCTTCTTCACAATTTGATAATACGACGACAATTCATAACATTAAACAGTCAAATTAATGATATAATTGCCACAATTTGGCAATATAATAACTGTCGAAGGAAGAACTTTGTATGAAACACTTTCATGAAGGCCTTTTTTGTACTCTTGTGTTTGTTAAACTCGGCTGCGCCTCATTCAACAAACTTCACGTTCATACAAAAAAGTCCTACTTTACGAACTTGTATCACGAATATGAAATGTTGGTCGCAGCATGTAGTTTAATTAAAACCAGTCATTACCAAAAGAGTTCACTTTTATTCTTTAGCAGAGTAACAGTTTACATTCGAGAGTCAGAACATATACTGATCATTAATCATTCCCGAAAAATTGGGGTTTAATCGAAATTGGTTGGTCATCACTTTTAATCTAATTGTTTATATATTTGAATGGCAAATAGTTCAATGTACTGAAATGTTGCAGAAATACATAATTAGGTCGGTGTAAAGCTACGATGAGTTTAATGACACTGCAACGTTTCTGTACGTATAGTTGTTGAGTAGACATAATTAAAAACATTTGGAATATGAGATAAATGATCTAAATCTTTATCACATCTCCCTCGGTAAAAGAAAAAAAAGAAAAATTTTTACAGTTTTTCTTTTTTTTTTTTTTTTTTTTTTAAACTAAATCTGTCGTTAATATAATAGTACACTTGATAATATATAATCACTTGTAATAGGGTTTCACTCTGTTTTTATGCACTGTCATTTCTTTATTGTCCACTTTGATCACTATATTCGGGTGTTCGTCTTTTATCACTGAATAAGGACCTTTAAAAAGTTCTTGCATTTTATTAGTAACATTATTTTTAACTAAAACTAAATCATCTACTTTAAACTTACTACCGGGATTACAGGACTTATCATATCTATCTTTTCTAATTGTTTTTGATTTCAACAAATTATTTCTTGCATCGGCACAAGCTCGCTGAAGACGGTGTTTCAGTTCTAGAGGGTAATTATCAAAAGTATACAGGGGATCAATATTTTCACCAATGTTAGAGGGTAGTTTTGGTAAATGTCCGAAAACTAGTTCGTATGGAGAATATTTTGTTTCTGTATGTACAGTTGTGTTGTATGAAAAACACCAATAGGGTAGCCACGTGCTCCATGCAGTCTCAAATTTAGATGTTTGCATTCTTAAGTACGCGCCTAGATGTTTGTGTGAGTTTTCTAGAGAACCTATTGTCTGTGGGTGGTATGCACACGAATTGAGTTGTTTTATATTAAGTAATTTAGACATTTCTGAGAATACTGAATTCATGAATTCGGTACCTCGGTCCGAAAGAATTTGTTTTGGAATACCGTATCGTAAAACAAAATTATTTATGAGTGATTTTGCTACGGTTACTGCTTCCTTATTCGGTAGTGCATATGCCTCTACAAATTTTGACAGGTCGCATTGTAATGTTAGAATATATTTATTGTTCTCAATCTCTTGCTCGATAGGGCCTACTAAATCTAGGGATATTTTCTCAAACGCATATGATGCCGTTGTTGTTATGTTCAGGGGTTCTATAAATGGAGTAGAGTGTTTGTACCTTTGGCAGTCGTCACAGATTTTTACAAATTTTTCTACGTCATCATACAGTCCCTTCCAGTTGTAGTACCTTTTAATGTTGTTAAACATTCTATTGATACCTGCGTGTCCTCCCGTATGCAGAATGTGGAAATCATTTAAAATTAATTGTCTAGTTGCTGAATCATTAATGTTATGTTATTCGACTTCTTGAAGATTTTTGAAATTTCTTTGATTATATCTGCAGATAAATTGTTATCTTTATTAATAAATAATTCTGGAATATTTTCCTGTCCGGACAGTTTTTGACAGTCTTTCAACATCTCTCGAAGGTCTGATGCTGAGCAAGTATCTGTCTTAACTAAATATATAATCTGCAAGCTTGCGTCATAAATCAAATAATCGTTAATGAACTTAAATTGTTTTTCTGACTTTTGTAGTTTATTGAATTGTTGTGAGCTCAATATCTTCAATTCAGTTACGTTGTAAGGTTTTTTCAGAACCTCGACGATTCCGGGGTGATCAGTCCTAGTATCATCGTCTGCAGTCAGGTTGTCCAGCAATGTCTTTGTTCGTGAACGTGTTATAACATTCACAGAGGCATTAATTTTCCTAGACATTTCTTTCAAGTCGTCAGATGGTATTTCTACTCTAGAAAGAGCGTCTGCAATGTTCGAGTTTCCCTTAACGTACTGTACTACATAGTCATATTCATCTAGAACAAGTCGAAATTTTGTCAGTCTACTGGACGGTTGATTTAAGCCATACAAAAATATGAGCGGTCTATGGTCGGTCTGTATTATGAACTTCCTCCCGTATACGTACTGTCTATAGTGTTTAGTCCCCCAAACTACGGCTAAAAGTTCTAGTTCTATGATGCTATAGTTTCTTTCTGCCTTATTTAAGGTTCTACTGGCATATGCAATTGGTTTATTGTTTCCGTTACAAAGTACTGCAGAGATAGAGATTTTGGATGCATCAGTTTTCAAAATAAAAGTGTTTTCCGCTGAAAAATCTGGGTACTCTAGAATTGGAGGTGATATTAACCTTGATTTCAAATTTTCAAATGCTTCTTGACATTCCTCTGTCCAGATAAATTTTTCACCTTTCCTAGAAAGTTTGTTCAAAGGTGATGTTATTTGAGCGAAATTTGGAATAAACGACCTGTAGTAATTTGCAAAAGCTACAAATCGTTTCGTTTCCTGTGCGTCTTTGGGTACTGGATATTTTTGTAATGCCAGAATTTTTGAGGGGTCCGGAGACACTCCTGACGGTGAAATTTTGTGACCTAGATAAAGAATTTCTTTTCTGAAAAATTTACATTTGCTCGGATTAAGTTTTAAATTAACTTTTCGCAATCTGTGTAAAACTTTCGTTAAATTTTTGTTGTGATCCATCAAACTATTTCCCAGAATAATAATGTCGTCCAAGTATACAAAACAGCATTCGAAATTCAAACCTGTCATAGCCATGGTTAGGGCCCTTGAGAATACACTAGGACTTACTTTCATTCCCATTGGCAGTCTTGTCATTTGATATTGTCCCTTATTTGTGGTAAAAGCTGTATACTCTCTACATGCTGGGTCTAGTTCAATTTGGTAATACCCTTGTGCTAGGTCGAGATGGGAAAAATAAATTGCACCAGAAAGTGAATCTAAAATTTCATTAATATTTGCTATTGGAAATTTTTCGTCTTTTAAACATTTATTTAGTAGTCGATAGTCAATAACAACTCTCCACTTGCGTTCACCATTTTTGTCCGCCTTTTTGGGTACTACTAGTAGTGGTGATGACCATGGAGATTTAGCAGGTTCAATTATTTTTCCGTTTAACATTTTATCAATCTGTTTTTCGATTTCTAGTTTCTGTGATTGTGGAAGTCTGTAAGGTTTTGTGTAAACAGGGGTTGTGTTTTCTTCGAGTTGAATCAAATGTTTATAAATGTCAGTAACTGAAAGTATGTCATTGGGTAAGTGGAAAACGTCCGCAAATTTTGCACATATATGGTCAAGCGCTCGTTTTTCCTCCCATTTAGTCCGTCCGAAGGAATTGATTTTAAAACTTCTTTCACTCGTTGAACGGATGAGATATTCATGTCGCTGTAAGAAATTATTTCGTACAATTTAGCATCATCAATTTTCGGTTCAAAATTCCTAATTTCCACCGGTTCTTCTCGAGTGTTCAAAATTTTTATTGGAATTTCATTTTTGTCGACCGGTTTTGCAATAGATCCGGCAACAAAAACGCCACTGGCAATTTCTTGTGGAAGTACTATGCATTCAAAATTTGCCTTCACTTTGAAATACTTAATAATTTCACAGCGGGGGGGAATTCTAGTACTTTTACTGAAGTCAGACTCTATCGGAAGTGTTAATTTATTATTATGTACTGTGAAAGAAAACTCAAAATTTTCATAATCTATGATTGCTGAGTACTTTTTGAAGAAATCTGCGCCTAAAATTCCTTGTATGTTATTGTCAAATGATTCAATTATAAAGAATTTATGTGTAAACGTATATTTGTCGACTTGCAAAGGAACGTTCAATGAGCCTAGCGTCGTCGTTGACCCTGAAACTCCGTCTATTTTTATTTTGTCTGTGTAGTCTATTGTATACAAGTGTCTGTTTACATGTTTATGAAAAATTGCGCTAATTGATGCACCTGAGTCGAGGAGTAAATAAATTTCCTGATTATTGTAATTAAATTTAACATAATTTAAACCGTGTATACCAAAAATGGAATTATTTTTCGCCCTATTGGCCTCGAAAAAATGTTCGCTCCTGTGAGCTGCTTTGACTTGATGCCTCACTTTCTACGTCATTTGCTACGAACATAGTTTGTCTTATATTGTCTTCTCTTGTATTTTGAGTTTGTCGAGAACGATCATTTGATGGGTTCTGTGATAGACGGCCTCTATAGTTATTTTGTCTGTTATCACCATTGAATCGTCCTCTGAAATTGTTGTGGTTATAATGTGTATTATTATATCTGTTCGAATAATTTCGATATGTGTTGAAGTTTCGTCCTCTATACCTATTGTTAAAATTTTGGGAAAGTTGGTGATTTTGTCCATTTCTAATGTGAAACATAGTCGGTTGTTCTTGGTTGTCTTGTGTAAATTCGTCTTTTGCTCCATTAATTGCTTCTGTCAGTGTACTGTAATTCCGCGCTTTTATTATAGTTCTTAACTCTGTATTGTTTATACCCTTTGCAAAAACGTCAATGGCTATTTTTTCATTCTGTTCCCTGAAAATCTCAATAGAATTTTTATTGTCGCCGGCCTGAGCTAAAGTAAGGTCTGACATTAGTATTTCTATTAATCTCCCGTATTCATCGATATTGAGGTTACCTTGTTTTACATTTTGTAATTTAGCAGAAAGAGTTGGTGCTGATTGCTTTGGTAAAAAGTTAGTTTTTAAATCTCGTATTAAATTTTCATGGTTGGTATAACTAGTTTTCATTCTAATTTTATCTCTGTGAGATATGCAAACTCTAATAACATAATTGATTAGAGATTGTTTGCCTACCGTGTCTAAAGCTGAATCGTACAATTCTATACCCTCTATTAACTGATACACGCCTTCATTTGTGCCGTTTAATTTTGGCAATAGGTTAGCTGCTGTTTTAAAATCAAATTTTTGTTCACTCATGATTAAGTCTGTAATTATACCTATTTCTATATTAGTATCAACATCTACTTTACTAGTTGACTTTGACCTATCATCCAAAATATTCCTAATTTTAGTGGATATTTTTTCTATCCTATGTAAATATATTTCTACCTGAATAATTTCATCTTTAGGTGGACTGCTATCATTAAACTTATGTACTAATTTATTAATCACTGAATTAACATTTTCAAACCTCTGGTGCCGTCTCTGCGTAGCTGGTTGATCTCGTTTGTCGTGAGAGTCTTTGCGAAGGTTTTCTTCAAATTTCACCAGTTGTTCCTCCGCCTCTGCAAACTGCCTCAGAACGTCTTTGCTGCTCATGAGCCCTGGACACTATCGTACTCTTCATTCTTTTCTTCTCTTCAGTTTGAGTCAACACACTCACGAGATCTTCGAAGTTCGCTTAACCCATTTAAAACCACTACCAATAATATCCCAAAAATCACCAATTTTTTAATGAATAAATATTTATTTATATATTTTCAAACATCTTTAGGGTTTTAACAAAAAAAAATTGAAGAACTGAACCAAGATTTTTTGCGTTGCTTTAACGCAACATTGGCAAGATATGCATTAAAAAAATTCAGTTATGATATTTCTTAAAACAGTTCGAATGTAATGGAACTCTACATTTATTACACATAAAAACGGTTGTTCTCTTGCATAATCTGCATCGTCTCCTCCAGTTTTCTGAATTTCTCTCGATTATATGACCAATATCATCAAGTCGAGCAGGAGATGGAATAGATGATGTAGAACCCCGTCCTCGAATGGATTATGTCCTACATTTTCCGGTACTAATGAGGCTCCTTACAAGTTCAGACCTGAAATCCAGCTGCGAAATTGGCTTGTCACTATACACAAGTCTATGAAGTTTCCAAGCATTTGCCACAGAAGAATCTAACATGTTTATGAACAGTGGCCACCACCATTTTTTTCCACGAATGTTGATTCGGTAATTTGCAATCGCGTTATCATGCAAATCAACGCCGCCCATATATTTGTTGTACTTGGCAATCATGTTTGGTTGGGGAATCGAAGTGTCACGTTTTTCTTTCCGATTGTAGCGTTTCACAGGTACAAGGGGTTGCACAGATTCACAGTTGGAAGCCACTGTTACCACAGAATTGTCATTCCAACGTACTACACTAATTTCGTTTACGTGATCGTAACGAGAATCCATAGCACCACGCTGTTTTTTTCCTAGAGACTTATTATTATCTAATGGGCATTTCAGCATCCTATTCTCGCGTACAGTTCCAGTTGCAAAATATCCCTCATATTTTAGATAAACTAGTAGCTTATAACTGGTGAAAAAGTTGTCGAAGTAAATCTTATGAGCTGATCTGGTTTTCAGAACTTTCAATAGATCAATAACAACTTCTTCACCTAAACCAAATTCTTTCTTGACTTTCTCAGGATTTTTTCCACCATAAGGTATGAATTGATATAAAAATCCATCGCTAGAGGTTAGGCACCACATTTTGAAACCGAAACGTACCGGTTTTCCCTTCAGAAACATTTTTGCTGAATGGCGGCCAAAATAGGGTACCATTTCTTCATCAATCGACAAATGCTGTCTGAAAATGCCGTATTTCAAGTTATTCACGTTCAGAAGATCGATTAGCGGTCGAACTTTGGCGAATTTGTCTCCCTTATCCAGCTGATTGTTGTCGGCAAGGTGAATGTTTCGTTTTATATCAAGAAATCTATTTCGAGACATCGCGCTTTTCACAAATTGTACTCCTTTATCTTCATGAGATGACCAGTAAAGTTGTAATTGTGGGAGAGTGTGATATCCACTCAAAATCAATATTCCCAAAAATATTTCCAAATCACCATTGTCTAACTCAAACTTAGGACGGTTATTATCTCTTGAATATTTTATGGAATTAGAAATGATGAACTCCATTACTTTCTCATCGAACATTTGCTTGAAGAAATCAAGTACAGATTTTCCATGAAGCACCTCAATTATAGATTTCACATCCCGTTCCTCATTGGAAATAGCATCAATCTCATGGTCGACAGGTGTTCTACACCAAGTGATATTTTACATCTTTGCTGCTTTTTTTGGTGGAGGAAGAGTTACCTCTTGTGAAATACTTTCCTCGTTCTCGTTAGCCACATGCATTATTTCAAACGTTCCTGCTAAATCGTTAGGCAAATTTTCTAGTTCACCAATCACATCATCGTCGATGTTCTCTTCATCCGTAAGATCATCTACATCGGGTGGTATATAACAAATATCAATATTTTCCTCATCCAAATCAAAATCTTCGACAATTTCTTCTAATTCTCTGAGAATCAATGGTCTCTTCCAGTCGTTATTGTTCATTTTACTCTGCAAAAATTGTAATGAATATTTGAAGACCACACGTCAGAAAAAAACCACTCACCATTGGTAACTTTACAGTTCTCACGACGATATACCAATGCACGACAACGTCCCCAACCTTCCTATAGCACTGCATGAATGAGACTAAAATGGCCCTACACCATCGGAATAATATTGGAATTCGCCAGACGTGAAAATACAAGTTCTGACTTGAAAACTTTTCCCTCCAATGTTGCGGTTTCGCAACCTCATATTCATACAGCTCAAAAAAATATATCTCAATCATTTCATTCTCATTTATCATGTGAGTATGTTTTAGGAATATTATTTTATATGAATCTCATCATGGATGACGAAAATAGTGAACCGATGAGTTTGTAAGGAATATTCATGATCATAAGGTTTTCTGGTAGAAATTCCGCAGTGAATGATTATCCCTCATAGAAAATTTCAAATATATTCATGTATTAAAAAAAATAATTTCTGTATTTTCAAGTATTGTTTTATAACATGCCACTGAAAGATCATCAAAAATTCGTTTTATCGTTCATTAAAAAAAATGCTATTTTTGATGTTGCGTTATCGCAACCATGGCAGTAAATGGGTTAATGCGATTTGCCGTTCCATTGATTTCTTCATACCTTCTCGCATTTTTCTCCAGATGAAATATACGATGACAACTACAATGAAGATTAAAATTGGGACTATCATTGCGTCGGTGTGATTAAATGCGGTAGAACTTGATTGGTTCGCATTATTTGATCCGGTGCCAACAGCTTGTATCTGCAGTCTTTCTTCGTTTGTAACTTTTGATCCACACATTTTCAAAAAGTTCGTTTTCTTCTACACATTGATTGGACTGGCAGGATCGCCATGAAATGTTGGTCGCAGCATGTAGTTTAATTAAAACCAGTCATTACCAAAAGAGTTCACTTTTATTCTTTAGCAGAGTAACAGTTTACATTCGAGAGTCAGAACATATACTGATCATTAATCATTCCCGAAAAATTGGGGTTTAATCGAAATTGGTTGGTCATCACTTTTAATCTAATTGTTTACATATTTGAATGGCAAATAGTTCAATGTACTGAAATGTTGCAGAAATACATAATTAGGTCGGTGTAAAGCTACGGTGAGTTTAATGACACTGCAACGTTTCTGTACGTATAGTTGTTGAGTAGACATAATTAAAAACATTTGGAATATGAGATAAATGATCTAAATCTTTATCACAAATAGCTATTTTCTATCTATTGTTTTCTCTAAGGAATCTATGTTGTCAGCCGCAGAGAATATACATCTATTTTCGACCAGATCAGGTGCAATGTATATATTACCATTTTCAGACATATTTTTCGAAATGGATAATGCGATTTGAGTTTCTATTCGTAGCATGTTATCATAATTTATAAAGCAACCAATTCTATTGAAGAATTTTACTAAGAACTGGCTTCTTGTTGAGTGAAACGCAATTATCCCAACTGCTGTTTGTAATGGATAATCTCTAGATTTTCTTCAGATATTAGATTTGTATTAGACCTGCCTAATTGATAACCTTTCAAATAATGAAACCCAAAATATACTAACAGGTCTATTCACTATCTTTTAACGATATTATTATATTAAGCAGTCGTTACCAAGCGATGAGTCGTTGAATAACGACAAATTCACAGAATCGTATTCACTATCTGTTTCTTCATCGTCATTTAACGATAAATCTTTGTCGTAACTGTCAACGATAATAGCTGCAAAAAAAATATATTCTCACTCGTCCCTTGCAAAATTTAAATGGTAGTCAAATAGGAATGGGTCACTTTGAGCAGGACGTAATGGAGTGGAATCAAAGATTCAATAGGTGGTTGAGGGATATCAGCAACCCTTTCAAGACTCGAGAAGAAAATTTTTGGAACGATTTCAGATCAACCAGAGAACTGGCTTGGGAGTTATTTAATGAAATGGGCGATACAGACGTCCAAGTAAACAAAAATTGTAAATTTCCATTCTATAACCAATCGCACAGTTTTCTTTTAGCATTGTATTTTTCCGCCTATGGCAATTACCAGAAGTCTATGGTAAAAGATAAATTATGTCCCAGTCTTCTGTAAGCAGGTGGATTCACGCAAAATCAGAAATATTGCACGAAGTTTCAGAAATATGGATCATTTGGCCCTCTATCATAAAATTCACAATAGAGCTGTTTTGTTTGGTTGTCAGGAGGTACCTAATTCCTTTACAATCGTTGATCAATGACTCGTTAAATAACGACTTTTTAGAGAATAGACCTGTAAAAGCTGAATCGTTAAAACTAGCCGTTCGATAGTTTTCATCGTCACCTTTGATACACCACTCATTGTATCATGTTTTCAGGGATGACTGTTTTACTCTCTGGTGTTTTCAGAAATCCATTGAATTTCCACAAATCAGCTTTTGCTGCATCTCTTCTGAAAATCACAGAATCCTCATAAAGAATCATCGAATTCTCGTTCATTGTATTCGAATTTTTTTCCCTAAAAGTTCTGAAAGTATGATCTTTCACACTCTTTATTTTATTTTGGGGTTTGGAAGGGTTTTTCGAATTTGAAAAATAAACATCATCTTGAAAATCGTCTTTTATCCTACGAGAACTGTCAAGCAAATCATGAGAATTATACATTTTCAGACATAGATAGCTCTTCAACTTCATGCATATTTATTATAGTACCAGCGTACAGAATACTTCGCAACTTAATCAACAATTCTACTTCCGATACAGCTACATCATCCTCAAGGTGACTTTCTGGTATATCGCTGGATTTTCTGAGAACATTTATCACATTTTTCGTCTAGCAAGGTCGGTGATATTTCACTTCATATGCAAGGGCATCTTTCACATAAATAAATCCAGATGCTTTGACCTTTAATTCTTCCTTGCCTCCCAACTGAACTGCATCAATCAATCTCATCCCAGCTTCATCAGTTACGATGGTATGTAGAGAATTTTTTTCGTGTATTTTTGCAAAAGGAACAAAAATAATTGAGTTTGGGAACCTTCGATCTCAAAACCACTTTGAGAACTAGAGGTTGATGGAGATGGTAAAAATTTTTTATTGGTTACCTTACTGTAGCATTCTGAATACTATGATCCAGAGTAATTCCTTTTATCAAGCGTTGTAATTATAGAGTATAAATGAATACAGTCAGGATTATTTGAGTCAATTCTCAAATCCATTCACTTCATCAACATATCGTCTCCTGCAGTTTTTTTACATATTTCAAATCATTGTTCGTTTGACAAAGCAAAGTTCCATGTTTAATATAATTGGACTCTGTTATAGTTCGTGCTTATCAAACTATATGAAACAGGAAAATCACAGGAATTTTTGTTCAGTTTTTTGTTCATGGGAATTGGCATGTAGGAAAAAAAGCTGATTGCTATACCAGAAAAAAAAGCCAAAAGTCGGATAGAAAACCCCTGAGTCACGTCTGGTTATGTTTTCGAAAAGACACTCTGTGGCATAAACAATCACATCTCCTTCACCCCCCTCAAAGTGACAGCCACATACCCAATTTTATTAATGGATTAGGGGGTCAGTTGAAAACCATTGATGAGATTCACCAATTCATTGAAGAACAGAATTTTTTGAGGTTCCGAATAATCTCAGAAATTCCAAGAAACCCATATTATGGGTAGTTTATAGAGAATCCGAGAATGATAATCCAGGAGATTAGCTCATCTTAGGATACTACGGTACTTGTTTGTCCAGTGCTAGGACATGAGAGAGACTTGTGCACACATATTTTTATGACTGAATCACCCTGTATTCTTTGGAGTTCATGATTATAGATTTTGGAAAAATCAAACAAACATCTCAACTCAACCCAGAAATACTGGGTGTCCACTTAAAGTCCATTGTGAATAGTTTCTATAATTATGGATCACCCAGTATGAATGATGGGCATGTCAGTTTTTCTTAATATAAAAACAAGGTGTCTAGCGAAAAATATCATTTTGCAAACTTTCTCGCTCAGGAAATGTCATATTTTATACTTTCAAAATTGGGCATGCATGCAGTTGCGGATAACCCTGCATGAGGTTGTCAGTTTTTTCATGATTAAATCACCCTGTATTCTTTGGAGTTCATGATCATATATTTTGGAAAAATCAAACAAATATCTCAACTCAACCCAGAAATACTGGGTGTCCACTTAAACTCCATTATGAATAGTTTCTATAATTATGGATCACTTAGTATAAATGATGGGCATGTCAGTTTTTCCTAATATAAAAACATGGTACCTAGCGGAAAAGATCATTTTGCAAACTTTCTCGCTCAGGAACTGTCATATTTTATACTTTCAAAATTGGGCATTCATGCAGTTGCGGATAACCCTGTATTCGTAATGATTTTTGCTCACATTTGTCTGTGAAATTGCTACGTGGAAATGAAATTAAATGTTTCTCAAAAAACACTGAAGTTCATTTCATTCTGTTTGGAGATGCGCTTGAAGTAAAAGTAGGTATTTCTCAACATCTTGTATCTCAAAAACTAGTCTAGATTTTTTTTATTATTATTTATTTATAGATTCCGATGAAATTTTTATAAGTAATATTTTGAGACTCCCTGAATCCAGTGGTGTATTCCGAATTTTGAATAAGAGTAGAAATTGAAACGGTGGGTTGATTAAACGGCATAATTTCTTAAATTTAATTGTACAATAACTTTTTTATTGATGGACAAAATTCAACAAAATTCTAAAGTGAACCATTTAAAAATATCACGAATCCAGTGTTGTAGTCAGATTTTTTTTCAGAAAATCGCTCATAGATTTTTCAACTCGAAAAAAAAATAGTTGGCTCTGAAAATGAAGATTTGTTCACTAAATTTGATGTTCTAGTGGACTTTTTGATAATCTACCTAGTGAAAAAAAGCATAGCATCAGTTGAAAAAGGTATGTTTTACAAGGGTGCTTCCATTTCAAATGGGCCACACTGTATAAAACATCGATATAATTTTTCCGACTCTTGACTTTTTTTTTCTGGTCTTGAAATACTATCTCCTTCTCATATGCCAATTCCCATCAACGAGAAAATGACAAATTTTTCTACAAATTTTCCTACAACTTTACAACTTATGGCTTCTCTTGAGGTACATGCAAATGAATTTTATTATGATGATTATCCATCATCAAAATCGTATGATTCAAATGCCATAAACAAGAAAGTTAGCCGGAAAACTAAATAAAAATAACAACATTTTCCTTCCGGAAAATATACCTCAACAGCTGACCGGCTTATGGAAAATTTATTTCGGGCTCCTAACGATATTAAATTTCATTCTGTCGATTGCCATAAGCGAGAAAATGCATGAGCAACCAACTATTTTTTCACAAGATCGCGCCCTTATTTCAACCCTTTGAGCAAGTGCAAAACATATGGTTTTTCTCTATAACATTGTAGTACCTAGTCATGTGTTAGAATGCCATAAACAGAAATATAAAAAAAAAATCTGAAAAAGGAAGATGAATTTTCAATCTTCCTAGCACACGTCCGATTGCCAAATTTTCATATTTTGAGCTCAACACTGACATAATTTTCAGTGGTTGAAATCCCAGGAACGAGAAAATGAGACAGCAAAACTGTCGTTATCTGTCGGTCTAATGTGGAGATATCCTTAAGTTTTTATGGTTGTGTTTTCTACTATATATTTTATTATTTCTGGTCGGAAATGAATGGTAGATAACTAATGAGAGAGACCTGGGAGGAGCGCCACTGGAAATGATAACAATTATGACCAGTCAGCAAAAACCCATGAGAGAGCAATGGGAGTCAAGTTCAATGACCTATTTCAAGGTGAATGAATGCACTGGATATCAAATTACCTGGAATTCAATGACGCCATATTTCGGGTAGGCGAAATTTAATACGGGTTCAATGACCTAATTCGAGGTTAAAGAATGCACTGGATATCAAATTACTTGGAAGTTGCTGACGCCATATTTCCGGTAGGCAAATTTTGATACGGGTTCAATGACCTATTTCAAGGTTAATGAATGCACTGGATCTCAAATTACTTTGAATTTGCTGACGCAATATTTCCGGTAAATGAAATTTGATACGGGTTCAATGACCTATTTCGAGGTTAATGAATGCACGTGTCAGGTATCAGATTTTATTTGAAAACATCCGGTCACGTGTCATCAGCAGAATCCAATACAGGTTCATCGACCTCTCATAAAGTCAAAACCTATGAGAGAGCAATAGGAGTCAAGGTCAAAACCTATGAGAGAGCAATGGGAGTCAAGGTCAGAACCTATGAGAGAGCAATAGGAGTCAAGGTCAAAACTATGAGAGAGCAAAGGGATTCATACACATACAAGACTTCTCGAAAAAATCCTCCCCACTACTATATTGATAAAAATATATAAACCGGGGAAAATATTATAGCAAGCATTCTCTTATCAAAATGAGAAATACCAATTTCAAATTTGACTTGTCGAAAGAATATTTTTGCAAAGAAAAATCAAAAGTGGCTTTGTGTGAAAGAAAATTCCCATTGAATAAATCCAAATGTAAATTTGTTGTTGTGAATCTTTCATATGATTTGAATTTCACTTTATGTATTGAAATTACTGGAAATAAGGGAGACCGAGTGATTTTCACAGAAAACGATTGGAAGCAGTTTTTGACACACCAAGGAATCATCACCAATTATTTGTACTCATCAGATCAACCGAAGACCATTGAAGACGAAAGATTCACCATTGAGTTTAGCCAATTTACTAACGGAAGAGTTGTCAAAATCATAAAAGACCACTCCTCAGTGTTTTTGGAGTTCGCAACAGTTTGCAACCTATGGGAACTCCAACTCCTAATTGATTATAGGGTAGATATCTTGAAAAGATATCATTATGGAGAATATTTCCAAATTTTGAAAAATGGACTGTGCAAGCTGAGTGGTGATGTGTTGCAAAATGCTTCAAATTTGCTGCAACCAAGGGTGAACCACAATAGTGAAAATATAAGTCTAACTCTGGAATTCATCCATTTTTACCCAGAAGTTTTCTTAGCTGAGTTTTCTGAGAAACCATGAATAGGAGTGTGGCCTTTAATGAAAGTCGTAATAAAACTTATTAAATGTTCACATGGAAATTTGCATAAAAGAATTCTCGGAAAACATATTGGACTTATGAAGCAATCGATAGAATGCGCTTTGAGAGGTGAATAACAGTAACTTCGAATATCATCGCTTCAATTTTGGATTCAACACAAAGACAAATAATTTTCAAGCAAAGATTTTTTGAATAATTTATATTGTAAATATTGTATAAATAAAACTGTTTTGTGAATTTCATATTATTTTATTCGGAAAAATATCATACAAAATCATTTTTTGATATCCACGAATTATACTGATCGCTCAGGCCTAACCATTTGATGTAGAGTTTGTCTCCTCTTTTTCTTAGAACTTTTCTCACAGTGAAAATTTCATTGGACCAGTTTGGTGTATACCCTTTAGCAAATTGTTATTGAGTAAATACTTCTTATGGATTTTTTTTACATCTTTGGGTTTCATTCCTATCGTGCTGTGTACGGAAATGGTATAGATAGAAACTATATCTGGAATTGTTTCCACATTCTATTTTTCAAAGTTCTGTTTACTCTTCCAACTATACTAGCTTTCAAATTCGAGAAAGAAATCCTTTGTTAGTTTTGGAGTAAGGAATCATTTCAACTGAATCAGCTAATTACCGGAACAGTATGTGCATCTTCTTCTCCTAGTGATATACCTATATACCATTGGGTATTGAATTGATGCTTTCAATTTTTCCACAAACAGGAAATTCATAGGACGTCGCATCATTTTCAAACACAAAAAAACCAACACTCTTCCTGATATCCTTCGTTGCCCTCAAATGAAGAACACATTTTGTATGATACGAAGATGGATTCCATATGTAGAAAGGTGTATTGATCGGTGAGGCTCTTGAAAGTGTTTCTGGTTTAGCATATGGTGTTTGAGATGTTCTCAGGAAATGTCTTCCGAATTTATCGATGGGCATGATGTCACGGCTAAACACCGAATGATGTCAAATCTTAGAGAATTTTTATTTTATTATTCCTGCCTCGCGAAGTTCCTCCAATATGCTTGTAATTCCGTTTTTTACACCGGTGTTTCCAGCACATTGCGACGCAACCAAGAGTTTCAATCGCTCCACCAGCTCATTGAAATCATCAAAATATTTATATTCAACCGGTATGTTGTTGAAATCAAGCATAATTAGCCCTGAGCCCACCTTACTCCTTTTAACTGGTTTCTTTTTGAGTTTTTTCAAGATTTCGTTCTTTAGCCAAAGAGTGTAAGGTTGTAATTTGTGGTTTTAATATATTAACAAACTTTGATGCATGTGATGTTGATAAACCCCTTGCAGGATCATATTGGAGGTAATGTGCATTACTTCTTCTCGTTATATCGATATATGAATCAACATCTTAATTTCTATACCCAAGGGGTTGTTTCTTGAACAGCAATTCATATAAGCCTGCAGTTCCACTGTATTTGAACTTGCTATCAATAACAATATCGGCACCATCAAAATCCACAGAGGAGCTACCTATGGCATATTTTTCCGTAGACGGATCAAAATATACTCCAAAAGTGTCATCAAACGTATTTTTCGTATCTGAAATTTTGTCTTCTATATATGCACGGGGCAAAGGAATCGCAAACTGTTGTGAGTATTGTTCTTGTGGATTCAGTACAGGGCGCATACTTTCCTCGAAATAACTTCCATCGAAGTCGTATTTTGGAGCGGTTGAATCATGTTGAAATGTCTTTTCATCAGGAGTGATCTGATAAAATTCTTGAGGTGTTGCTTGATACAATTTTCGAGGTGCTGGTTGATAGACATGTCCTTGCAAAATTTCAAAGAACTATGCTCTTATTGTTGGAAAGACAAATTTAGTTTTCTCGTTATCGCTAAAGATTGTTCCTCAGATGAGGGGCGATACAGAAAGGGTTTCGATACATTCATTCATATATAAACATCAAGATTGTGGTAAAGTGGTCAGTCATCATGAATAGTCAATTTTTTTTTCTTTGGTGTTTTTGGCATCGACTGCTATGGTCATTAGCCATGTGTTCTTTACAGGCCTTGATACTAACTCCATACGCCACCTTAGGAGCAGCACTGTTAATTGGAACGCAACAGCGAATCGTGCAGGACTCACCCTAGTCTAGCCACGAGATTTTAATAATTTAATCGGTTAAATTAAATTAAAAAATCCCAGCCCAACCAGGATTCGAACTCCGGACCTTTCGACTCAGAGTCGGACGCTTTAACCACTGCGCCACGCCCCGACATGAATAGTCAATTAAATGAACAACTATTAAGAGCAAGGAAGGCTTTGAGAAGAAAATATAAGACATTGAAATCCGATATAGCAAAATCTCATTCACATTAAGAAAAAACTTATGAACCAATCACTCAACCTTTGAAAGAGTTTTTGTCTGCTGTTCAACAGTCCCTAACGACTCAGTTCAAGCAAGAATTGAAACATGAAATTAAATCACCTCATTCAAGTTCTCAGTCGACACCCCAAAAATTGCATAAATCAATACCTCAAGAATTTTATCAACCAAAATCTCAAGTATTACATGAACCGACACTTCAAGAATGTAATGAACCGACTCCTCAAGAATTTCATCAACCAGCACCTCGAAAATTGTATCAAGCAACACCTCAAGAATTTTATCAGATCACTCCTGATGAAGAGACATTTCAACATGATTCAACCGCTCCAAAATCCGGCTTCGATGGAAGTTATTTCAAGGAAAGTATGCGCCCTGTACTATATTATATAGAAGAAAAAATTTCAGATACGAAAAATACGTTTGATGACACTTTTGGAGTATATTTTGATCCGTCTACGGAAAAATATGCCATAGGTAGCTCCTCTGTGAATTTTGATGGTGCCGATATTGTTATTGATAACAAGTTCAAATACAGTGGAACTGCAGGCTTATATGAATTGCTGTTCAAGAAACAACCCCTTGGGTATAGAAATAAAGATGTTGATTCATATATCGATATAATGAGAAGAAGTAATGCACATTACCTCCAATATGATCCTGCAAGGGGTTCATCAACATCACAAACATCAAAGTTTGTTAATATAATAAAACCATGAATTACAACCTTACACTCTTTGGCTAAAGAACGAAATCTTGAAAAAAACTCAAAAAGAAACCAGTTCATCTCTTCCCAACTACAGATTAAGAATAAGTTCAGCCCCAGGAAGGACTACAAGGAGTAAAGTGGGCTCAGGGCTAACTATGCTTGATTTCAACAGCATACCGGTTGAATATAAATAATTTGATGATTTCAATGAGTTAGTGGAGCGATTGAAACTCTTGGTTGCGTCGCAATATGCAGGAAACACCGGTGTGAAAAACGAAATTACAAGCATATTGGAGGAACTTCGCGAGGCAGGAATAATAAAATAAAAATTCTCTAAGATTTGACATCATTCGGTGTTTAGCCGTGACATCATGCCCATCGATACATTTGGAAGACATTTCCTGAGAACATCTCAAAGACCATATGCTAAACCAGAAACACTTTCAAGAGCCTCACCGATCAATACACCTTTCTACATATGGAATCCATCTTTGTATCTTACGAGTGTTCTTCATTTGAGGGCAACCAAGGATATCAGGAAGAGTGTTGTTTTTTTTGTGTTTGAAAATTATGCGACGTCCTATGAATTTCCTGTTTGTAGAAAAATTGAAAGCATCAATTCAATACCCAATGATGTATATAGGTATATCACTAGGAGAAGAAGATGCACATACTGTTCCGTTAATTAGCCTCATAGGAAAGGTTTTAAATAAAGGTGATAAGATCACTTTCTTTGTCAATCAGCAGCGACATAATCAACTGTATGTCGAAATTGTACTTCAGTGCCCGATAACTGAAAATGGATAAAGTCAAAGAAGACATTGTAGGAGAATTACACAGAAATTCACGAAGACGATTCAAAAGAAGGCGTGTTATCATCAAAGGTTTGAATGATCTACTTCAAGCTGATTTAGTTGAAATGATTCCTTACTCCAAAACTAACAAAGAATTTAGGTACATTCTGGTCGTTATACACGTATTTTGCGAATATTTTTGGTATGAGCCCTTCAAAACTAAAAGTGCAGGAGATGTGACTGATGCCATGCAAAAAGTATTAAGAGATATGAAAACTAAAACCAAGAATTTACAAACTGATATGGGAAAAGAGTTCTACAATGGAAAATTCAAGCAGTTGATGGATAAGTGGAAAATTAATCATTACAGTACTTTCTCAAATTTGAAAGCTAGTATAGTTGAAAGAGTGAACAGAACTATGAAAAATAGAATGTGGAAACAATTCAGCCTACAAGGAAGCTACAAATGGTTGAGTATTTTATCAGATATAGTTTCTAACTATAACGATTCCGTACACAGCACGATAGGAATGAAACCCAAAGATGTAAAAAAAATCCATGAGAAGTATTTACTCTATAACATCTATGGACGATTCAAAAGAAGGCGTGTTATCATCAAAGGTTTGAATGATCTACTTCAAGCTGATTTAGTTGAAATGATTCCTTACTCCAAAACTAACAAAGGATTTCTTTCTCAAATTTGAAAGCAAGTATAGTTGAAAGAGTAAACAAAACTTTGAAAAATAGAATGTGGAAACAATTCCAGATATAGTTTCTAACTATAACAATTCCGTACACAGCACGATAGGAATGAAACCCAAAGATGTAAAAAAAATCCATGAGAAGTATTTACTCTATAACATCTATGGACGATTCAAAAGAAGGCGTGTTATCATCAAAGGTTTGAATGATCTACTTCAAGCTGATTTAGTTGAAATGATTCCTTACTCCAAAACTAACAAAGGATTTCTTTCTCAAATTTGAAAGCAAGTATAGTTGAAAGAGTAAACAGAACTTTGAAAAATAGAATGTGGAAACAATTCCAGATATAGTTTCTAACTATAACAATTCCGTACACAGCACGATAGGAATGAAACCCAAAAATGTAAAAAAAATCCATGAGAAGTATTTACTCAATAACATCTATGGTCTTCTCAAAACAGTGGATCCAAGGAATCGAAAATTTAAACTCAATGATCATGTAAGAATAAGTAAGTACCGGGAGGCATTTGCTAAAGGGTATACACCAAACTGGTCCAATGAAATTTTCACTGTGAGAAAAGTTCTAAGAAAAAGAGTAGACAAACTCTACATCAAATGGTTAGGCCTGAGCGATCAGTATAATTCGTGGATATCAAAAAATGATTTTGTATGAAATTTTTTCCAAATAAAACAATATGAAATTCACAAAACAGTTTTATTTATACAATATTCTCATTATAAATTACTCACAAAATCTTTGATTGAAAATTATTTGTCTATGTGTTGAATCCAAAATTAGAGCGATGATATTCGAAGTTAATGTTATTCGCCTCTCAAAGCGCATTCTATCGATTGCTTCATTAGTCCAATACGTTTTCCGAGAATTATTGTATACAAATTTCCATGTGAACATATAATAAGTTTTATCATGACATTCATTAAAGGCCACACTCCTATTCATGGTTTCTCAGAAAACTCAGCTAAGAAAACTTCTGGGTAAAGATGGATGAATTCCAGAGTTAGACTTATATTTTCACTATTGTGGTTCACCCTTGGTTGCAGCAAATTTAAAGCATTTTGCAACACATCACCACTCAGCTTGCACAGTCCATTTTTCAAAATTTGGAAATATTCTCCATAATGATATCTTTTCAAGATATCTACCCTATAATCAATTAGGGGTTGGAGTTCCCATAGATTGCAAACTGTTTCGAACTCCAAAAACACTGAGGAGTGGTCTTTTATGATTTTAACTACTCTTCCGTTAGTAAATTGGCTAAACTCAATGGTGAATCTTTCGTCTTCAATGGTCTTCGGTTGATCTGATGAGTACAAATAATTGGTGATGATTCCTTGGTGTGTCAAAAACTGCTTGCACTCGTTTTCTGTGAAAATCACTCGGTCTCCCTTATTTCCAGTAATTTCAATAAATGGAGTGAAATTCAAATAATATGAAAGATTCACAATAACAAATTTACATTTGGATTTATTCAATGGGAATTTTCTTTCACACAAAACCACTTTTGATTTTTCTTTGCAAAAATATTCTTTCGACAAGTCAAATTTGAAATCGGTATTTCTCAATTTGATAAGATAATGCTTGCTATAATATTTTCCACGGTTTATATATTTTTATCAATATGGTAGTGGGGAGGATTTTTTCGAGAAGACTTGTATGTGTATGAAACCCTTTGCTCTCTCATAGTTTTGACCTTGACTCCTATTGCTCTCTCATTGGTTTTGACCTTGACTCCCATTGCTCTCTCATAGGTTTCGACCTTGACTCCTATTGCTCTCTCATAGGTTTTGACTTTATGAGAGGTCGTTGAACCTGTATTGGATTCTGCTGATGATACGTGACCGGATGTTTTCAAATAAAATCTGATACCTGACACGTGCATTCTTTAACCTCGAAATAGGTCATTGAACCCGTATCAAGTTTCATTCACCGGAAATATGGCGTCAGCAAATTCCAAGTAATTTGATATCCTGTGCATTCATTAACCTTGAAATAGGTCATTGAACCCGTCTCAAATTTCGCCTACCGGAAATATGGCTTCCGCAAATTCCAAGTAATTTGATATCCAGTGCATTCTTCAACCTCGAAATAGGTCGTAGAACCCGTATCAAATTTCGCCTACCGGAAATATGGCGTCATCGAATTACAGGTAATTTGATATCCAGTGCATTCATTAACCTTGAAATAGGTCATTGAACATGACACCCATTGCTCTCTCATGGGTTTTTGCTGACTGGTCATAATTGTTATTATTTGCCGTGGCGCTCCTCCCAGGTCTCTCTCATCAGTTATCTACTATGAAAGCATGTCACAATATTTGATATTTTGTCACGTGGTGAGATAAACTCTTAGAAATATATATTATATACTTACTCTAGAATGCTAATCCCCATGTCAAAAGTGTTGTAAAAAGTTCAGGCTAGTCCGCAATGCGCAAGCGCGTTATTAGTGATTTTTGTAACAGGCCCGGTTTCAGTAAAATATTATGGTACTTGTGAAGATTAACAAACGTTTATTCTGAATCTCCCAGAATTAGGTTGGAAACCTGATTGTGCTTATACCTATTATTTGTATTTAGCCGATTTTAAAACATATTTTCACATATTTATGATTCCGAATATTCAGCAAAGGCCATCAGAAAGTAAAGTACGGTTATTATTATTATTTACCGCTCTGGATCGACTGATTTTTGGTTTCACATTCACTTTCCAGCTGTATTAAGCAACACAAATCTTCGGTGCGAATTTCAAGGAAGCACTGGATTGGAAAATAAATTGAAGGTACAAAAAACCATGGAAATTGATTTCAGCTATTATCATGAATAATTTCAACTCAAATTGGATTTACAAAATTGGATGCTTGGAAGCTCGAGGTTTTTTTTCCAGAACGATTCATGTCAAAATACACAACTGCATTTAATTTAAATCATTTGAAGGGATTAACATGCTATTTCTACGAGTATTTCTGATTGTATTACCTCAGTGCAATTTCCACAATGGGGGTGCATGAAAAAGTGAGGCCAGAGCATTTTACTTACCATCAAAGAAAAGCACTTCCATAATGACAATAATTTTCTTAGGCGATTCTGTGTATGTTTAGTACTTCTTGTAGGAATCTAGAACTCATTATATAAGCGGTGTGGTAGAAAGTTGTATCATTCGCCATGCATGCTTACGCAGACACAGTATTGGTACTCCACTAGGTTTCAAATTATTCTATTGTCGTTTTCACATGAATCTTCAGGAGGAAAATGTCTGCCACAAATTACAATTTTTTCACTCAAATGTTCTGCTGGGGTTTCTTCTTGAAAACAATAACCAAAAATCATGCCTTTTTTGTCAAGCTAAAATAATATTTAAGCTATTTTGAGCAAAGCCTATAGGTATATAAAAAATTTCATTATCTACCAAAAATGATTTATTTCACGTATTTTTCCTTTACACAAAACTAAACAGTTCATTGTTTTTTTTTTAGGAAGAAACGGATTTATTAGAAATTGTCTTTAAAGGAACAAGATCAATGCAAATTCACAAAAGATGAAAGAATAACCAATGACAACAAACACCACATAAAACGACAAGAGAAAGTCTGAAATTTAAAAAACCGACTCTTTCTCTGACAAGAGTGACAGATCTTAGTGACAAGTCTTTCTGTTGATGAAAAAGCACTGTTGCACGGTCATTATAATTACAGTAGCATAGGGTACATTATTGTTTAGAAAACATTGTATATTTTTTCTTGAATCAAATCAATCACAGCAAGAAGTTGACAAAAAATAACGTTCAGGTACTAGAAATCAAGTTTAGTACATCTTGAAAAGTGGGATTTTTAGTTATCCCAAAAATCTTGCAGTTTTCTTCTTCAAGGGCTACTTCTGTGACTGGACCAATTGCAATTATCTTTGCTTTGGAAAAATCCGGTATTTTCCTGAGATAATTGATTGATTTATGCAAACCCGATGGGCTGAAAAACACTAGATATTCAGAAATGTTAGTTAATTTATCCGTTTTTCTTTTTATTTCTTCTTCTATGGTAGGATTTGCTATAGTATCATAAACTTGGACTCCTTCCATTGTCAATCCGTTCTTTTCAAGCTCTCTTTCTAGCGTGTCAGTCTTCAAGTTTCCACGTGGAAAAAGGAATGGTTTCGTATACAGGGATTTATTCTGAGCAATTACTTTGGATAAATTCACAGCATTCCCCGAATCTTTTCCTTCACATTCTAGGCCCAATTTCTCTAAAGCTTCCTTAAATGTGGCTTCTCCTACTGCAAAGTTGTTCTTAAATTTCCACGATTTCAAATGTTCCTTGTCGTCCTTAGCCAAATAAACGCTTTGTACACAACGGGGACTTGAGAAAATAATCCCCTCATCTTTTACTTCATTTTCATGTTTTTCTTTTAGTGTGTTTATGTTTTTGAAATCGAAAATTATTGTTTTCACTTGTTGTATTTCATAGTTAGACTGTTATAATTCTTGGTATTCATCAGCAGAACTTCCACTTGTTTGAGACTTTAGTAAAAGTTCAGAATTTTTTATAATCAATTTTTGTTTTGAATATTTTCATTTCAATTCGAACTTAACCACAAAATCCATATTTTCCTGGAAACTCATAGTTACTGTTTTAAATAAGTTTCTTTTGAAATTCGGAGTAATCTATCTCCATAAGGGTCTTTTCGGTTTTAAAAGGTCCTATATGTGCTGTCAAACTTCTCTTTCAAATGACATGTGTTTTATTGCCGTATAACGAAAAACTCTGAATTGGAACACCAAATTATTTTCAAACTTGGCAACGATCTACCCAAACTACACTGATGACGCGCATGCGCACATCGTAAACGGGTCGCATATGCGGCATGCTTTTCGCCGTGAAAATTGGCGGGATTAGCATTCTATAGTGATTATATGATATATATTTCTATGGATAAACTATATTGATCTCAACAAAAATTTAAAAACCAAACAGTAGAACTATGTTCATGTCAGTATAGACGACCAATTCAATTAATTTGATTCAACCGTATTCAATACCTTGAACGAAGTTGCTTCTATATAAGAGATTATAATAAAGGCTAGATACAAAGAGTGGATAGAGTGGGTAGAACGATCAAAGAAAGGGACATGAAATATAAGATTCACAAACAGAATAAAACAATTATTGAGAATAAGACGATATACAAAGGATGTAGAAATAAAGCTGTACAATAGATCAGTGCTGATGTATTTTGAGATAAAAAGTATTAACAGCATGAGACCTACTGGAAAAGGAGCAAAATATTGTTCGAATGATAATAGGAGTCGAGAAAACAGAGAAGGGTGGAACGGGGTGAAATTTAAGGGGTCGAAAGCGATATTTCACGGTTTTTTAGAGAATTTCAACGAAAGTTGACCACCTATCGGTCAAAATTGTTGATAATAAAAAGATCTAGAACTTTTGCCTTCAACATTTTTTCACATAACCTCCAATTTCTTGGGAAAATCGGAAGAACCAATTTTTCAGATATTAACTTTTTTCTCGCTTTAAAATCTTTTTTTTTTCACGAAATTTAGTGTGAATATAACTAAATTATCATGTTTCAAGTAGCAAATTTTTTTTTGTAGCGGAATACAAATTTTTCTTTTTTTTCGACAAACTCCGAAAAAAACGACCTCATTTTCAACTGAAAAGTTTCAACGATAAAGTTCGTCTTTCCAAGCTCGCAAGCAGCTAGTATATTCGTTGAAGCGTTTCCTTTTCGATTTCGTAATAAAAGAGTAGCACCAGTGTGAAAATATTTTCCAGAAAACGCTTAAAAAACAGATTTTCAAAAATATTTTTTTTTTATTTTTGTTCTATAGGTACTCATATTTATTTATTAAAATTATTGAAATTAACGATTGAGACCTTTCAAGAATAATGGATTCATGTTGCCTCAATAGACACAAAATATAAATAAGGACATCAATAAGAATTTGATTCTGATAAAATGGCGAAAGGAGGTGAACTTTTGGGGGTAAAAATGGTTTCTCACGATTTGCAGCAAAATTGAATCTCCCACAAAAAAAGGTAGGACAAAAAGTTGTTGGCAATGAAATAATCTACAAGTTTTGTATTCAAGATTTTCCCACATAACCTCAAATTTTTGTGTTATGTCGAAAAGTGTTGAATACAAAAGTTTTCGATTTTTCAATTATCCACAGCTTCTCCATTGAACATTTTCCGTTAAGAAGTCACAATTCGCTGCAAATCGCAAGAAACCGTTTTCAACCCTCAAACTGCAACCCAATTTCAGCATATTGAGTGTTATACGTGTTCAAATATTTTCTTCCGTCAAAGTTGCAACCTCTACAACATTCCCCACCTGATCCTTGCCTGTTACTTTATTTCATATTTTCTTATAAAATTCGGTTTGGCACCAGCCTAACTATAGGAGCCGTCCCCTTTCCGAGTACTTCAAAGAGGTTCCAGAAGAATAAATATCTCGCTTCAAAAAAAAACTAACTCAGAACATGAAAAGGTATATTTCCACTAGATTTTGCGACGAATATACAATTTTCATACAAAAAAAAATGTAAACCATATCAAAACGGTTTTCCTGATATTTCCGGAAAATTGGAGGTTATGTAGGAAAGTTGTAGATCTTTTCATTATCAAGTTTTTACTTTAACCTTTTCATGTAGGAGAATAATTTTCGCTGCAAATTGTGAAAAACCATTTTTGCTCCCAAAAGTTCACCTCCTTTCGCCCTTCTAGGTATGATAATCAAATCCTTATTTATGTCCTCGTTTATTTTTGTACCTATTGAGTTAACGTGATATTTTTATTTTCGAAATAATTAAATATGACTTTAGAACAAAAATTAAAATAACATTCTTGAAAATCTGTTCGTTCATTTTTTCGCGTTTTCTGGAAAAAATTCCCACAATAGTGCTACTCTTTTATTACATAGTCAGAAAGTAGATGCTTCAACAAAAAAACTGGCGGCTTGAAAAGACGAACAGTAGAAAATAAGGTCGCTTTTTCTGAATTTGTCTAAAAAAAAGGGAAAAATTTGTATTCTGCTACAAAAAAATCACAGCTCACTTGAAACATAATAAGTTACGTTTCCACCAAATTTCGTCCAAAAAAAAATATTTTTGGGCGAGAAAAAAAGTAAAAACTGAAAAATTGGTTTTTTCGATTTTCACGGAAAATTTGAGGTGATGTGGAAACATTTTCGATACAAAAGTTGAAGATCTTTTCATTGTCAACATCTTTGCGGTTCAATTTTTTTTGATAGAATGCCAACTTTTGTTGTCGATAGTGAAAAACCGTGAAATATCGCTTTCAACCCGTAAAAGTTCACCCCATTCCACCCTTCTGCATTTTTTCGATTCCAATTCATTTTTTCCGTTATTCGAACAATATTGTGCTCCTCTCATGCTATTAAAATTTTTTCCCGCTTTAACATTTTTGGTCGTCCATCAGCACTGGTCTACAAGTGATGCAAGAAAAGGGTTATTTCGAAAGTAAAATAGATGATTGCAAGAAGAACGCTAACAGAATGTAGCGAACAATGAAACCATCATCTATTATCTGGGAAAAAACAGAATACCAACAAGGAAATTGAAATTGATAATAATAAAATTGAAGGTCTTGTTAAAATGAACAATTCTTATTATCATTTGTGTAGTACTGATTGTCTACCTCATAATATATTTCATATAGGTTTATTTGCATCATTAGCAACACTGATCGTGTCAACCAGTCTACGAGATTCTACGAATCCACGTAGTTCATTGTGGAATGTCGATGTTGTTTAATGTTTAAACACACGTTACAGTTTAAAATAAAGTTTTCCGAAATTTAAATACTTCTTTACTTCACTCTGATAACTTTCCATAGGTCTTTATATTTTCATCAACCATATAAACATAAAATACATTTTTGAGTAATATTAGCACAGCACTCCAGGTTGATAAAAAAAATGCTGAAGATCAGGTGACAGCACAATCTGTGGTTGTAGATAGCACCATCTCTGATTTTCATCTGAAGCGAGTTTTCATCTTAAGCGATAACCAGATCATTCACGAACCAAATCTATTGGGCAATAATCTCAACTCATTTTACGTGAAAAGGATACATTAAATCTATGCGAAATCGACACAAAAAATGTAACTGAGTGTCTAGATTCAATACCAACACCTGTGAACTCACTAACAAATTTTAGTCTAGTCAATAAAGAACAATTCAGGGAAATAATTTTTGTGTTACCAAATAAGGTTAGTTTAGGTTCAGGTTTGAACGTGAGTGGGCCGTATCAGGCCCTTCACTGTGGCCAATGGCCTATTGTGGCTCAACCTATGGTTATATTTCTCCCAGTAAATCGAATCTCTTAAGGAAATTAAGGAATGTATTGGGAGACCAATTTACCAGGTTCTCTGTCCTTACTGTCGTACCGCCAAATATTGAGAATCTGGTCCTGGCCGCTGCAGGGCATGTACACAGAATGTGTTCAGCCGTTGCATCATCCTCCATGCTTATCCGGCACCCTGCATCTTGTACAAGTCCGATTTCATGCATGTGCTGTTTGAGTTTGCAGTGGCCAGTAAGCAAACCTACTATTACTCTGAGATGCGCTCCACTGAGTTCTAGCAGATGGTCAGATTCCTGTTTTTTCCTTGTACAAGCAATAAATGCTATGGAATTGGCTAGGCCCGGTAGACTACGCCAATACTCGAGTCTTTTATTGTATGCCCAAGCTGTTATTACATTCTTGGCAGTTCTATATGTTAAACCGATTACCGGTTCTGGTCTAGTGAACATTGTTTCCTTCCTCCCCCCCCCTCTTACTAGGGCGTCCGCTATTTCGTTTCCTTTCAGGTCTGTGTGATCTGGTATCCAGACTAGGATAACATTGTTTCGTTGCGCTAGTCGGTTTAAAGTGTCTCTGCAGTTCCATACTGTTCTAGATTTAAAGCAGTTGGATTCAAGCGCTTTCAGTGCAGCTTGAATATCTGAATAATTTTTTCCATAACCACTGAGGTTATGGCATTATTTAACTTATCGTCAGTGTATCTTTTATAGACACGTGAGCCTAAGGGCTTCTTACAAGTTCTTTGCATGATTCTGAAAAAAAAACAATAATTAAGGTGAAATAAACAAGAAGTTGTAAAGAGCTGCCTCAACAATGTTTATAGTTACATCGTGGGGTGAGATTGATCAGTTATCAAACTAACCCCATACACTAGGTCAAAGAAACCCCACGGTGTAATTGCTTGCAAAATGTATGTGATTATGAGGTTGTGTTGACGGAAAAAAAAATAATTGTCTGATATACCTCTTATACAGACATGCATCTATTAGAATTATAATAATATTACCAACCTTTGTTTCCTCGAAGTTTTTCAGGAGTTTGAAACTTAAAAAAATAACTACTGACACTAACAGCCGTATGCATAATAATAATAATATGTTTATTTCACTTGTTAAAAAGTACAAAAAGAAGTATATATATATCTATAAGTACAATAACAAGGAGTACGTCAAAGAAAATATTTAGCATGCGTTATATAAAATACATCATGAAATACTAGAAAAATGTATGTCAAAAAGATATGAATAAATAAATAAATAAATCTTCGCAGATCAGGATTAAGCAAAACAAAACATGTTATGTCCAAGGCTAGTATAAGTTGACTTAAAATATATCATCTTATATTTAGCAATATGTTATTAAAATTCATCGAGGGTATAATATGTAAAAGAGTTATTAATAAGAAAGTAACATATGCATGGTACAATTAAAATAGTAAAATGTTAAATATATGGCAGATTCAGTTAAAATAAATATTGAAATTCATCGAGGGTGTAGCAATTTTTCTCAATAAGGGCAGTTTTCAACCTTGATTTGAAGACATTTATATTCGGTGCGTTTTTTATATGATCATCCAGTTTATTGTAAATTTTTGGCCCAAGATAAAGATGGCTCTTTTGGTATAGTGCGGTTCGGTGCATATTTGGAATTAAGTCAGTAGAGCGTGTCGAGTAATGATGTTGTTTAGTCGAGAAAACGGGTTTGTTTTTGTGTACGAAAATGCATAACTCATAAATAAATATACCAGTGACAGTAAGTATCCTCATTTGTTTGAATAACTCTCTGCATGATTGCCTCCAGCTACTATTTGTAAGAATTCTGATTGCATATTTTTGTAAAATGAAGACCCTTTCAGCAGATGCCCTTGAACCCCACGTCAGAATTCCATATCTCAAATGACAGTGGATAGTAGCATAATACAAACTCACTAAAATATCTTTTCCACATCGTGTTGCCATAAACCTTAGTGCATAGCAATTTTTACGCAGTTTATCGCAAAGGGTTTCCATATGAGGAACCCAAGTAAGTCTGTAGTCCACCTTGAGACCTAGCATTTTTGTAGATGAACAAGATTCCACATATAAATCATCGTTCTCACAGATGTTGAAAGACTCGGGGATACTGTTAATGGAAAACTTTATCAAAGCAGTTTTGGTTATGTTCAATTTTAAATGGTTTTTATCTGCCCATGTTATAATCTGTTTATAAAGGTGTTGAGTTTTTTCAGCAAGAGCTGATGCATTTTGTTCCTTGACGAGGAAGTTTGTGTCATCTGCATATGCGACAACATGGGTATTTGAAATGTTATTGAAAAATTGCATCAGGTCATTGGCATAAATGAGGAACAACAAAGGGCCCAAAATAGACCCTTGTGGGACGCCTTGTTCAATGGTAGCTAAATGAGATTCAGTATTGTTAATTACTACTTTTTGGACCCTACCTTTCAAATATGATTTCATAAGTTCTAGAGCAATTCCTCTCACACCATATCGTTTCAATTTCAATAGTAGCAGGTCGTGATTCACACAATCAAATGCTCTAGAGAAGTCGATGAACAAGCCACAAATATGAAGTTTACCATCGAGGGCATTCACCACATGTTCATTGAACTCATATAGTCAATTGCCAGCGACTCGCCAGAGTTTCGCCGTTCGCTATACAAGGATTATAATGCACAGTCGAGCTCAAAAAAAGTGACAACTACGCGATAAGTCACATTTTGGCGAAACGATGGCGATGTACCACTTCTTTGGAGCTCGACTGTGCATTATAGTTCTTGTGTAGTGAGCGGCGAAACTCTGGCGAGTCGCTGGAATTGACTATGTATACGGCTGTAACATTATTCGTTTCACCACAGTGCAGTGTATCTACCGGTTGCACCATCGGCCATACTATCACGCGATTAAGTCAAGAGAGGAAGATTTGATCAGTCACCCCACGAATCAAAGCAACACCATTCTACGGTACCTCAAGATAGCACATTAGGGCCTCTGTTTTTGTTATACATATATAAATGATATTGTCCGTTGTATTGAAAGCTGTCAAGTCCATTTATTTACCGATGATCATTCAATTTACTTTTGAGCTGAAGAGTCATTAACTTTAGTGGATACTATTAACAACGTCCTGCAAAATATAGGATCTTGGTACAATGGGAACTTGCTTAAATTGAATTCCTCATAAACCAAATTTCTACTTATGAGTAATAAACAACAATTTGATTATTTCAACAATAGTTTCAAAATCAGTATTGGCAATAAGGAGATTGAAACTGTTGAAAAAAATAAAATAGTTCTGTATTATAATAGACCGAAACCTAACATTCAGAGACCATGTGACATATTTAGGCGATAAAATCTCAGGAAACACTAATTTTTCATACAGGGTAGCACCGTTTCTGAGTCAATAGTCATGCATAACGGTATATAATACTATATTATTCTGCAGCAGTTAACATTCGCACACCTATACCTACATGACAAATGGAAATGAAAAGGGCAGACTACAAAAACTACAGAATAGAGCGATGCGAATAATTTTGGGTGTTGCTAAAGATAAATTGATCAAGAATAACCCTCTCGCTCACGAATTTGGAACTTGGAAGTTGATACGCACTGGTTTCAACCGGCCGGACGCTCTTCAGGCGGTTTTTTTTGCAATCCGAAGTAGCCGGTCGGTGCCGGTGTATGTGAAAGGCGTTATCGCTACAATTGCATCACAAAAATATTTAAAACCGTCCGGAAAGCGTCTGTATTTGACTAAGGTTAATTTTCGACTGTCTCTGTTTCATTTTAGGCCACCACAAAAGTGAGCCATATGTGATACTGGGTCTTATGATCGAGGTGTGAAGTCAGTGTATGACTTCCGGTTTCAATCCCCATGTTTTTTCAAAAGTTCTTCTGTACATCATGAACGAATCTTAGCTTTGTTGATTACATGGTCTTACACGATTTCTTTACGGTCCTCAGTGAATTTTGCATTAGCTCAGAGGTTATTTGGACATACTTTCCCTGTACGTGGACCTTCTATTTTATCCGAATAATCTTGGTAGTATTACCCTTGATTATTTGAATTTTCCAGAGTTTCTTCTACCAACATGTCCCACAGTAGGGTTCTCCAGGGGTTTTCTGGCAATTTTCAGCTTTGCCTCTTGATTTTGGAGTATAGACAGTATCAATCTGGAGGTGGTTTCTTTAACGCTCCTCCTACTGGCCGCTTAGATCATACTTCCGAAGAGTAATGTATTGTCAAATGGTCCTTCAATATCTAGAAAAGTGCATAGTGCTATTTCTTCCTTTAACAGGGTCTTGCATAATTTTCCTGTCAGATAGGTATGCTGGTTCACATGTAAAGGCCGGTCAATAACAGCTGCCTCCCATATGTCCCTGTCTATCAGTCTCTTCAGAAGATGAGATGATAAGCCTGTTCGTTTGTGGTATCCTGCTCATACTGTAAAATCTGCATAGTTCTGTTGCTTGATCTCTAATTCCCTGCTGTAGTAGGAAAGGGAATATTCCATCTGGTCCTGGCAATTCATATAGGTTGAAATAAATCATTGCACATATTGGGTCATATGCATAAAGTTGAGTGGCTACTTTTTACCCACATTTTTAAAGAAGCTGCTCCATTTGATATGCATAAAAATGTAGGCATAAGCTCCAAATTGTTATATGCATAAATGCGAGCGTCAACTCCGCCAACTCAGTATCTATTTCAAAAAATTCGAGGCTCCTTAGTAACTGACTCAACCACATCATAATTAGATGCGATGGCTGAATTTATGCCAATTCATCACCCTACCAAGGTGTTTAAGGTTCCTAGGGAATCAAGAGAAGTAGAATATCGTGCCTTATACAGGGTGTCCGGTAAACCTTGTACAATATTGAAACTGGTGATAGACCAGGTCATGACTGTTCAGAATATCGGAATTTCACCTCTGTAAGGATATCACCGTTTTCGAAATAATGGGCATTTTAAGAATTTCCGGAAAATCGCTACCTAACCTTGAATTTTTGAGTGCCATGTATACAAATTGAGATGAATTCAAATATCTTTGCTGCTGAAGATTACTGATGAGCGATGCTTTTAGACTCACAGAACAGTTTTTCAGAAAGTGAAAGAAAAACTTCGAAAAATGAGGGTAATATGACTGATTTGGGTTTCATCAATTTTTTTTTTGAAAAGTTTGACATTATTGTCTGAAAGAACCATGACTAAATGGAAGTGTACATTCATTTCAAAATAATGCTCATTTTGTCCAGACTCTACCATGGTATAAAACAAACTATAATTATTTTTGGAGGAAGTGAATTCCATTGAATTAGGCGTGGTTTTATTCTAGGCTTCCATCAACTTCCATACTTACGCCCAAAAATTATTTTATTTCGATTTTATCAAGATAAAATGTGGAAATGATTATCAATAATAAAGAACAGACTGCTTAGTAGCATTAAATAGTATGTCAATAAAATTAACTTTTCATGTTATTAAGCCTAATTAAATTATCGAAATGAAATGTCGATTACCCGACATGGCACCGATCAATACGAATTCTTGTGATAAATGTCGCAATTGTCCAACATCCAGATTTCAACAAAGTGTCAGAGACCGACAGATATACAGGGTGTAACCAAATGAGTGCAAAATTTTTTAGGACAACTCCTGTGTTTTGGCGACAGAAGCAATAGTTTCTTGATAAAAAAATTAAATACAGATCTTTTGTAAATAGAATTGAAAAAATCCTTTAGGGGGTTGTCACATTTTGTTTGAACAACTTGTGACTTCTGTCGTAGTTTTTTGAAATTATTCCGCTTGTTCCAGTGGTATTTATTTCTTTGTCATGCCGTACACACGTTATACTCCCCGAGAATATGCGCATATGCACTACATTTATGGTGAATGTGGAGGTAGCGCTTCATGCAAAACGATATCTGATTGCATAATGCTGCTCAGAGAATCGCTGTTTTGGGGGCTATAACCTATAACGCATTTGAAAAGGTTCTTCTTGAAAAAATGTCGTTTCTGCGACGTACGAGTGGATGGAAAATATCATTTTCATAAAGTTATTCAGTGCTATGTTTTATAATCGTTATTGTGGTTTATAGTGTGTATGTTGATTAAAAAAACCTTGAATTAGTATTTACTTCTTTACATCTCTTTGAATGCTTCTAAGCAGTTGATTCCTTATTACTCATTATTATTCAATCATTTCATCTTGATGGGATGAAAGTAAAAGACATAACTGACAGAGTCTAATGGAGTTGATTTTAGCTCAGAATAACATCACACTCTAATATTATCGAAATTCTACTCCTTCCAACAATAATTATCGTATGTTTCATACCATGGTAGAGTCTGCACCTGATGGGCATTCTTTTGTAATGAATATTCACTTCCACTTAGTTAGGTTTTTTTTTAAATAATGTCAAAGTTTTGTTTAAAAAATTGGTGAAACTCAAATCTGGCATTTTACCCTAATTTCTTGAAAAATTATATCGTTTCCTGAAAATCTGTTTCGTACATCTGGAAGCATCACTCTTCAGTAATCTTCAACATCGAAGATATTTGAATTGGTCCCAATTTGTAGTACACATGGCACTCAAAAATCCAAGATGAGGAAGTGATTTTCCAGATATTTATAAAATGCTCATTATCTCGAAAACGGTGAGATTTTTACTAAGGTGAAACTACGATATTTTGATCAGTCATGACCTGGTCTATCACCAGTTTCAATATCGTACAAGGTTTACCAGACACCCTGTATAGATGTTCAGTGGATAACTATTTATTTGAAGATACTAAAGAATGTAGGGACTGAGCCTTGAGTAATGAAGAAAGAATGAGGATTTTTTACGTTAGTAGCAGAAGATGTTGGTGCCGATCAATCGACGGTATCCTGAACCGTTACCAACTTCATAGCACGTATTGTGCAGTAATCAAATGCTTGGATCAAATTTCCATCCTCACATGAAAATCTAAAGGATGCTTAATAAGTGGCAAGAAAAGTTAAATTTTCCTTAGGGTAGACTGTACTCATGTTCCTATACTGACCTTGTTATCGAGCCATAGTATGATTTGATTCTCCTTGCAAGAAATAAAACAACTCTTGCTCCCATCTTTTCGATTTTATTAGTTTATTTCCTGTTCGATTTCTGCCTGTATTCGCTTTCAGTCTGGTTTTTATGTTTGGAATCTTGTCCAAATCCGCCTTTCATTATATTTTACTGCTAATTCAGCTTCTAACTTTTCTTTTATTTCTTCAACCGATATACGTCTTTTCTTTTTTACTTCCAGGATGTTAGATTTCTCTAACATAAACGGATATTGTTTAATTATCTTCACAAATACGGTTTGAATTCCAGAAGAATCCTTTCCAGAATAGCTCAACATCTTGTAATCAACTATATAAATATACAAAACCAACGTAAAAATTCACGGGGATATACGCGACTTCGGGGAGACCACGAAAGAAAGTCGAAACCTGCAAATCAGAGGGCCCACTCGACTATTTCATTCAGACCCGAGTACCATCTGCGTTTTTCGTTATATATATTATGCATACCAAAACGGAGTTCGTGCTCACTAAGAGAAGTAGTTACTAACTACAATATGGGGTCGCTACTTCTGAGAGTCCACTCAACTTATGCATATGACCTATATTACTTTCGGGTATGTGACGATACGCTTTGCCACCTGCCAGTCAGCTCTGTTCATCCTCAATTGAAGGTTGACAGGGTTTTTATTGCTGAAGATTTGTACCAACGATAGATCCAGGAAAGTGTGTAGTGAGAAGAATTTCAATTGTTTCTTTCGCTGTATTTGTGTGGTCTCAAGTGAGTTTTTTGAGAGTTTATGGGGGTTTTGGGGACTATGGAATAGAGTCTTGCACTTTATGAGAATTGTTCTATGTCCCTAGAAAACTCTTCCTATGCTTTCCTTTGCTCCCCTCGTTGTAATCTTGTGGTCTTTCGAAATATTCCTTCCACTCACCAGTTTTTTCACTCTATTAAATTGTTTTGTATGCTTTTTCTGGGACAGTTGTTCTGAAACAAAAATTTCATGTTCTCTCGAATTTTTTCTGAGGTTTTCTCTATATTATGAGCACAATGTGTATTCTGTTTGACATTCCCAAATTTTTTCAGGATTTCCCCAAGCTACTCTCGATATCTCAGTCAGTTTTTTTTCCTTGGTTCATGATGTATTTTGGCCGATACACAGGTTTTTTTTTTTTTTTTTTTTTTTTTTTTTTTTTTTTTTTTTTATCAATCATTTTCATTTATTTTCACGTATTTCGTTTAAAGTTATACATAATATGCTTATTATTATTACTCTTTGTGTGAGGATGGATGCACCTAAGTAATTACTTGTGTTGTGCTTTCCATCCACCACTCAGAGTATATACACTTGACAGTATGAGTTATACGATGGCAGTTCATCAGATTATATAGAACATAAATAATAGTAAGATTAATTAATAAATAGATGATTGATAAGTATTAAATAATATAATCTAACAATATATATATATTATATTATATATATTATACCCTCCACTCTCAAATACATAATAGACATATACTTATGATACTCAAGAGATATAAGAAATAAAGTTTATCCAAAAGGAGAAAGTGAGGAGTTTGTTGCACACAAGTTGAAGATATGAGTACCTACATATCAGCCGGAATACCCAATAGAACAATTTCTTAATAAGCCTGTTGCACATCATTTTTATTCAGCTGAATAAGTCGAGAAGTTCTGTATTGAGCGTGATGAATGTTTTGATTGATTTTTTGAATTTCTTGAGATTGGAGATATTTCTTATGTTGGTTGGTAGAAGATTAAATAATTTTGGTCCATGATAGAAAATACATCTCTGCGTGTGACTTTTTTTAAATGCTGGTAAGTTAATGGACGAATTTGTGACAAATCTTGTTTGTTTTCCTTTGTTTGTCGATTGGAGTGTGGATTTATTGATGAACACCCATGTTAAACATTGTTGGATGTAAAGTTGTCTTGTTTTCAGTAATTGGGTCTCCTTGTACAGATGTTCAGTAGAAAACAATTTAGGTTTTTTAAATAATATTTTCAAGATTGTATTTTGTGTTGTTTGAAGGATGTTCAGGGAATTGTTGAAAGAACCGCCCCAGGCTGCAATACAATATTTCATTACCGATTCAGCTAGTGAATGATATATGGTGTGTAAGTTCTTGTACCCTAAAACATTTCTCAATTCATAAAATTTTTTTGTTAATTGTCTGAGCCGTTTTACAACGTAGTTTATATGGTCATCCCATCTCATATACTGATCCACAATAACTCCCAAGTACTTGATCTTTTTTGTTCTTTCTATAACGACACAGTTGCAGTTTATTGTATTAGTACAGTCTTTATCATGGATATGGATAATGTTTTGACCCGGTTGTTCGTTCTGTAATAGGGTGAATGTAATGAATTTTGTTTTATTTACATTGAGACTCAAAAGGTTGTGATTAAGCCATATCTGGATATCCTTCAGTCCCTTTTCCGATTTTTCAAATACCTCCAACCAACTATTACCTGTGAAAATAAGTGCTGTGTCGTCCGCATATGATATGAGATGTCCTTCGAGGTTATTGATGAAGCTGATACTGTTGATATAAACGAGAAATAATATAGGCCCCAAAACTGTTCCCTGTGGTACTCCTGTTCGAACTTCCATTGCTTGACTCAAGTTATTGTCAACTTTGACTTTTTGTGTCCTATGTGATAGGTAGTCTTCCAGTATATCGTAAGTTGGACCCCGTATACCATATCCATACAGTTTTGTTAATAGCATGTCATGCTCTACAGTGTCGAAGGCCTTGGCCAGGTCTAGAAATATGGCCAAGCATTTTTCTGATCTATCCAAGGCTCCAACAGTTTTTTTAACAAAATCAAGCACAGCACTTTCGGTGTTGGAATTACTAATGAAGCCGAATTGTCTGTCTGTCAGTACTTTTTTGGCGTTGAGGTAATTTGTAAGTCTGCTTTTTAGGGACTGTTCAAAGATTTTGGCAAAATTGTTTATGACAGATATTGGTCTATAATTCCCAATGTCGTCACGCTTACCTGATTTATATATGGGAGTAATGGTTGACTCTTTCCATTGTCGTGGTAGTTTACCATGTTTATAGACCATATTTATGATGTGAGCTAATGGAGATATAATGTATGGATGAATATTTTTAATGAGTTTCGAGGAAATGCCATCAGGTCCTGGTGAGCAGTTGGTTTTTAGTTTGGATATAATTTCTATCAGTTCATTTTGGGTTACTGGTTGTAAAAACATTGATTCCTGTTGCAGGGTATCTTTAAGGAAATGTTCAGGTAAGTTTTCGATTTTTTTAATATTTTTTGCCATTTCAGTTCCAATATTAGTAAAGTAATTATTGAAATTATTAGGGTTATTATTTTTTTCTGAGACTGGGTCTCCATTTTCATTTTTGAATGTTATGTTACCGATTTTCATTTTTGTTGAGGTATTTTTTCCGGTTATATCATTTATGATTTCCCATGTTTTCTTGCAATTCCCTTTCACTGTATCTAATTTTTCTTTGTAATATTGGTTTTTTGTTTGCTTTATTATATTATTCAATCGATTTCGGTATGATTTATATTCATTTTCTCTTTCTTGAGTGTATTTAACTAATAATTTCTTTTTCAGTTGGTCCCGTTGCCGTATTGAGGTTATCAGACCAGTTGTGATCCATGGTTTGATTTTTTGATATTTTTTATATTGGGCTTTATACGATTTGGTTGCTGTATTCAAATGGAGTTCCAGTTTTTTAATAAATTTGTTATAACAAAGCTGTGTTTCATTAATATTCATTATTTCTTCCCATTGCTCGCTTGTTAGTAATGTGTGTAATTTATTAAAATTTACAGTTTTCCTCGTAAATGAATTGAGTTCATTTTCGGGGAATGGTCCCATTATTCCTGATATTTCCAAGTATACCGGGTAGTGGTCGGTGATGTCGATTTGAAATAGTACAGGTGTCAGTAGAATGTTTTGATTTACATTATATTTACGAACGAATATATGATCTATTGTACTTTGTGTGCCAGATGTAACCCTGGTAGGTTTGTTAATATAAGAAAAGTATCCATTTTCAGCTAGGATATTGAGGTATTCATTAACAGAGTAGGAAAATTCGTCCATTAAATTAATGTTTATGTCACCCACAAATATGTCTATATTATTTTTTTTCATTTCAGATATGTAGTTTCTTATGTCTTTCAGATAAATTGGGGTATCAATAGAGGGTAGTTTATAAGATGCCGTTATTCCAATCTCAATATCATCAAGAATAATTGAAATTTGTATTATTTTAGTTTCTGTTAATGAAATTATTTCAACATTAGCAGTAATATGATCCCTGATGTACACTATTAGACCATCATTTTGATTTACCTTTGAATTGTTAAAGTATGCTGAGTAACCTGGTATTGAATAATCACTCACCGACTCCACTTTCCATGTCTCTGACAGAATTATTATGTCTATATGTTTATTTACCTCTTCTAAATAAATGATGAGCTCATCGAAATTTTTGTTGATGCTTCTGATATTAAAATGGATAACGGCTAAGGTACTCCTCCCGTTCTCCTTTTTATCAAAATATGATTGAAGATCACAATATTCCTGTGTTTCGATTTCCTTCTGATTATCTAACAGATCCAAAAATTCAATCATTATATATTGTAAGTACGTGTTTGTTGAAAATCAGACTAAAAAGATGTATTCGAGAGAGAGAGTATATATTATGTATAATATAAGTAAGCAGGATTATTTCTAGGATCCAAATTTAATCTAAATAATAAGAGTTAATATTATGGATAAGTATAAAGAAAAAAAGAAGGACAAAGATATGTTTTCTTGATGAGTAGCAGGTTATTATTGTTCGAGTTCTCCCTAGTTCATTGTAATGAAATGTAAATATCATATTATCATCCATTAAGAAAATTGAGCTATCATTAAGATATCACTTTAGTCTTCTACACCGAATAATTTATCAAAATCGTCAGTGGATTTCAAAATACAGATTTTCTCTTTATAATTGACAAAAATTTTTCCTTCGTTGGTCCAAACGTTTTGTAATGATGTTTTATCTATAGCTTTATTAAGAATATTCAACCTAATACTTGTTAAGTCTTCCCTTATAACGACCCCGGTTCCTTTCAATAACTTTTTCTTGTTATAGATTATTTGCTTCATTTAGTAGGTTCCAAGTTTTATGAAAATTCCTCTTGATTTTCCCCGGGGTTCTGAATTCTTTCCAACTCTGTAGCATAATTCTATATCAGCGCTTGTTAAGTTGATCGCCATTTTCACATTCAGGAATTTGATTATGTCATCTCTTAAATGTTCTCCCACACTTTCCTTGTAATTGAAGATTCTTAAGTTACTTTTCTTTAATCCTTGTTCCATATTGTCATATTTCTTCTGCATCACGGTATTTTCATTCATTATTGTTTTTGTAATGCTTTCAAGATTGTTTATGTGTTTCTCGTAATGTTGTTTCACATTCCTTATCTCTGTTTTTAGTTCGGTGATTGTTTCTTCTAACCATGACAGTTTTTTATCAATAGATATCTTGACCGCCTCGGCCACACTATCAGTAATCGTTTTTATGAATGTTTGGTCTCTCAGGAATTTGGACATTGCAGCGTTCACTGCAGATTTTATTTCTTCTGTTATATCTCGTGTTAAAACCATTTTCGATCGATTTCACTTTTCACCAAACTGTAATGTTAGTTCACTTTATAAGTATACAACTTTCCAGATTTTTATATCTTGATTTACACGTAGTTTATACTGTTTTCGCGGGAGCGTTCGAACACACGTCTACTCACAAGTTGCCATCTTTAGGTGAATGTTTCGGTGGTTCGAATTTGATGGTTTGTCTGAGACTAACCATTTCTCAACCTGCCGACCCACCTGGGGGGAGCCTAGGGTAATGCAATGATTTGCAGTCTTCTTTGGGTCACAAACGTTAGTTGAATTCAACTATCCAGAACCTCCAGGTTTCTGGAGACAATTAATTCAAGCAGTGACTCACCTCTTCTTTCCGTGTCAGTACTGCCCCACACTTTGTTGTGTGCATTTGCATCGGCTCCGATAATTACCTGGAGTCTGTGTGACTCGCATTGTTGGAACAGTTCCTTCATATGCTCTGATGGTCGGTGGATGACTTGGAGTGACATAAGGCATGTGGACAGAAGCTGGGACGATTTCCCTCTGACCTTACAGGATGAGGTACAAAAATTGGTTGAATGTTCAAGGCCAATTATGAAAATCTCTGTCTGCGAGTGGTTTTTTCCTGATTTTTGGGTATAATATGCTTTGGAATATCGATTGAATTTGAATATATCAATGATACTTACAAGATGAGGCAGGAAAAGCGTTTTATTTCAAACCACTTCGATGACTTCTAGTGTGGATTTTTCGTTGATTTTTTCGAAGCATATTCTGTAGATGAAGGCAAAGTGCCTAGTTTGATATTTCACATATAATTGATATCAAGTTCCGTCTAATTCTTTGTGTGACGATACAGGTTGATACAATTCAAAGAAATTGTCATTTTACGATCACCCAGGTTCACTAAAATTACACAAAAGTTGATCTACAATAGAATGCCACGAAAATCTTCACAAAATCCACTAACAATAGAGTACCTCCTATAAAACAATGTTTTATGTCTAGTCATGCAGACACATCGAGAAATGTGTTCTGGAAAGTCTAATGAAGCTTTCGTATCAACGGACAGAGAGTAAATATTCACCAATAATTTCGTTCAAATATAGGTTTTTGAGATTTCGTCTTTTTTGGGCTCACCCTGTATTGCCATACAAAAAATCGAACACGAATATCAACATTGAATTCACTCGTCATCATTTTCCACAATTAAATACTATTCAGAACGGTTCGTCTACAAAATAAGCTCCAAGAAAGTTAAAGAAAAATCCATACTTGGATAAACGGGTTTTGGTAAAAACGCATTATCTTCCTCATCCTCTAACTATGTACAAAAATTTCGATTGAATATAGGTTTTCGAGAATTCGTCTTTTTGGGCTTACCCTGTATTGTCACACAAAAAATCGAACTCGAATATCATCTTTGAATCCACTCGTCATCATTTTCTACAATTAAAAAATATCCAGAACAGTTCGTCTACAAAATATGCTCCAAGAAAGTCATAGAAACGTCCATACTTGGATAAACGGGTTTTGGGAAAAACGCATTATTTACCTCATCCTCTAACTGTGTACACCATAATTTTAATATTTTTATATGAGTCAATTGACATTTTTCACAACATATTCCCAAAAATCAAGAATAATCCACTCGCAGATAGTATTTTTCGTTGATTGGTGTTAGACATTCAAACCATTTTTGTATCTCACCCAGTGGGACCATAAAAAAGTCTAATAAAGGAAGTTGCTACTTTTGGTCTCTATAATAATATATGAAGGAATAAAAAAAATCTGACTATCCCCAAGAATACCTACATATGTCCTTTGTTTGATTAATAACTGAGTAATATATTTGACAGGCCTTTCTTCACAGAGATCAAAAAATTAAGTATGACCGTCTCTAAACCTTTCATAATCAAAGGATTCTTATCTTTCTCATTTGTTTTCTTCCTTATTTTCAGTTTTTTTTGTTTATATTGAGCTCTTTTATTTCACTCCAATTTCGGTCATTTGAGTTCAGCTCCTTTCTAATATTCAGTTGTAATCAAGAGTTCCCGAAGAATGTTGATTGACCATGATTTATTTTGATTCTAATCTGAAAACAATCATTACATACATATTGATTCAAAATGATAACAGGAGATTGAAATAGTTTCAATACCAATAATAGCCCAAGGGTCTTGTTATTTTTGAAACTTGTCCCAATGTCAACCGTTCACCTAGATGCAGATCACTCTATTGGAATGCAGTATTCGACATGTTCTTCACACCATCTCTTAATTACTATACAGTATCGGCTTGAAGTATTCATTAAAAAGTGTTTTTCAGAAGCATCCCACAAAAGAAAACAGTTTTCTGTTCATTCAAAATTCAAGCTGTAGAAAATGCTAACAACTATGACTTGAAATATTTATACTGAATGACTACGAGATTTATAACGTAGCACAATTTTTTTACTAACGAAGATGAAAAGATGGACATTGAATATATTTTATAGCAGTTGTTTCTTGAACTTGACAGTACCTCTACATAAAACATGACTCCCAAATTAACCAGAAATGATATCAAGTTTGAAAAATCGAATCTATCCATTCAAATTGTCTTTCTCTGGGAGATTACATGTTAAAAGTGCCTCTCAAAATTTAGTTTTGTGTTTCGTGCTGACAACTACTTCAGATTCCGTGTGTTGGGAATAGTTCTATGTTTAATCTAATTTTCAACTCATATTATCTTTGATATGGACCCTGTATGCTGAAACAAATTAGAGAGAATATAGTGTCAAATAAAAGTCTCAGAATTGATACACGTCATTTTTAATGCTCTGAAAACATTAGGAATTACAGTATTTTCCATTCCAAAACTTACATTGTGGCGACCGTGACAGGACATGAAGAGGCGATGGACAAGTATCATAGAGAAAGAGAGCAGTTATGAAGATTATTCAACAAAAGCAGAAATGAGTTGGATTTAGCACTGACAGTAAGGGCAGTATGCAGAGAACAATTGCTAAGACAATTGGAAGACAAGAGCGATAGATTTATTGTCTTCGCTACATGTTTCGATCCACACTATCTTTCTACAGCGAATGTAACACACTAAATTATTCTACGTTGAACCTTAATTGAGTACCCTTCTCACCAATAGAGGTAGTTATGACCTACCTATAATGAAAATAAAAATTGACAATACAATGTAGGTACTTAGAAATCTCAGAACATAGCTACCTACTACTTAATTAATTGAAAAGGTTCAAAAAAGGGGAACTATTTAGGTCCAATTGATTATTTAATAAACAATTCGAATTTTTCAATTTATTAATTTCCAAGAATTCTAAATGATCAAGCCTGATACCATTATTTTCAACATGAAGGATTTCGAATTTTCATCGAAGTCATGGTCTTCCTCCAAATATGATTGTCTTATGTAGAATGTGTTTTATTCTTAACATGATTCGTACGGTGTTCATGGACGCGGCTTTTGAATGGTCTACCATTCTGGCCTATACATACTTTGGAGCAAGATCCGCAATTCAATTTATGAACTCCTGATTTTTCAGATTTTTAAGTTTTTTCTTTATTATTTTCGATAAACCTTACCAACGTGTTATCTGTTCTGATTGCTACTCTTAAATTTAGTTTTTTCAAAAATTACCAATTTTTTTCTGAAACGGGTCCTGAATAAGTTAAATTTCTGTAATTATTGTCAAGGTCCCTCATAGTGGGTTACATTTCTTGGATAGCCTTTCTATGTAATTTTTTAGCAAGAATATCCTCTATTAATTTGACTTGATATCCATTGTTAACTGCTATCTTTTTTATGATATTCAATTCTTTGTAGAAATTTTCTTTAGAAATAATATTGACTAACCTATGTATTATACTATGGTTTACTGATATTTTACTTATAAATGGTATATGGTATATATCAAAACAGTCAATTAGGAGAAAAACATTTAACATTTGACAGAAAAAAACATGGCGTCTTTTTGTCAAAATCTATACAGGGTGTACCAATAAATGATGTAAACAAAAAATAAATAAATACAGGGTGTCCCATAAACGTGCATCATGATGGGGTTTGGCATTTAAGAAAAAAATATATACCAGGTGTACCAACGTGCCAGTTGAGACAAAAAATATATACAGGGTGTCTCATAAACGTGCATCGTGACGGGGTCCGTCATTTTTAAAGTGCGATACCAATTCGTTTTCAAGGAATACATCAGAGCCATCTGTCGTTCAATATATACATTAATGATATTTTGGATCTGTACGAATCATCAAAAAATAAGCACTTCCGGTTTCAAAAAATTGAGATAGAAGAAAAGTAATAGTAAATTCGGATTACCCACATCGGGGAGAGTCCAAATCTGCAATAAAATTGCTACTTCGGTCCAAACCGGAAATGACACTTCCGGTCGTCCGATTCGGATGATTTTGGTATCAATAGGTTCGTTTGGATGTCAAGAAACATTTTTAAGCATTTTCCGAGGTCAAAACGCTTATTGTGACCACCTTTTAATGTGTTTTAACGCTTCTAATTTTACTTGTTTTTTGGAACACGAAAACGTCTATTTTCGTTGCATTTTGTCCATAAGAATTACATGTAAAAGTGTATTTTTGGCGTTCGTAATTTTAGTTGTTTTTTGGAACACGAAAACGCATTTTTTATGTGTTTAAGCGTTTCAAATTTTAGTTGTTTTTTGGAACGCGAAAACGATCATTTTAAGCAATTTTGAAATGCCTATTGTCCATAAGAATAACATGTAAACATGGTTTGATTTTAGACTGTTTTTTGGAATACGGAAACGCATGTTTTTCGTTACATATTTTATGTAATTCAGCGTTTGAAATTTCATATGTTTTTTTCGAATGCGAAAAACGTCAGTTTTGACCACATTTTGTGCGTGTTTTAGAGTTTCAAATTAACCAATTTAAGTTATAGGTAAAAAAGAAACATGGTGGCTACTTGTTAAATGTTATACAGGGTGTGTCAAAACACATTTTTGAGAGAAAAAACAACAAGATGCGTCAAAATACATCATTTAAGATGAAAAACATGACGGTTGCTTGTTAAATGGTATACAGGGTGCTCCAAAACTTATCATTCAAGAGCAAAAACATTTTGCTGGATGTCAAAGTATGGGTATGTTCGGTATGGTTCGGTTTGTCACCGTATGGTGCAGTATGGGTATGTTCGGTATGGTTCGGTTTGTCACAGTATGGTTTAGTTATGTATAGACTTGATGGAATGTAGAGAATTCAGATGCATTCAATATGTTGCATCGAACACAAAGTAAAAACATGGAACAGGAGCTTGAACATCGCAGCAGCAGCAATATCCAAACACCCTCCCATATTAATAATAATGAAGTAATGAAAAGTGATATGGGGCATCATCCAAGACAACAACTTTTACAACAAAATCGACCACAACGCTATCCAAGACAACAACACCACTCAGGACACCAACAACACCAGAGCTTGACTCTAAAAGAAGTTTATGTAAAATCAAATACCCCGATCAAATGTTAATTACATCAAACAATCACATGTTCATTTTTTCCAAAGGATTGGTGTGGATTGTGAAGTTGGGGTTCGAGAATCAAAAAGCACAGTTATTGAGCCCAAAGAAAATCTCAGATTATACAAACCTTAATATATCACACATATATCAGAAACCAAATGATGAGGTCGTCATTTTTAATGATAAACGTGTTAGCGTAATAGATTTTGCTACTTTCAAACAACGTTCTGTGGATAAATCCATCGATGAATTTGGAATCTCCAAAAATGCAAGAATCAGTGGTATGTTTTGCTCATATAGAGGCAAAACTTATATTCTATATGATGATTTGTATGCAGAGCTCAGTGATTGTGGGGATGTGAAACATGGCTTCATCAGCGAAAAGTTTCCAGGCGTACCAACAAACATCATCACAAATGCTTTTAGATTCACGAATGGAAATATTTATTTCTTCAGCAATGATACATTTTATGAATTCAACGAGTTTTCCAATAAACTGATCAGAGCAGGTAAATTCGATTGGAGCATTTTCACAGAATATACGTTTTACGCGTTTCAAAAAAGATAAAAAATACGAACGTCAATTCACGCAAAAATACGTACAAAAATAGCCGTTTTCGCATTAATTATTATGACGAAAATTAAGGCAAACAATATACACGTTTACATGTATTTCTTATGTAGATTTGACATTTCTAAATTGTTTAAAATGGACGTTTTTATACGCTACAAATAAGATAAACGTTAATTCACTCAAATAATATGACCAAAATATACGTTTATTACGTTCAAAATTGAAATTTCAAAAGCGCAATTCACGCAAAAATGAGTATGACTACATGTTGAGCTTACGTCGTGGACGTAAAAAAGGTAAGATCTTCGGTCGGTAGAGATTATTTCTATTGAATAATCCATAAAAAAGCATGAGTTTTCGTGATTTCGTGTATGGTGATAGTGGCCACAGAACGGATCTTAGAGGCACAAAACAAAACTCGATTATTATAACCGACGTACTTCCCGTTGAGTTATTATCGCATTTCCTGTGAGCAAAAACCCAGAAATGAAAATGTTATTCATAGTTATTTTGTGACCAGTACCGGCATCATTTTAAGTATGTGTAGTTTGTAATTCAATAAAATATGGATTATGCACAGAGGATTTTGAGGCAAGTGGGTTTCAGTTAATCATGTAGCAACGTAGTCTAAAGATGACAATAATTGATCATTCAGTCGAGAAAACATAATTTCAGCAAATATCGTGTTTTATTATTGGAGTTATCACCATTGTGTGGTTTAGGGCGATAGGCGTTTATATTTTATATCTTGAATTTATACAGGAAATTATGAGTATTATTATTCATTTTACTTCAGTTAGCATCTACAAAAATTTATTTCGTGTTGTCGATTTTCACAATGTTCATTTTGAATAATGTCCGTTTAGGATACATAAGTCCATTATGATTTTTTTTTGAGATAGTCAGTTTTATTAAATATAGGGGTTTTTACAAATTATTAGAGCCTAATTTCAAAATAAGATAACATTTTCGCCATATGTGTTTAATTATCTGAAATGTGATTGAGTGAAATTTTCATAAAAGTTTTAGCTGTGAGGCATGGTGACGTCATTATTGGTTAATTATTTTATCTACAATAATTTTTTATATAAACATATATTCATAAATGGGAATCACTCTCAAAAGTACAGCTTTCAAATCAGATAATAAACCTTTATCGGGACATGATACAATATTTGTATAAAAAAATCAAATTCGATGATTTGGATCAAACGAAAACAACACAAAATGACATGAAAATAGTGGTAATAATTATAAAAGAAATTAGATGACGTCATATAAAGTATGGACGACTGTACATAAATTATGTTTGCGGCAGATTTCAAGCTTGACGCGTCAGAAGAAATGAAATGAAACGGGATGAATCAACGAAATTATGAAAATAATAATAGTAATAAATATAGAGGTCAGCGCATTGAAATATACGTATGAAAGGGATCAAATTCAACGATTTGGATGAAACGATGAAACGACACAAAAAATCAAGAAAATAATGATGATAATAATAAAAAATGTAGAAGACATCATATTATACAGTATAGAAGGTTGTTAATAAATTATGCTTGCGGCAGATTTCAAGCTCAACGCGTCAGAAGTAACGAAATGAAACGGGATGAATCAAAGAAATTATGAAAATAATAATAGTAATAAATGTAGAGGTTGAAATAAATATGGAAGGTATCAAATTCGATGATTTGAATGAAACGAAACGACACAAAAAGTTATGAAAATAATGACAATGATAATAAAAATGCGGTCGACGTCATATACCGTAGGCGTCCGACGGGTATCAAGCTTGACGCGTTGGAAGAAACAAAACGATATGAAATGAAAGGAAGCAAAAATGAATTAATGAAATCATAAAAATAATTGTGATTATGAGAAATAGAGAAAGCGCATAAATTACGCGTTCGACAGGTTTAGAGATCAATGCATTGAACGAAACGTCGCGTCGTGAAAATAATAATAATACTACGAAATATAGAGAACAACAACTAATAACCTGTGTCTGACTTGACGTGTTGAATAAAACGAATCGCAATGAAACGAAAAGGTAACGTGAAAAATAAAATGCCAACGAGGTTCAAAATGAAAAATTGAGGTGAAAAAAAAGTCATGGAACGATGGGAAAAGATGCATTCAAGGAACAGTTTTATGGACATTTCGTAATAGCATTGTTTCTCGAGAGACAATAACATATAAAAAACAAATGAGACACCAAAGTTGATATTCATTAGATTTGGTTTCAATTAAATAAGTCTCATGCAGTCTGTTAGCAAGAGAGTTTGTGAGAAATAAATCATAGAGGATAGAAATTTCAGTAAGCAAGTTTGTTAGAAAGATACCCATCAAAGTCGTTTAATATCCACCAGTTTTCCACTTTGTAAATTCGATAGCTTCGGGGTTTTTTCGAACGTGTTGCAAGAGTATATAATCCTCGTTCCTATATGAAAATGGTGTTTGGTTGCCTATGAGATGATATCTCTAGAGGGACCAAAAAAATCAACCCTCTATAAAATACATCAATTCCGTTGCCATTCTTTATTCACATTATTTCCAATGACATCTTGGGCATTTTTCTATAAATTCCATTTAAGTTCTTGTGGAATTCCTCTGAACATTTTTGATCTGATTTGAGTATTCCTCAAGGAACCATTACATAATCAGACACCAAATTTAACGTGCGGGTGGAAGGATTCATCAGATTGGTATTCAATTCAACTCAATTCAATTCAATTCAGGTGTTGTGTTATGTTCCAATTAAGTAAGCTGGTTTGTGGGCGAGATTTCACTGACAAAGACATCAACTTTGACACAAGATTAGGAGATTCATCAGATTAGTTTCCATCAAACGAAAGGTTCGTGCAGTTTGGTACTATAAAAGTATGTGAGAAATACATCACCAACGAAAGGAATTACTTTAAATGTTAAATATTTTCAAGTGAATCGTATGTTATTGCTTCCCAGTGGAAATGAGCCGAAAGACTTGAGGTAATATCGAGAGGAATATTTTCGACTGAACTATGTATCGATTCAGATGTAAAATTTCACCAAAATGAATAATATATTCAGATCATTTTTGTTGAAATTGCTTATAGCCAAAGCACCATTTACAAACTCACCAAACTCACTCAAATAAATAGTTCCAGATGATTTTGGCTGAAAACACTACTACGCATGCCCCGTGTGAATACATATTTTCCTTCGAATTGACAAAAAAAAAATTAAACAATAGTGATCATCGAAGAAGAAGTTCAGAATTGGTTTTCTCTTCAAAATTATCTATTGCCAAAAAGTCCACTGCTTGAATAGCTGAAGAGGTAATTCCTTTTATCGAAAAAACGGAGTTATACAGCGAATTGGAGTTTTAATAATATTCCTCCAAAAATACTCGAAGACATAGCCTGTGCGGGTGGAAAATGGTTGTAATTATTATTATTTGCCAGGGCGCACCAAGTCGACTTATTCACTTTACAGCTGTAGGAAAACTCGGATAACTTATCCCACCGCCATTACAAAAACGAACATGTGAATTACAAGAACAAAATCAAATATATCAAAATATCAATGAGGACTTGAGAATTCAAGCTAAAAGAACCATGTAACAATTTGTTATTCAAGGATTAGCACAATGAAAATTAGGTAGTTCAGACGAAATATACATGAAGTTGATAGTAGAATAGTTCCAGAATCGTCAAATCAACCAAAAAAAGACTTGTTATGAATATGTGCCAAACCGAAATAACTCTTTGAAGGAAATGCGGGATCACATCATACAACAATATCAAGAAATTCCTTGGGGAAAGAAAGGTGCATGACAAAACAATACGGATAGTTGAAATGTGCTAAAAAAATTTCTTTCAAATACACCACTCCGATAAAGAGTCTTCGGAACAAAATTCAAGAGTTGCATTATCACCGATGTTACGGCTTTAAGTTTGTCAACCGTACAAAGACAGAAATCGAATGTTTGAGTGAAGAAGTCTAACATAAAAAATGTTGGAATAATTGTGAATATTTCTTTCAAGTGTCGAAATTTGAAAGTAATCTCGAGATTTCACGGCTGAGAAGATTATTCTGTTTCAACTCAACAAGCATTGTGGTATATGTTTCAGTGGAGTGAGTTGGTGCATGAGCAAGATTTCATCGACGAAGGCACCAAATTTGATGTGTGTTAGTAGACAAATTTGTGAGAAATATATCACCGACGAGAGAATCTTCTTCAATAAGTATCAAGATGACTTGAAATATTTCCAAGTGAATTGTAACAGTTGTCCGTAGGTAGATTTCATGGGCGGAAAGACAATTCGCTTTCAATTCAACATTGTGTTATGGTTGAAATGTAGATATCAAAGTCGGAGGTGAGCTTCTGTTGGTGCGCACGCACACCAACAGAATCACCTGGCGGCTGTCAAATTCGGTATACCGGGTGAACGAACGCAACATTTAAGAGAAAAAAACATGGCTGCCTGTCAAATGTCATGAGACAGAGAAAAAACACAGCTTTTAAGAGGAAAAAAATATGGCTGCTGCTTGTCAAATGTCTGGTGGAAAATGAGGCAATGAAAAAACGTTTCATTGGGGGTATAATTCTTCACGGAGACAAGCAGCAGCCATATTTTTTTCCTCTTAAAAGCTGTGTTTTTTCTCTGTCTCATGACATTTGACAGGCAGCCATGTTTTTTTCTCTTAAATGTTGCGTTCGTTCACCCGGTATACCGAATTTAACAGCCGCCAGGTGATTCTGTTGGTGTGCGTGCGCACCAACAGAAGCTCACCTCCGACTTTGATATGTACATTTCAACCATAACACAATGTTGAATTGAAAGCGAATTGTCTTTCCGCCCATGAAATCTACCTACGGACAACTGTTACAATTCACTTGGAAATATTTCAAGTCATCTTGATACTTATTGAAGAAGATTCTCTCGTCGGTGATATATTTCTCACAAATTTGTCTACTAACACACATCAAATTTGGTGCCTTCGTCGATGAAATCTTGCTCATGCACCAACTCACTCCACTGAAACATATACCACAATGCTTGTTGAGTTGAAACAGAATAATCTTCTCAGCCGTGAAATCTCGAGATTACTTTCAAATTTCGACACTTGAAAGAAATATTCACAATTATTCCAACATTTTTTATGTTAGACTTCTTCACTCAAACATTCGATTTCTGTCTTTGTACGGTTGACAAACTTAAAGCCGTAACATCGGTGATAATGCAACTCTTGAATTTTGTTCCGAAGACTCTTTATCGGAGTGGTGTATTTGAAAGAAATTTTTTTAGCACATTTCAACTATCCGTATTGTTTTGTCATGCACCTTTCTTTCCCCAAGGAATTTCTTGATATTGTTGTATGATGTGATCCCGCATTTCCTTCAAAGAGTTATTTCGGTTTGGCACATATTCATAACAAGTCTTTTTTTGGTTGATTTGACGATTCTGGAACTATTCTACTATCAACTTCATGTATATTTCGTCTGAACTACCTAATTTTCATTGTGCTAATCCTTGAATAACAAATTGTTACATGGTTTTTTTAGCTTGAATTCTCAAGTCCTCATTGATATTTTGATATATTTGATTTTGTTCTTGTAATTCACATGTTCGTTTTTGTAATGGTGGCGGGATAAGTTATCCGAGTTTTCCTACAGCTGTAAAGTGAATAAGTCGACTTGGTGCGCCCTGGCAAATAATAATAATTACAACCATTTTCCACCCGCACAGGCTATGTCTTCGAGTGTTTTTGGAGGAATATTATTAAAACTCCAATTCGCTGTATAACTTCGTTTTTTCGATAGAAGGAATTACCTCTTCAGCTATTCAAGCAGTGGACTTTTTGGCAATAGATAATTTTGAAGAGAAAACCAATTCTGAACTTCTTCTTCGATGATCACTATTGTTTAATTTTTTTTTGTCAATTCGAAGGAAAATATGTATTCACACGGGGCATGCGTAGTAGTGTTTTCAGCCAAAATCATCTGGAACTATTTATTTGAGTGAGTTTGGTGAGTTTGTAAATGGTGCTTTGGCTATAAGCAATTTCAACAAAAATGATCTGAATATATTATTCATTTTGGTGAAATTTTACATCTGAATCGATACATAGTTCAGTCGAAAATATTCCTCTCGATATTACCTCAAGTCTTTCGGCTCATTTCCACTGGGAAGCAATAACATACGATTCACTTGAAAATATTTAACATTTAAAGTAATTCCTTTCGTTGGTGATGTATTTCTCACATACTTTTATAGTACCAAACTGCACGAACCTTTCGTTTGATGGAAACTAATCTGATGAATCTCCTAATCTTGTGTCAAAGTTGATGTCTTTGTCAGTGAAATCTCGCCCACAAACCAGCTTACTTAATTGGAACATAACACAACACCTGAATTGAATTGAATTGAGTTGAATTGAATACCAATCTGATGAATCCTTCCACCCGCACGTTAAATTTGGTGTCTGATTATGTAATGGTTCCTTGAGGAATACTCAAATCAGATCAAAAACGTTCAGAGGAATTCCACAAGAACTTAAATGGAATTTATAGAAAAATGCCCAAGATGTCATTGGAAATAATGTGAATAAAGAATGGCAACGGAATTGATGTATTTTATAGAGGGTTGATTTTTTTGGTCCCTCTAGAGATATCATCTCATAGGCAACCAAACACCATTTTCATATAGGAACGAGGATTATATACTCTTGCAACACGTTCGAAAAAACCCCGAAGCTATCGAATTTACAAAGTGGAAAACTGGTGGATATTAAACGACTTTGATGGGTATCTTTCTAACAAACTTGCTTACTGAAATTTCTATCCTCTATGATTTATTTCTCACAAACTCTCTTGCTAACAGACTGCATGAGACTTATTTAATTGAAACCAAATCTAATGAATATCAACTTTGGTGTCTCATTTGTTTTTTATATGTTATTGTCTCTCGAGAAACACTGCTATTACGAAATGTCCATAAAACTGTTCCTTGAATGCATCTTTTCCCATCGTTCCATGACTTTTTTTTCACCTCAATTTTTCATTTTGAACCTCGTTGGCATTTTATTTTTCACGTTACCTTTTCGTTTCATTGCGATTCGTTTTATTCAACACGTCAAGTCAGACACATAGGTTATTAGTTGTTGTTCTCTATATTTCGTAGTATTATTATTATTTTCACGACGCGACGTTTCGTTCAATGCATTGATCTCTAAACCTGTCGAACGCGTAATTTATGCGCTTTCTCTATTTCTCATAATCACAATTATTTTTATGATTTCATTAATTCATTTTTGCTTCCTTTCATTTCATATCGTTTTGTTTCTTTCAACGCGTCAAGCTTGATACCCGTCGGACGCCTACGGTATATGACGTCGACCGCATTTTTATTATCATTGTCATTATTTTCATAACTTTTTGTGTCGTTTCGTTTCATTCAAATCATCGAATTTGATACCTTCCATATTTATTTCAACCTCTACATTTATTACTATTATTATTTTCATAATTTCTTTGATTCATCCCGTTTCATTTCGTTACTTCTGACGCGTTGAGCTTGAAATCTGCCGCAAGCATAATTTATTAACAACCTTCTATACTGTATAATATGATGTCTTCTACATTTTTTATTATTATCATCATTATTTTCTTGATTTTTTGTGTCGTTTCATCGTTTCATCCAAATCGTTGAATTTGATCCCTTTCATACGTATATTTCAATGCGTTGACCTCTATATTTATTACTATTATTATTTTCATAATTTCGTTGATTCATCCCGTTTCATTTCATTTCTTCTGACGCGTCAAGCTTGAAATCTGCCGCAAACATAATTTATGTACAGTCGTCCATACTTTATATGACGTCATCTAATTTCTTTTATAATTATTACCACTATTTTCATGTCATTTTGTGTTGTTTTCGTTTGATCCAAATCATCGAATTTGATTTTTTTATACAAATATTGTATCATGTCCCGATAAAGGTTTATTATCTGATTTGAAAGCTGTACTTTTGAGAGTGATTCCCATTTATGAATATATGTTTATATAAAAAATTATTGTAGATAAAATAATTAACCAATAATGACGTCACCATGCCTCACAGCTAAAACTTTTATGAAAATTTCACTCAATCACATTTCAGATAATTAAACACATATGGCGAAAATGTTATCTTATTTTGAAATTAGGCTCTAATAATTTGTAAAAACCCCTATATTTAATAAAACTGACTATCTCAAAAAAAAATCATAATGGACTTATGTATCCTAAACGGACATTATTCAAAATGAACATTGTGGAAATCGACAACACGAAATAAATTTTTGTAGATGCTAACTGAAGTAAAATGAATAATAATACTCATAATTTCCTGTATAAATTCAAGATATGAAATATAAACGCCTATCGCCCTAAACCACACAATGGTGATAACTCCAATAATAAAACACGATATTTGCTGAAATTATGTTTTCTCGACTGAATGATCAATTATTGTCATCTTTAGACTACGTTGCTACATGATTAACTGAAACCCACTTGCCTCAAAATCCTCTGTGCATAATCCATATTTTATTGAATTACAAACTACACATACTTAAAATGATGCCGGTACTGGTCACAAAATAACTATGAATAACATTTTCATTTATGGGTTTTCGCTCACAGGAAATGCGATAATAACTCAACGGGAAGTACGTCGGTTGTAATAATCGAGTTTTTTTTTGTGCCTCTAAGATCCGTTCTGTGGCCACTATCACCATACACGAAATCACGAAAACTCATGCTTTTTTATGGATTATTCAATAGAAATAATCTCTACCGACCGAAGATCTTACCTTTTTTACGTCCACGACGTAAGCTCAACATGTAGTCATACTCATTTTTGCGTGAATTGCGCTTTTGAAATTTCAATTTTGAACGTAATAAACGTATATTTTGGTCATATTATTTGAGTGAATTAACGTTTATCTTATTTGTAGCGTATAAAAACGTCCATTTTAGACAATTTAGAAATGTCAAATCTACATAAGAAATACATGTAAACGTGTATATTGTTTGCCTTAATTTTCGTCATAATAATTAATGCGAAAACGGCTATTTTTGTACGTATTTTTGCGTGAATTGACGTTCGTATTTTTTATCTTTTTTGAAACGCGTAAAACGTATATTCTGTGAAAATGCTCCAATCGAATTTACCTGCTCTGATCAGTTTATTGGAAAACTCGTTGAATTCATAAAATGTATCATTGCTGAAGAAATAAATATTTCCATTCGTGAATCTAAAAGCATTTGTGATGATGTTTGTTGGTACGCCTGGAAACTTTTCGATGATGAAGCCATGTTTCACATCCCCACAATCACTGAGCTCTGCATACAAATCATCATATAGAATATAAGTTTTGCCTCTATATGAGCAAAACATACCACTGATTCTTGCATTTTTGGAGATTCCAAATTCATCGATGGATTTATCCACAGAACGTTGTTTGAAAGTAGGAAAATCTATTACGCTAACACGTTTATCATTAAAAATGACGACCTTATCATTTGGTTTCTGATATATGTGTGATATATTAAGGTTTGTATAATCTGAGATTTTCTTTGGGCTCAATAACTGTGCTTTTCGAATCTCGAACCCCAACTTCACAATCCACACCAATCCTTTGGAAAAAATGAACATGTGATTGTTTGATGTAATTAACATTTGATCGGGGTATTTGATTTTACATAAACTTCTTTTAGAGTCAAGCTCTGGTGTTGTTGGTGTCCTGGGTGGTGTTGTTGTCTTGGATAGCGTTGTGGTCGATTTTGTTGTAAAAGTTGTTGTCTTGGATGATGCCCCATATCACTTTTCATTACTTCATTATTATTAATATGGGAGGGTGTTTGGATATTGCTGCTGCTGCGATGTTCAAGCTCCTGTTCCATGTTTTTACTTTGTGTTCGATGCAACATATTGAATGCATCTGAATTCTCTACATTCCATCAAGTCTATACATAACTAAACCATACTGTGACAAACCGAACCATACCGAACATACCCATACTGCACCATACGGTGACAAACCGAACCATACCGAACATACCCATACTTTGACATCCAGCAAAATGTTTTTCCTCTTGAATGATAAGTTTTGGAGCACCCTGTATACCATTTAACAAGCAACCGTCATGTTTTTCATCTTAAATGATGTATTTTGACGCATCTTGTTGTTTTTTCTCTCAAAAATGTGTTTTGACACACCCTGTATAACATTTAACAAGTAGCCACCATGTTTCTTTTTTACCTATAACTTAAATTGGTTAATTTGAAACTCTAAAACACGCACAAAATGTGGTCAAAATTGACGTTTTTCGCATTCGAAAAAAACATATGAAATTTCAAACGCTGAATTACATAAAATATGTAACGAAAAACATGCGTTTCCGTATTCCAAAAAACAGTCTAAAATCAAACCATGTTTACATGTTATTCTTATGGACAATAGGCATTTCAAAATTGCTTAAAATGATCGTTTTCGCGTTCCAAAAAACAACTAAAATTTGAAACGCTTAAACACATAAAAAATGCAACGAAAACATGCGTTTTCGTGTTCCAAAAAACAACTAAAATTACGAACGCCAAAAATACACTTTTACATGTAATTCTTATGGACAAAAGGCATTTCAAAATTGCTCAAAATGTTCGTTTTCGCGTTCGAAAAAACAACTAAAATTTGAAACGCTGAAACACGTAAAAATGCAACGAAAATAGACGTTTTCGTGTTCCAAAAAACAAGTAAAATTAGAAGCGTTAAAACACATTAAAAGGTGGTCACAATAAGCGTTTTATAAGGTTAGTTCATTCTGGTTTGATCAGAAAATACATAGACGTCTGATGTAATTCAATCTCTCTGTATGGGTGAATAGTTGTTTTCTACAATACACACACACACAAATGTAATTCAATCTTATACTTTAAAAAAATCGTGCTGCCCAACTCCGCCTGATGATGATGGATAGTGAAAACGAAACAAAGACACATATATTGAGTGGCATTCTGAATGAAAAATGACAAACTTTTACGAATCAGGTTCTAAGATTTAAGCAATAAGTATATAACACATTAATATGTGCGGTTTACGGCCATTATGGCAGTTGATGTACGCAAATTCTATTATTTTCTTGATCTCCCATGAAAGTTGTCTTCTTAGAGTACCCGCACGTTTCTGTAACTTTACTAATAACGAAGATAGCCTCCTATGCCGTTTTGACCTCGGAAAATGCTTAAAAATGTTTCTTGACATCCAAACGAACCTATTGATACCAAAATCATCCGAATCGGACGACCGGAAGTGCCATTTCCGGTTTGGACCGGAAGTAGCAATTTTATTGCAGATTTGGACTCTCCCCGATGTGGGTAATCCGAATTTACTATTACTTTTCTTCTATCTTAATTTTTTGAAACCGGAAGTGCTTATTTTTTGATGATTCGTACAGATCCAAAATATCATTAATGTATATATTGAACGACAGATGGCTCTGATGTATTCCTTGAAAACGAATTGGTATCGCACTTTAAAAATGACGGACCCCGTCACGATGCACGTTTATGAGACACCCTGTATATATTTTTTGTCTCAACTGGCACGTTGGTACACCTGGTATATATTTTTTTCTTAAATGCCAAACCCCATCAAGATGCACGTTTATGAGACACCCTGTATTTATTTATTTTTTGTTTACATCATTTATTGGTACACCCTTTATAGATTTTGACAAAAAGACGCCATGTTTTTTTCTGTCAAATGTTAAATGTTTTTCTCCTAATTGACTGTTTTGAAACACCCTGTATACCATTTACCGAGCAGCTGCCATGTTTTTTTCTCTTAAATGCCAAGTTGGTACACCCTGTATGGTAGCAGCCATGTTTTTTTCTCTTAAATGCCAAGTTGGTACACCCTGTATGGCAGCAGCCATGTTTTTTTCTCTTAAATACTATGATGGTACACCCTGTATGGTATCAGCCATGTTTTTTTCTCTTAATCGATGTTTTTTGAGACACCCGGTATACCAAACTTGACAGCCGCCATGTTTTTTCTCTTAATCGATGTATTTTGAGACATCCTGTATACCAAATTTGACAGCTGCCATGTTTTTTTCTCTGTCTCATGTCATTTGACAGGCAGCCATGTTTTTTTCTCTTAAATGTTGTGTTGGTTCACCCGGTATACCAATTTTCATAGCTGCCATGTTTTTTTCTCTTAAATACTATGATGGTACACCCTGTATATATATATATATATATATATATATATATATATATATATATATATACAGGGTGTACCATCATAGTATTTAAGAGAAAAAAACATGGCAGCTGTCAAATTTGGTATACAGGATGTCTCAAAATACATCGATTAAGAGAAAAAACATGGCGGCTGTCAAATTTGGTATACCGGGTGTCTCAAAAAACATCGATTAAGAGAAAAAAACATGGCTGATACCATACAGGGTGTACCATCATAGTATTTAAGAGAAAAAAACATGGCTGCTGCCATACAGGGTGTACCAACTTGGCATTTAAGAGAAAAAAACATGGCTGCTACCATACAGGGTGTACCAACTTGGCATTTGAGAGAAAAAAACATGGCAGCTGCTCGGTAAATGGTATACAGGGTGTTTCAAAACAGTCAATTAGGAGAAAAACATTTAACATTTGACAGAAAAAAACATGGCGTCTTTTTGTCAAAATCTATAAAGGGTGTACCAATAAATGATGTAAACAAAAAATAAATAAATACAGGGTGTCTCATAAACGTGCATCTTGATGGGGTTTGGCATTTAAGAAAAAAATATATACCAGGTGTACCAACGTGCCAGTTGAGACAAAAAATATATACAGGGTGTCTCATAAACGTGCATCGTGACGGGGTCCGTCATTTTTAAAGTGCGATACCAATTCGTTTTCAAGGAATACATCAGAGCCATCTGTCGTTCAATATATACATTAATGATATTTTGGATCTGTACGAATCATCAAAAAATAAGCACTTCCGGTTTCAAAAAATTAAGATAGAAGAAAAGTAATAGTAAATTCGGATTACCCACATCGGGGAGAGTCCAAATCTGCAATAAAATTGCTACTTCCGGTCCAAACCGGAAATGGCACTTCCGGTCGTCCGATTCGGATGATTTTGGTATCAATAGGTTCGTTTGGATGTCAAGAAACATTTTTAAGCATTTTCCGAGGTCAAAACGGCATAGGAGGCTATCTTCGTTATTAGTAAAGTTACAGAAACGTGCGGGTACTCTAAGAAGACAACTTTCATGGGAGATCAAGAAAATAATAGAATTTGCGTACATCAACTGCCATAATGGCCGTAAACCGCACATATTAATGTGTTATATACTTATTGCTTAAATCTTAGAACCTGATTCGTAAAAGTTTGTCATTTTTCATTCAGAATGCCACTCAATATATGTGTCTTTGTTTCGTTTTCACTATCCATCATCATCAGGCGGAGTTGGGCAGCACGATTTTTTTAAAGTATAAGATTGAATTACATTTGTGTGTGTGTGTATTGTAGAAAACAACTATTCACCCATACTAAGAGATTGAATTACATCAGACGTCTATGTATTTTCTGATCAAACCAGAATGAACTAACCTTATAAAACGCTTATTGTGACCACCTTTTAATGTGTTTTAACGCTTCTAATTTTACTTGTTTTTTGGAACACGAAAACGTCTATTTTCGTTGCATTTTTACGTGTTTCAGCGTTTCAAATTTTAGTTGTTTTTTCGAACGCGAAAACGAACATTTTGAGCAATTTTGAAATGCCTTTTGTCCATAAGAATTACATGTAAAAGTGTATTTTTGGCGTTCGTAATTTTAGTTGTTTTTTGGAACACGAAAACGCATGTTTTCGTTGCATTTTTCATGTGTTTAAGCGTTTCAAATTTTAGTTGTTTTTTGGAACGCGAAAACGATCATTTTAAGCAATTTTGAAATGCCTATTGTCCATAAGAATAACATGTAAACATGGTTTGATTTTAGACTGTTTTTTGGAATACGGAAACGCATGTTTTTCGTTACATATTTTATGTAATTCAGCGTTTGAAATTTCATATGTTTTTTTCGAATGCGAAAAACGTCAATTTTGACCACATTTTGTGCGTGTTTTAGAGTTTCAAATTAACCAATTTAAGTTATAGGTAAAAAAGAAACATGGTGGCTACTTGTTAAATGTTATACAGGGTGTGTCAAAACACATTTTTGAGAGAAAAAACAACAAGATGCGTCAAAATACATCATTTAAGATGAAAAACATGACGGTTGCTTGTTAAATGGTATACAGGGTGCTCCAAAACTTATCATTCAAGAGGAAAAACATTTTGCTGGATGTCAAAGTATGGGTATGTTCGGTATGGTTCGGTTTGTCACCGTATGGTGCAGTACGGGTATGTTCGGTATGGTTCGGTTTGTCACAGTATGGTTTAGTTATGTATAGACTTGATGGAATGTAGAGAATTCAGATGCATTCAATATGTTGCATCGAACACAAAGTAAAAACATGGAACAGGAGCTTGAACATCGCAGCAGCAGCAATATCCAAACACCCTCCCATATTAATAATAATGAAGTAATGAAAAGTGATATGGGGCATCATCCAAGACAACAACTTTTACAACAAAATCGACCACAACGCTATCCAAGACAACAACACCACTCAGGACACCAACAACACCAGAGCTTGACTCTAAAAGAAGTTTATGTAAAATCAAATACCCCGATCAAATGTTAATTACATCAAACAATCACATGTTCATTTTTTCCAAAGGATTGGTGTGGATTGTGAAGTTGAGGTTCGAGATTCGAAAAGCACAGTTATTGAGCCCAAAGAAAATCTCAGATTATACAAACCTTAATATATCACACATATATCAGAAACCAAATGATGAGGTCGTCATTTTTAATGATAAACGTGTTAGCGTAATAGATTTTCCTACTTTCAAACAACGTTCTGTGGATAAATCCATCGATGAATTTGGAATCTCCAAAAATGCAAGAATCAGTGGTATGTTTTGCTCATATAGAGGCAAAACTTATATTCTATATGATGATTTGTATGCAGAGCTCAGTGATTGTGGGGATGTGAAACATGGCTTCATCATCGAAAAGTTTCCAGGCGTACCAACAAACATCATCACAAATGCTTTTAGATTCACGAATGGAAATATTTATTTCTTCAGCAATGATACATTTTATGAATTCAACGAGTTTTCCAATAAACTGATCAGAGCAGGTAAATTCGATTGGAGCATTTTCACAGAATATACGTTTTACGCGTTTCAAAAAAGATAAAAAATACGAACGTCAATTCACGCAAAAATACGTACAAAAATAGCCGTTTTCGCATTAATTATTATGACGAAAATTAAGGCAAACAATATACACGTTTACATGTATTTCTTATGTAGATTTGACATTTCTAAATTGTCTAAAATGGACGTTTTTATACGCTACAAATAAGATAAACGTTAATTCACTCAAATAATATGACCAAAATATACGTTTATTACGTTCAAAATTGAAATTTCAAAAGCGCAATTCACGCAAAAATGAGTATGACTACATGTTGAGCTTACGTCGTGGACGTAAAAAAGGTAAGATCTTCGGTCGGTAGAGATTATTTCTATTGAATAATCCATAAAAAAGCATGAGTTTTCGTGATTTCGTGTATGGTGATAGTGGCCACAGAACGGATCTTAGAGGCACAAAAAAAAACTCGATTATTACAACCGACGTACTTCCCGTTGAGTTATTATCGCATTTCCTGTGAGCGAAAACCCATAAATGAAAATGTTATTCATAGTTATTTTGTGACCAGTACCGGCATCATTTTAAGTATGTGTAGTTTGTAATTCAATAAAATATGGATTATGCACAGAGGATTTTGAGGCAAGTGGGTTTCAGTTAATCATGTAGCAACGTAGTCTAAAAATGACAATAATTGATCATTCAGTCGAGAAAACATAATTTCAGCAAATATCGTGTTTTATTATTGGAGTTATCACCATTGTGTGGTTTAGGGCGATAGGCGTTTATATTTCATATCTTGAATTTATACAGGAAATTATGAGTATTATTATTCATTTTACTTCAGTTAGCATCTACAAAAATTTATTTCGTGTTGTCGATTTCCACAATGTTCATTTTGAATAATGTCCGTTTAGGATACATAAGTCCATTATGATTTTTTTTTGAGATAGTCAGTTTTATTAAATATAGGGGTTTTTACAAATTATTAGAGCCTAATTTCAAAATAAGATAACATTTTCGCCATATGTGTTTAATTATCTGAAATGTGATTGAGTGAAATTTTCATAAAAGTTTTAGCTGTGAGGCATGGTGACGTCATTATTGGTTAATTATTTTATCTACAATAATTTTTTATATAAACATATATTCATAAATGGGAATCACTCTCAAAAGTACAGCTTTCAAATCAGATAATAAACCTTTATCGGGACATGATACAATATTTGTATAAAAAAATCAAATTCGATGATTTGGATCAAACGAAAACAACACAAAATGACATGAAAATAGTGGTAATAATTATAAAAGAAATTAGATGACGTCATATAAAGTATGGACGACTGTACATAAATTATGTTTGCGGCAGATTTCAAGCTTGACGCGTCAGAAGAAATGAAATGAAACGGGATGAATCAACGAAATTATGAAAATAATAATAGTAATAAATATAGAGGTCAGCGCATTGAAATATACGTATGAAAGGGATCAAATTCAACGATTTGGATGAAACGATGAAACGACACAAAAAATCAAGAAAATAATGATGATAATAATAAAAAATGTAGAAGACATCATATTATACAGTATAGAAGGTTGTTAATAAATTATGCTTGCGGCAGATTTCAAGCTCAACGCGTCAGAAGTAACGAAATGAAACGGGATGAATCAAAGAAATTATGAAAATAATAATAGTAATAAATGTAGAGGTTGAAATAAATATGGAAGGTATCAAATTCGATGATTTGAATGAAACGAAACGACACAAAAAGTTATGAAAATAATGACAATGATAATAAAAATGCGGTCGACGTCATATACCGTAGGCGTCCGACGGGTATCAAGCTTGACGCGTTGAAAGAAACAAAACGATATGAAATGAAAGGAAGCAAAAATGAATTAATGAAATCATAAAAATAATTGTGATTATGAGAAATAGAGAAAGCGCATAAATTACGCGTTCGACAGGTTTAGAGATCAATGCATTGAACGAAACGTCGCGTCGTGAAAATAATAATAATACTACGAAATATAGAGAACAACAACTAATAACCTATGTGTCTGACTTGACGTGTTTTTTTCTCTTAAATGCCAAGTTGGTACACCCTGTATGGCAGCAGCCATGTTTTTTTCTCTTAAATACTATGATGGTACACCCTGTATGGTATCAGCCATGTTTTTTTCTCTTAATCGATGTTTTTTGAGACACCCGGTATACCAAATTTGACAGCCGCCATGTTTTTTCATCTTAATCGATGTATTTTGAGACATCCTGTATACCAAATTTGACAGCTGCCATGTTTTTTTCTCTGTCTCATGTCATTTGACAGGCAGCCATGTTTTTTTCTCTTAAATGTTGTGTTGGTTCACCCGGTATACCAATTTTCATAGCTGCCATGTTTTTTTCTCTTAAATACTATGATGGTACACCCTGTATATATATATATATATATATATATATATATATATATATATATATATATATATATATATATATATATATATTATGCCAACTGTACTCCCAAATCGCACTTTAAAAATGAGGGACCCCGTCACGATGCACGTTTATGAGACACCCTGTATTTATTTTTTTCCTTAAATGGTGTATTTTGACACACCCTGTATACGTAAAACGAAAACTTCTGAATCCCTGCATGCCCCATTGATGCGATGCTCCAATGATGTGATGATTCATTTTTCCGATGTATTTTGAGACATCCTGTATACCATATTTGACAGCTGCCATGTTTTTTTCTCTGTCTCATGTTATTTGATAGGCAGCCATGTTTTTTTCTCTTAAATGTTGTGTTGGTTCACCCGGTATACCAAATTTAACAGCTGCCATGTTTTTTTCTCTTAAATGCCAAGTTGGTACACCCTGTATGGCAGCAGCCATGTTTTTTTCTCTTAAATACTATGATGGTACACCGTGTATATCTTTTTTCTTCCATAATTTTTGAAACCGGCAACGTCCCACCCTCCGTAACTCTACTCCTTAATTTTAAATCCGGCAACACCCAACGTCACGCGGTGAACCCAGCGACGCTGAGAAGTCGCTACTGCGCATGGTGGGCTACAACTGGGGTTGTATCACTACTAGCATATCTATTTTACTCATTTGAGATTTTTTTTTTGTTTCGTTTTATATATTTAATTTTTTTTTTCATGTTACATTTTATGTTGAAATATTTACATTGTATTCTTTAGACAAATAAAGTGTGTCCCACTTACCATGCTCACCATAGGTATCTTTATAATTGCAAGATATACGAGGTCAAGGCCAACTAAAATGTAAAAAAATATTTTGATAAAATCTATTCGTTTTTGTTTTATACGCAATTGACAAATTTTGATCATTTTCATGTCTCTTGCAAGTGAATTTTGACCCACTTCTGGCGGTCCTAATAACTTGAAATTTGGCAGATGTTCATAATTCCTATGAAATTTTTATTGAAATAAAAAATAAAAAATGGCGGTTCCTCCAATATGGCGGACGAGATTTGTGATTATGGTCCGATTCCATTCAAAATTGGTATGTGGGGGTTTTTGAGGAGATCATGATTTCTTTGTTAAAAATTATAAATTCAAGATGGCGACTTCAAAATAGTTCTTGTTTTTGTATAAATGACGATAACCCTGTTGTTATCAGCAAAAACTATTACTGTGACATATCATCTGTAAGAGAAAAAAAGTTGTTAATAACTAAGTTATAGGCCATTGGCCGCAGTGGAGGGCCTGATACGGGCCCACTCACGTTCAAAACCTAACCTAAGTTATAGTGAGCTATGACCTACATTTGAAAAATGAAAGTTGGTACTGATATCTCAAATTCCCATTCGAATATTTTCATAAATAAAGAAGTTACGGAGGAGACATGAAAATGATCAAAATCTGTTTTTTGCGTATAAAACAAAAACAAATAGATTTTATCTAATTATTTTTTCACATTATAGTTGGCCTTGATAAACTCCACATTTGGTGTCATTTAACCGACCTCGTATCTCTCCCCATTAAAAAGATACCCATGGTGAGCATGGTAAGTGGGACACACTGTATATTGATAGGAGCTTCAAGAGGTGACTTGAAAAATCATAACTGATCTTTGCCGTTTTTTTCGTTTCATGAGAATCTGTATTTATATTTTTTTAGTCTAATATTTAGGAATGAATTGAAAAAATGTTTCAGTGATTATTTAAGCATATGAGGCAGTGGTACGAAAAGTAAACCATCATTTTTTGCAATAAACATTTGTACTGTGATGAAATGTTTAGTGATAGTTGACCTTTCAAGACCAATTACCATGAAATAACAAATGAAACAACCTGAAAAATTACTGCGCCAGTTATGTGGAATTTTATTTCCAATTCCGCTCCAGTAAGAGTTATCAGGTGAAAAAGAAACTTTTTCTTCCATAAAAATGTGTTCTAACTTGCTAGTTTTCGTTTCGTCGATGTTTTTTAGAAAGAATAAGTTTGTCATTAATTATTTAGAAACCTTTTTGCTTATTTTGATAAAAACTTGCATGCTTATTCGTGGTCATGAGGGTCTTCTTTTGAAGTACTCATAATGGAAATTTTAATTACAGTGGCATCCCTAAGGGTAATATTTATTTATATTAGGACACAATTTATTGTTCTAGACTGTGATTTTGTATGTATAATTTTTTCAGGATTGAGTAACTAGAAATACAATTTTTTTGTTAGTTCAATTTTTTTCGTACCTCACTTCAATTTTGAGAAGAAATTTTAAAACCGTTTCATTGCATGTAACACGAAAAAGTATCTAAGTAATTGTTAATAGTACTAATTCATTTATTTTAATCTTTTAGGAAACGAAAAATAAAATTCATAAAACTGCCCAAAATGATCACCATTTTTTCAATGCAAAGTTCGCATCTGCGAACGACAGATTCTGCAGCTGCACGATGTGATCTCTGGTGCTGCTCAAACAATTCTTTCCCGGAGGTACGTCGTTGATGGGCTCATCATAAACTTTGGTTCTCATTGCACCCTTTACAAAAATCCATGGAGGTTAGGTCAGGAGAGCTTGCAGGTCAAGGAAACTTGACACCATGTATCTCGAAAACAAAGGAAGTTAGGACACATGATTATACCCATACAGCATACTTTGTCCCAAGGACAATTTTATGTCCATTTTACGTAATTACGTCCGCGGATGTGTATTGTACATCCATTGCGCGTAAAAAATGTACACATTTATTACGTACGGTATATACGTACTTTTTACGTACGTTCTTTTTAGATCCGGACATTAGGTCCAAGGGATGTACCATTTTGGGCTTTAAAAATATCAAAATAAAAAAATTTATAAATAAATATAAAAATAAATCGACGGACATTGTCGCAATGAAGTCGATAATAACGATCAAAGAGATCCAATGATTTTTATTCACAAAATCTATACCAGATGGCGTTTGAAGGAAATTTTATCTGATTTTTGGTTCATGTGGTCCTTTTAAAAATTGAAAAGTAAAAAAAAAATCGGCGATCATTTATTGTAACGAAATTATTCACTTTGGAAATTTTCAATTTGCGATGAATTTAGAGGTTAATGATAAAAACAGAAATTAATAAATTCGCATCGTTAGGATAGCTAATAAAATATCACGTCAGCCTCATTCGACTATTGGTCAACTGATTATGATGACAAAGACAGAAGTTGGTTCCCTATTTGTTCTAGCTTTCCGTCATGTATACATGATTATACCGTAATTTACGTGCTTTGGCAACGGCGCCAAGCACTTATACTGGATTGAGCTTCAAGTCTACTCTATAAGCTTTAGAGCGAACCAAAGTTTGAGTTAGCGTATTAATATTCATAATCCGATATGCGCAAGCGAGGGCGCACGTCAAAATATCTGAAATATCTACAACTGAAAATAATTTGATGTATAATTTCTTGAAATAAACACAGATCTTGTGTTGCTGATTGCAACACTGTATAAATCATAGCCGCGTCACAGAATACTTCAACCGCACATTCTGTGACCTGTGACGCTGAGTTCCGTGCTCCTTGAAATGTCAACTGACATCGATTATGGCTACGTATGAAAGACGATTGCTTCTTAATTGTTGTTGGCATCATTTCGCGATTTTGATACTTTCAGGTTTATTATTATTGTTCTCGGTGTTTCTTTGTGTTGTGGATATTATTCGTGACAAAAGGGGTTTGCACACAGAAAAAATACTGTGGTATATGCAATAATAACCTTGTTGTTGTAATCACCCACATTGCTCCAATCGAAATAAATGTTCTGCCAACAAAAACTTATTGAGGTGATTAAAGTGTTATGATTGACAGCGAGTGTCAGAGAAACTCAGTCATTCTCAGATATATCTCGATACAATCTAACTCCAACAGCGCTTCTTCCCTTAAAGCTCTGACTGCTGCCCGGAAGATATGGCTTCAAGAAGAAATAAGTAACCTTTACTCAAAGTTAAATACTATTAATTCCTAATTGAAATTGCCACACCTAAAAATTACTAGTTTGTTGCATGTTGCGGAATGGTATTCTTTGGAGACTAGTGTGAGGTATGTAGTTGAGGATTCAGGTAATCGTAAATACCACAAATTGAATTCCAAATTAAATCGACTTCTTCATGAACAAATTAAAATAAATGCTTTTTCTAAAAATAAATACACAGATTTTAAGTTCCACCCTAGATTACTGAATCTATCAGATACTTTATTTGATGATCAGGAAATTTCACTTTTGAACTCTGGTTTGAAATATAATGTAGAAAATAATCAAAATAAAAGAAACTCACATTTGTTAGCAATAAAATGTGAGAAAGTGATTGAAATTAATAATTTTCAGGATAAAACCATGTTACGTGGTCTTATCTATACTCCCACTTCAAGAAATTTACTTAACAAACTTGATAAAAATAACCTTAAAAATATCAAAAACAAAATTGCTGATAATAACTTGGTAATTTCCAAAGCGGACAAAGAATATTGCTTGGTTATTCTCAATCAGGTGGACTATGTTGGCAAGGTCATTGAATTTTTGAATGGAAATGATTTCTCTGGTGTCACAACTAACCCTACTTCCAAATTCACACTTTACACAAAAAAGATTTTAGATATTATTATCACTTCAGATACAATTTTTCAGTATGAATCTAACCCAATACAACTCATTCATATGAATTGTCAAACCCCGCTCTTATACGGATTACCAAAAATACATAAGGCGAACATCCATATAAGACCGGTCGTTTTTTACATTAATAATTCTCCTACTTCAAAAATAGCTTCTTGGCTAAACTCCTTACTGAGAGATCTCTTAGACTTTCACAACCCCAACTCAATTAAAAATTCTAAAGACTTAACTTCCAAAATCTCAAACATTATCGTACCCGAAAACTCTATTCTGGTTTCTTTTGACATCGTTAATTTATTTCTCAGCGTTCCCCCTGATGATTGCATCAGTATTGTCAGAAACCTTCTTTTTGATGCTAACATTAATTTTCACAATTGCTTAAATATTTGTCTCTTATTAGACACAGTTCTCAAACAAAACTATTTTCAATTCAACCATAGATTCTTTTGTCAGAATTCAGGATTATCCATGGGTTCTAATTTATCTCTTTGATCTTGAAAAGAAACTTAATATTTACCTTACCTTAAACAAAATTGTATTTTATCATAGATATGTAGATGATATTTTGATTCTTTTCAATGGCAATATTACTGAGCTTAATGACTTACTAGGTTATATGAATTCCCTTCATTCCTCTATCAAATTTACTGAGGAAACTGAAACTGACCAATCATTAGATTGCTTAGATTCACTGATCACCAAAAAAAAAAATCAAAACTTTGAATTCTCTATTTATAGGAAACCAACCCACTCACACAATCCCTTTCGATTCTTTTCACCCAGACACACACAAATTTGCTTCTTTCAATTTCCTTTTTTCTAGGCTTTTTGCTATCACTTGAATGAAGATAATTTCACCAAAGAACTTAATATTATCAGACAAATAGGTGCCAATAATGGTTGTCATTCCCATATGATTGAAAAAAAATTATAAATGGCACGTTTAAAAAAATGGTAATCAGAACCTTCTTTCTCCAAATTCAGCTCTATCCCCTTCCTAGGAAAAGTTTCATTTGACATTAAAAACATTTTCAACCAATTTGATAACTCTTTATGCATTTCTTTTAAAACTAACAATTCAATTGGAAAAATTTGATTAACAACAAAGACAAAATCCCTTTTATGGAAAAGTCAAGCGTTTATAAACTAGTTTGTTCCACTCCTGATTGCAATAGTGTCTACATAGTTCAAACTGGGCGCAACTTTAAAATACGACTTAGAGAACATATCAGAATTATAGAAAAACATGAAAATCATGATAATAATGTGGAAATTATAACAAACAACTCTTTTGCAAACCATATCATTAACTTTGAAACAACCTGCTTTTCATTCTCCTAATGATCAGATCCATTTTGATTGCATACCCTTTCTCAACTCTCTCAACATTAGTAACCACTAATCTCATTATTTCACATTAACAAATGAATTTGTCAACATATGCCCTCTTTCGTCCTAATATCAAATTATGCAGGCCATCTGCCTGCTAAATATTGAAACTTATTTGCTTTGGTCAACTGTTTAAAAATACAGTTTTCTTCTATTTTCCTATTTTTATGTTGTATAATATTCCTCATAGATGTCACCTTATTCTCCAAAGAATGTCATTCTGATTTCGTATAACAATGCTTCCTCCATTTTGTAAAGACCAAGCCAAGTGATTGGTCACAGTTTCTTTTGCAACTATGTTAATTTAATTATGTTATTGGGGTTCTACCCCTATTTTTATATATAAATCATGTATTTGATAAAATGATGTTCTTGTTCCACTTAAATTTAGTGTATTAACTATTTTTCTCTCCGCACATTGTAAGTAAACGATATGAATTTTTTCAACACGTTAACCTTAGAATATTGATTTCAGTTTCCTTTTTCGATTGTACTTAACTGATGATGAACATATATATGTTCGAAACATATCTTGTATGATACAGGATTTCTTTCCTGTGTTATTAAACTTTGTGGAGACGACTTTGTTCTTTTCCACAAAAAAAAATAAAAAAATAAAATAAAATAAAAAAATAAAATATTATTATCACTTGAGCAATAACTATAATTGAACTAAATTGAATAAAAGATGTGATTAATGACGAACTCATTGTTGAAAGTGATATACTTATCATATTGTTGATATTCAATCACTTGCTATTAGGTATTGACACATTTATTGAAACTAAATGGGTCCTCACTTTCAAATCAATGATATGATTCAATTGGTAACCAAATATAATCTTATCATTAAATGGAGTATTACTCTACTCGTGGAATATGGAATAGAGTATATCATTGACTGAATGGGTATCTTTTTGATATTATTATGTTTTTTCTGTGCACGAGAAGAAAAGTCGGTAACAAACCCAATATGTGGCGGAACGATTTCTCTAGCAAGTACTATAAACGGGCTGCAAATGAACTGAAGAACCTGCAGGAGACCCTGAACTCCCTAGAACCAAGCCGAAATATTTCTAGGGCTGATCGATTCAGGTAAATCTAAAGGTCTATCTTCAATGGACAAGCCTCTTGTCGAATTATCTCTCAAGTCTCCTTTTGTTCCATCTTGAAATGAGTCTATACAACGAGATTTAATGAATGGTATGCCATCAAAGGTTTTCTTTAACTGATTTCGATTTTCTTTTGTTTCAGTAACAGCAGAAGACAGCTATAAGGCGAAGGATAGGAAATACATGAAAGAATTTATCAAATCATGGCTTAGAAGGCTGCCGAAAGGAAAAGAAAATCGAATGAATTATAAAACGTAATCTGCTATATTTTTTCTCAACTAGAGTTTGTATGTTTAATTTCACAACTTTTTCAAAGGATAAAAAGAGTAATATTTCAATATATTTCTTTCATGTGTTTTGTTTCATTTAAAGAATACAGTGGATCGTGTGAAACCTCAACGGTACGTACAAAGGATGTACAGTATTCTCATTCTTTTCAGGTACTATGTACGTACTATACGTCCCTATTAAGTTCCAGTTATGACCAACACAGTACGTACTAAGGACGCATGATATTTTCGTCCATTTTACGTTCAATGTACGTAATTTACGTCCAAAATAGGTTTCGATTACATCCACTACAGTACGTACGTAGAACATACATGATTTAGGTCTATTTTACATACAACGTACGTAAGTTTCTGCTTAAAATGTACGTACATAGTACGTACAAATGGTTGGAAAATGTACGTACGAATTACGTACTTCGTTCGTAAAATGGATTTTAGGTACGTACCATGAACGTACATTACGTCCAATGAGTATATACAATTTACGTAAATAGTACGTAAGTTTGCTGTCTGGGATAGGAAACAAAAATCTCATTTTTGCCTGAAAAACCGATCCTAAACGTTTGGCGGTTAAACCCTGGGTCACCCTGTATTATTATAAATGAGTCGTCAAACTAGTGATAAAAAGCAAACAAAACACGAATGCAATACAATGTTTTATTTACAATCACAAAGCCCAAATTGGTAGGATTCAATGAAAAGAAAGAAACATTTGAACGTCACACTGAATGTTGTTGTTTATTGGTTCTTTGTTCTACTCAAAAACCTGGCGGAATTATATTAATTCACTTTTTGCAACATTTAAAAGAATTTACTACATCACAGTTATTGATAGAATGGTCGTTTACGACCTGATCGTCTATATAGGTCCTATATTTTATTTCAAGTTGGGTGGAAATATTGGGATGTCTATACTTTCATGGATTCATTCTAGGGGTTCCCTTTCTTAACGCAAGTTTGCTATACATCTCTGAAGTTAATAAAAATATGAGAACAATCAAATATCCATACATAAAATTAAAAACAAAAAAGTTGGAATTAAACTTGAGAGGAGTGATGATATACCACATGCATCATCTTTAGCCTGTATATCGGAGTAGATTTCATGCCAAACAGACATACGGTCTTCTTCTGGCTTATTCCGTAGCGTAAGATTCTCTCCTATGTCCATGAAATATTGATTATCATCCAGAGGTTTCCATTCTATCCCCAAATCTGTCCCATTTGGTGTTGGGTTTCCATATTTCGCAAAGTTTGTCCATAGTTTGACAAAAGTTCTGACGTACTGCTCTTCTTGCTTTCCCATTTTCAGTCCTGGCATGTCGAATAGATAGCCCAAATCATCGGCATGGCAGACTCCTTAAAATATAATTACAAACATTATTCGCATATCAATCATGAAGTGCTGCTACAGAAGCTTCAACGTTACGGTTTCAGATGAAACAATCATAACTTTACCAAGTTATAAAAGGTATTCATTAGGTACTTGTTCAAACTTCAAAGTGTAAATCTTGGAATGATTTTGAGATGAAAAGTTCATATGAACATGTGTCAGCAAATGTTTCACTTCAGGAATACAGGGTGTTTAAGTTGAAATTTATTTTAAATAAATTTTAATATCTTTTGCAAAAATGGGATTTTTTTGAGGTGAGAAATCAAAAATTGGAATAAGCAATTAAAGATTTTAAATCCCTTTGACGAATACAAATTATTGCAACAAATTTTCATGTAGCACTTAGAGGTAACTGCAAACGCTTTAGTTATTCATTTCAATTTGCCCTAACTTTTTTGACAGTTCACTTTTGGTATTTTTTATATTCAAATCTTATTCCCACATTGTTCCTAAGCAATAAAGGTAAACGTGCTCCACATCGCTAGAGGCAACCGATTTTGAGAAATTTGCAAATTTCTGCATCGATGCACGGTATAGGGTCACTTTGGCACCAGATGAAGTTGCTCAGAACTTTATAAAAACTGAGTATCTGCACCGAGAGAAAAGATTATTTTTACTCGAAATTCATTTATGTTCAACGAATATCTGTTTCGAATAGCGCCGAACTTATGTAAGTTTGGTTGAAACATATGAAAAGTTAAAAGTCTGCAAATAAAGTATTCATTACTCACCAAGCAATATTCATTTATGAATTTGAAATTTATTCATTATCTGTAAATATTTCAAAGCTGGATTTTGATAAACGTAAAGTTAGGTAGATTATAAAAACTCATTCTGAAACGTTTAATATATTTATAATATCAAAATTTTCTTTATCTTTCAGAATATCTTCATTTGTAATAAAACAGAGTATGCTTTTTGGAAGGTGTGATAAATTACCATAAAAATTGATATGTTTGCAGCAAACCTACATAGATTTGATATGAATTATATTAATATTTTCTTGACCAAGAATATTTACTAGTGTACACTATTTACTGAAATTAGGGGAGGGTTATACAGGGAGTTCCTTGAGTACGTGTAGAAAATGCAGGAGCGTATTTCTGACATCAAAATAAGAAGAAAAGTTACTATAAATATATGTCCACAAGTTAGTCGTTTCTGAGATACAGAGTGTCAAAGTTGAATTCTTATTTTTATTTTTTGTGAATAATTTCAAAATAATTTTGATATTTGGGTAAAGTTTGGTATCTGGGAATATTTATTATTTAGTTTGTGTAAAAAATATATTCTTGGTAGAGGTCACTGCGAGCAAGTGTTTTCGAGTTATTGAGATTTGAAATAATCGATGCAAGTGATTTTGAAAAACAAGATTTTATAATTCAAAATAAATTCAATTAGAAATGTTAGGAGTTCTCTATTGCTGAACGCCAGCCTATGATGGTTCGTCCAGTATATATCAGTCATGTGTCACACTTCGTCATATGCCGGTTTTTAGGGATCTTCAACAAAAACGTTTGGCTGACGGGAGGCGAGAAAAATAGCATTGGAATGCGAAGTAAGTTGGTGTTGACTCGAGAGTTGGTATCGAGTTTCTGAAATCATTGTTCTTGGGGTGATTGTTTAAATATATTAATTTGTGTTGGTTGGAATAAAAGGTAGGAGTTATATTTGTTTGAAATTGCTTGGAATTATCTTTGACAAATGGCTATAATACCTGTTTGAGTGAGTAATTGTTGGAGTTTACTTTCAACAAAAGAAAAGCAGGTTGTTATTCAGAATCAGTATGTTTCATTGTATTTTTCTTGGATGTACCTTCCATTGCTTGTTGATTAATAAACAAAGAAAATCATGTGGGAGTTCCGTTCGTGGCAGCATAAACATTTTGAAGAATTTCTGTTTTGCTCTTACGATCATTAGTACGGAGCTTTTCTTCAATACTGAATATTTAATTGTTGTTGATATTTGTATTGATGTTTACGAAAGTAGTGTTTTGAAAAGGGCTTTTATTTGGGTATTTACATTGGGGTTGCACATGAGTCTCAGCACATTGGAATTGAGTGAATAAAATTCAAGGACTTGTAACGTGCCTGTGTGTGAAGGTACATGTCATTCGGTGATTTGCAACGTGCTTGTGTGAGAAGTTGCATATCACCGTTGTATTCATTTCAGCCTGGTGATTTGTAACGTGCCTGTCTATGAAGTTACCTATTATTGGGCTGATTTAAGTGTTTATTGGTTTTAGGATTTTCGAAAAACGAATGACTGTAACGTGCCTGTGTGAGAAGTTACATGTCTGTGAGCTGTATTGGAAATATAATAACTACTAACGTGCCTGTGTGAGAAGTTACGTGTTATTATATGTACAGTATTGAGATGAGATACATTGACTTGCAACGTGCCTGTGTGAGAAGTTGCTAGTCAATGTGTCGACTAATCAGTATATTTTTATGAGTTTATTGAAAATGAGATTTGCTTGATTTGAAAAAAAAGCTCTAGCATTGTTAAAGAGAATCCATTGTGTTTTGGCTCATGTTATCAGCCTTTTTGAAGCCTACCCAATAATTCTTCAGATTATTGATATTCGATCATTCCGCTGGAAGAAACCATGTCCTGATTTATGTATATGTGTGTAAATAAATTCGTAGCCACAATTGTTTCAATAAATGAATCCATTTTTCATAACTGGGTGCATTATCAATATGAAGTTCCTGAACCCCACAAAAAAAAACCTAATAGAAATTACTAAACATCATTCAGATGGTGCAGATTATATCATTATGTACAGAGTGAAAAATAAAAACATTTTAGTGATGTCTGAAAATTCGATGTAGTAACAAAATATTGATAAAATTATCTTGGCATGCAATATGCTATTCTCATTCCATCATTAATCACAATTCATACATTTCGTACAGGGTGATTTGAAAAATTGGTTAAATATTTAGAAGGTTTTTTCGTACATATCCTGTATATTCAAGTGAATTATCATCCTCCGAAGATATCTGATACCGTATAAACATGATTTCGTTGGGATAAATAAGGTGAAAATGAAAATTTTTGATAATGAAAATGACAAAATATCAACGTTTCAGAAATCACCCTGTAATTCACGATTAACTTGGTGAAATTCCTTTATTATTGTTTAATATATTCATCATTATCTCCTCAACAATGTCCCAAATATTCAGTTTTGTACTATGACTAGTTTCATAGTTATTAATTGAGAAACTTATTACCATTTGCATGACAAGTTGAAGGAACTTGTTCACGCGTACATTCTACTAGTGGCCAAGATTTTTCGCAAGTAGTGAAACGTGAGAATGTGGAGATCAAAATAAATGTATAAGAGGGTTTTAGAGATAACAATCACATCAGATATATAAATTTAATAATGTAAGGTACAGATAGTTAAGTGAATTTCGTTGGTTTAAGCATTGTCGGAATAAAAAACAAACTATCTGGGAAAAGTGAAAATGATTGATAGAACGCTTTTATTTCTAATAGGAGAATTTGAATCTGGGCAGCAACGTTTTTTTTTTCAATGCGTGTTTCACTCGGATAGAGGTTTTCATGATTTTTATATTTGCTGGCTATCAATAGAAACATATAGACATGTACTATATTTCATCAATATACGTAATTCGATTCGTAAAGGTAATAGTCATTACGGAACTAATTGATCTTTCTCTTTCATTCACTTTCCGTCAACGACCTTATCAAAATGTACCCGATAGCCGATAGGGTTTTCTTGTTGTATGAGGACTGTAGCGCTGCTACGGGGGAGGTAGATTCAGTAAGGCTGTTCCTTGTCACCTTCACTGATACACGAGTCAAACTATCCAAGCATCTAACTCATGCCTGAGTTGTAAGTTGTAACTGATGTGTCGTATATTCAGTCAGTTCCTAAACGGTATATGGAATTGGATGGACCGTCATTGGTCAACACCCTGCATTTAATGTTACATTTATTTCGATCCCCACATTCTCATATTTCACTATTTGTGAAAAATCTTGGCCACTTGTAGAATGTACGCGTGAACAAGTTCCTTCAACTCATCATGCAAATGGTAATAAGTTTCTCAATTAATAACTATGAAACTTGTCATCGTAGGAAACTGAATTTTTGGGACAGTGTTGAGGAGAGAATGTTGAATATATTTAACAATAATAAAGGAATTTTTCGTCGACCTCTGCAAAAAATGACATTTTACGTACTAATTTCCGGACGAAAAATCGACTATTTTTGAAGGCATGTACTTTTCGTCCGCAAACACTTTTCGTCCGCAAACTCTTTTCGTCCGCTGTGGTCACTATGATACGGCACGGTACGAGAGCGGCGATTGAGTCATTTTCGTTAATCCACGTTTTAATTAATACATAGGCGCCTGTGACAATAACTGTCATTTGCTGTTGTCAAATTAATTATTTACGAAATCCGCTAGATTTTACGTGTGAATTTAGACCGTGGTGTGAATATTAGTGTTCATAATAATCAAGAATTGATCGAGTCTGCAGTTCGAAGAGTTGGACGTAGCTGAGGCCAGCAAACATGCGAGTTCTTACTTTCATAAAGGTATGTAGAGGTCGACGAAAAAATGTAATATGCACCTCGGCGAAAAACTGTCTACTGTCTCGCCTGCTTGCTATCCTCGGCTGCGCCTCGGCTATCAATTTGCAGGCTCGACTATAATAGACAGTTTTTCGTCCTTGGTACATAAATAACTATTCAACTATCTAATCGTGAATTTCTGAAACGTTGATATTTTGTCATTTTTGACATCGAAAATTTTCATGATCACCCTATCTTCGGAGGATGATAATTCACTTCAATATACAGGATATGTACGAAAGAACCGGCCATATATTTCACCAATATTTCAAATCACCTTTTACGAAATGCATGAATTGTGATTGATGATTGAATATGAATAGTATATTGCATGCAAAAATAATTTAATCTATATTTCATTATTACATCGAATTTTCTGACATCACTAAAATGTTTTTATTTTTCACTCTGTACATAATGATATAATCTGCACCATCTGAATGATATTTAGTAATATGAAGGTACGTTGATGATGAGAGCGAAACAAAATGCAGTTGGTGCCTTCAAATCCCGAGACAATTAAATAAAAATTACTGACTTTTAAAATATATCCATCAACGAACTTTGCGATTCTGCACGTTCAATCAGTGCATCGGATACTACAATGAACTTAAAATTCAGACAATTTCACCGAGAACCATTTTACCTATCTAAAGTGCGGGGTCCTTTATGCTACTCATTTCTTCGAAATAACCTTGAAATTGTTCACAATATTTCTCTAGCGCCCACCTCCTCAGAAATTCTTCGGGCTCAACGGGTTCCTGCTACGCCGATGTTTCCTTTTCAGTAAGTGATCAAGTGATGCACTGGGTGGTATTGTTTTACTACAAAATTTGTGATTTCAAACACTAGGTTCGTCCATTCTCTCAAAGCGCTTTGCAGTATAATAAGAATACTTTATCTATATATTTCTGTGAACCAATAACTTTGCCGAAAATACTATAACAAACTGCAACAAAACTATTGGATAGAACTGACAGCAGCCTGAATATATCTGTGCTACAAAACTAGTGTGCTCCTCACGACCGTGACCGTTACTACCCGATTCGGCTTCGTTCGCCCAGGATTTATTAGATTCATTGTATTGATTATCATTTTGTGGGAATGAATATTGGTCTGCTCTCAAGAGTATACAGGGTATTCCACATTCGATGGCCTATTAGACGTTTCTGGAGAACGGAACAATAAATCATTTCAAAAATTTGTGGGCATAGATGATCAAACATGCTCTCTCCGACTAAAATATTTTCGCCAATACAGTGTTGCCACTTGTATCAGAAAGTGGTAGATACTTTGTTATTCCAAATAGAACACCCAGTATGTTCCTTCATTTTTGGAATCCTTATAGGATTCTTCATAACTTTTCAATATAATTCTCTATACCTATCTGTGACGGTTTTCGAGATAAAAATCATTTTGTCAACTTTTTCTGTAAAACCTTACCATTAAAAAATAACTTTTTTTTCACAATGGAAATTTACAAAATATTGCAATTTGGGTCACAGCTGCATAACACCTTTAAGTATTCTGGCGATGAACTGGATCCCAGTTTCAGCATACAGGAAGGCTCATGAAAATGAGTGAAACACAGTTTTTTTTCAAATTGAACGCCCTGAATACTTTCTAATTTTTGAATCCAACTAACCAGTTTGGATAAGTTTCATCGACTATGTCCTACACCTATCTTCAACTTCAGGAATAAATTGTGGAAAACCCGTCGAACAACAAATAAGAGCTTCATCTTTTTTGAAAAAGGTGTAATTGAATACATGAACTTTCCTTCATGCTGGGTGTACGATAAACATGGTTATGTTGATAGTTTGAAGAATGAAAAATTAAATTGAATAAATTCATTCGAAACTAGAGATAATATTACAAAATCCACTTAGAAATAATTATAAGACGTTTGATACTGAAAAACAAAAACTCAGTAGGTCAGGTGCTTGAAATGCTGACCATTTACTTGTAAACATTGATGATTGACGACTGACGTTATTACATGATCAGTTGTGGCTCTGGAGTTCCGATGGGTCGATTTATCCGAAAGCACATCTTACCCTGTTTTCCTGTTCCTTTTTTTTATTCACAGGTGTTCAATAAGCCTTTTTTTTTATTTTTCCTCAGAGATGAAAATCTAAGTGAGTAGATCTTGTGACCACGGCGGCCAAATCCAAGGACCCAAACGTCGTATCCAACAATTTTCGAACAAATTAGTAAGTCCTGTGCCCACTTCACGTGTACGATGTCCAGGAGCCTCATAGAACTGATACCAACAATTATAAAATCTGTAAGTTCAAAGGTAAATTGTCCAAGAATTCACAAAGAGTTGTTCTCAGAATATCCAAATATTTTCAATAATTATTTCATTAAGTTAGGATCTTTGTATGTCCATTTTGATAACATTTCGCTCAATTCTAGACGTTTTAGTTGACCATATCTATGCAAAGTTTGCACAATTCTCACGTGAGGGAATATTAAATCGTCGGAATTATCTTTTCTGGTCCTCAAAAAATTCTCATTTCATAAGAGAAACAGGATTTCAACAAAAATTTTGTTTCTATGTGTTTTGTATGGTTATGGATGATAAGGTTTCAATTTGCATTTATGAGGAAAAGTTGAGTTCTGAAAAATATCTGGAAATTCTGAGAACAACTATGAGTGAATTCCTTTACAATTTACCTCTGAACTCATATTGTAATTGTTTGTTTCAGTTGGATGGTGCTCCTAGACATTGTTCACGTGAAGTGAGCAGAAATCAATAATTTGTTCAAAGATCGGTGGATACGACGTGGGTCCTTGGATTTGGCCGCCGCGGTCAACAGAACTCACTCCACTAGATTTTCATCTCTGTGGAAAACTGAAAGAAACTGAAAAAAAAGGTTCAAACCTGTGAATACAAAAGAGGAACTGGAAAACAGGGTAAGATGTGCTTTCGGAGAAATCGACCCATAGGAAATCCGCAGAGCCACGACTGATCATGTAATAACGTCAATCCATCAATGTTTGCAAATGAATGGTGAGCATTTCAAGCACCTGAGCTACTGAGTTTTTGTTCTTCAGTATCAAATGTGTGATACTTATTGCTAAGTGAATTTTGTAATATTATCTCTTGTGTCGAATGAATTTAATCAATTTCATTTTACATTCTTCAAACTGTCAACATAACCATGTTTATCGTACACCCTGTTTGAAGGAAAGTTCATCAATTACACCTTTTTCAAAGAAGATGAAACAGTTGTTATTCGATAGATTTTCCACAATTTATACTTGAAAATGTATACTTGCACAGACCTCAAATATCATAAAATCATCAATATCTTATAAACGGTAGGAGATAGGTATAGGACACAGTCGATGAAACTCATCCAAACTGGTTAGTTGGTTTTGAAAATTCGATAGTATACAGGGTGTTCTATTTGACAAAACTGAGTTTCAATCATTTTCATGAATCCCCGAAAGGAAATTACTTCTGAGCCTCCCTGTATGCTGAAACTGAGATCCAGTTCTTTGCCAGAATACTTAATGGTGTTATGCAGCTACGATCTAAATTGAAATATTTTTTTTATTTGCATTGTGAAAAATAAGTAAATTTTCAATGGTCACGTTTTACACAAGAATTTGACAAAATTATTTTTATTTTGTTTAAATTGTTAAAAAAAAATTGTTAAAATTGTTTTTTCCGTTATCCAGCTGTCGTCCCCTTACGTACGGCAGCCCTCAGAAGTCGAAACTTGTACGAGCTAAGGATTAACGGGGTCTTACCTTTTTAATTGCGATTCCTAGCACTTTCTCGGGCCATCAGGAAAAGTTCTGCAGTCGCTAGGGTTCGAACCTTTGACTGGCAGCCAAAAGTGATTGAAATAATGTCGCTTTAACCACTCGGCTACCTGGCCCCTATATAGGTCACATATAGGTATAGGGAATTATCAGAAAAATTTGTGAGGAATCTTATGAGAATTCCAACGATGATGTAATATACTGAGTGTTCTATTCAAAATAACAAAGTATCTACTACTTTCTGATACAAGTGGCAACACTGTATTGACGAAAATATTTCAGACGGGTAGAGCATGTTTAATTATCCATGTCCACAAATTTTTGAAATGATACATCGTTCCGTTCTCCAGAAACGTCTAATAGGCTATCGAATGTGGAATACCCTGTATACCAATTCTCTATTAGAAACGAATCTTTCAGTTTGACATTATTATACAGTGTGTCCCACTTTGAGCAGCCACACACTCATATTTCATTGAGAATGGAAAAAATTAGAATATATTCTTTTTCAAATTATAGTTCTCAGGAATACCAACCTTTATGTTGATGAAACATTCGTGTATTCATTTTCCGTGGCTAACTTTAAACAATTGAAAAGTAAAAAAGTGGAGAAAACATTAGAGATTCTTTCATCACAAAATCAATATCAAATTCTGTTTCAGAGTACCCCTTAAACCCCCAGATCTCAATGCTTGACTCAATTGATCATACAGGGTGTCATTTGTTGCTGGCATTATGATTAGCGCATTTTCTTTAGTGATATTTGCTCAACTTTAAGTTTTTTTTTCACTTTTCACAAAATTCACAAAAATATTCAACTGATACAGCGAAAAATAACCAGATACGAGTACTACTTTTCCATGGCAAATTGGGACCACTCGAATAGTGAAAAATTAGGAAAAAATATATTAAGAATGAAAGATTAACCCCAACTTCTGGTTTTGGAATGTCCCAGAACCCCAGTACTCAATATTGAATTATACAGGGTGTCATATTCAGCTGGCGGGATGATTTCGAAAATGTTTTCTGTTGTGACAAAGAGTCCAGAAATATTCTATTCATACTTCAGAATGTAAGCATCACTTTTCCATGGCTAACTATGATCAGCTAAAGAGTTGAAAATTGGGGAAAATATATCACTGAACTAACATCTGTAATGGGTTCCGAATACTCTAAAACTCTTAGATCTCAATACCCGAGTCATCTGCAAATACCAATATTATAAATTGTTTTGAATTTGCAGCTGCGGAAAAGGAATAAATTGATGAATGCAATAATTTTCAAAATAAGTCAATTTAGGAGTTTAACTTTTGCCATATACAGGTGACATCCTATATATTTCTCAGCAATTGAGATCTGGGGGTTTCGGAGTGTTCTGATCAAGAGTCTGATGATAGTTCAGTGATAAAAGAATCCATAATATGTTTTTCCCAATTTTTCAAGCTTCAGTTGTTCAAAATTAGCCATGAAAAAGTGATTCTTGGTAACTTTCTACAGAATAATGGAACATTTTTGGGCACTTTGTGACAAAAAAAGACATTTTAAAATCAACCGAGCATTATGGATGAATAATAGTTTGTGATATATGACTCCCTGTATATTTTGATGATTCAGCATTAAGTTCTGGGGTTCTAGGACATTCCAAAACCAGGAGTTGGGGTTAATTTTTCAATAAAAGAATATGTTTTTTCTCAATTTTTCACTCTTCAAGTGGTCACAGTTTGCCATGGAAAAGTAATATTGTGTTATTTTTCGCAGTATTATTTGAATAATTTTGTGAGACTTGTAAAAAGTGAAGAAATTTCGAAAATTAAGCAAATATTACTGATGAAAAAGAGATAATCACATTGCCAGCTACGAATGACATCCTGTATATGATCAATTGATGCACGCATTGGGATCAAGTAGTTTGAAAGGATTCTGAAAAAGAATTTGATGTTGATTAGTGATGAAGAAATCCCTAATACGTTTTTCCCACTTTTTCACAATTAAATTGTTCATAGTTAGCCATGGAAAATGGAATTACGAATGTTTCATCTACATAAAGGTAGGTATTCCTGAGTACTATGATTTGAACAGAATTTTTTTTCAATTAATTTTATTCCTAATGAAATATGGGGGTGGATCAAAGTGGGACACACTGTATATGTTTTACCGAATATATAATTGATATTGAACAATTTCTTACTGCGCCTAAATACTTCTGGTGAATATATCGAATCTCTTTAACATAGATAATTTTGTTGAAAATATGCTTTCTCACGGATGAAAACATATTCCTCAAGAAAACTAAACGTATGAATCGTTTATAGGGAAGCTGTGCATATCTTTGCACGTATTTATGATCAACAAATTATTATAGGGACGAATATCATTCATTTCTGTCCATCATACGGCGTTAATACATTGAAATGTTAATATTCAACTATATTTTCTCTCAGTGTGATAGATCTCGTATCGCATCAAGAAATAATTCATTCTCAAGATACAGAATGTTGAAAAACCGATATTTTTTTATTTGAACACCCTGTATTTCGAGAACGAATAATTTTTCGATGCATCTTGATGGCAAGAAAGTTTATTTTGGCGAGATCTATCAGATACTCAGTTTTGGTGAAGTTCTTCAACTTCATCTGGCGCCTAGGTGACCACATACCCTGCATCGATGGAAAAATTTGCAAATTCCTTAAAAATGCTTGTCCCTAGCGTTGTTGAACAGGTATACCATTTTTGTTTTGAGAAGGTGAAGTGAAAAATTCCAAAACTTTACTGTAAAGACGGTAAGGGCATATTAATACAGGGTTCACCATTTAAAACGATACAGACGAAATATCTGATTCCACGTTCATTTAAAATAAATCGCTCGTACACATAATCACATATGTCACGGGGGAGGTTTTGTGTTACCATATTTAACACTGCAACTCTAGGGAGGGTGGGACCAACCCTTACTATTTCAAATGGAACAAGGGGTCGAGTGATACCTCTTTTAAAATGGCATTTAATTCTATTTCAAATGACATTTCATTTGTGGAATTCGGTAAAATAGTTTCCGAGATAAGTGTCTAATTGTGTAATGGTTTTTCTAATCTATTTATTGTACTAACAAAATACGAATGATGAAATGTAATACAAAACGTACGTAATCATTTACAGATATGTTCAAAATGACCACCATAATAAAGGTGTGATACAAATTTTCCACGAACTGCCTGAAACATGTCTGGTGTTATAAGCCGGCATTCTTGTTCAATTCTTTCCCGTAGATCTTCTAAATCGTTGGGCTTAGTTGCATAAACTTTTTTCTTAAGATGCCCCTATAAGAAAAAGTCGAGTGGCGTTAGATCTGGAGACCTAGCTGACCGATCTATCTTCCTGGAAATGTCTGATTTAAGTACTCTCTTACCCGTACATAATAATGCGGAGGGGCCCCATCCTGTTGGAAAACCACTTCCTGTCCTATGAGATTTTATCTTCCTATGCTACCCTTATAATAATATTATTTATTGCATTTTGTAATAAATCACGGTAAACTTCTCAAGTCAAGTTTTCATTGATGAAAATAGGACCAATAATACGGTTGCCAAGAATACCCGCCCATACATTTAATTTCTGAGGTCTTTGAGTATGATGTTCTCTGTGAAGATGAGGGTCTTCGTCGGACCAATACCTGCAATTATGTTTATTAATTGCCCCGGTGAGAGTAAATGTACATTCATCTGAGAAACAGATATTGTAGACAATAATGCGATTTTCTAATATGCGATTTGACATAAGTTCGCAAAATTCTGTCCGGCGGTCATAGTCATCTTCGTTGAGCTCATGAACAAGATGGACTTTATAAGGATAATACTTTGCAATTTTCAATATCCTGTGAACTGAAATTGTAGATATCCCAGATCCTTCTTAGATTATTAAATTGAGTACGGACTGTTTCTAGTCCAAGAACCCCTATTTGCTTATCTTCATTGGTTATCGTCCTGGCACGATTGTTTTTTATTCTGCACCGAACCAGTTTCATCAAATTTTCTGACAAGTTACATCACATATTTGGCCTGAACATTCTTGTCAGGAAACTGCGCGTTGAAAATTCTAGCAGCAGCTCTAGCACAATCATTGTTGACAGTTTTAGCAGTTTTTTTTGTTAAAATTTGTTAAAATTGTTTTTCCGTTAACCAGCTGTCGTCCCCTTACGAACGGCAGCACTCAGAAGTCGAAACTTGTGCGAGCTAAGGATTAACGAGGTCTTACCTTTTTACGTGCGATTCCTAGCACTTTCTCGGGCCATCAGAAAAAGTTCTGCAGTCGTTAGGGTTTGAACCTTTGACTGGCAGCCAAAAATGAAGAGTAAACTATTTTCAATATCTCACTGTCTCAAATACAACTTATAGGTACTCAAAGTCAAGACTGAAAATGGTCAAAGATAACAAATACTCTTGGTTGTTGCTACCGTTACGATAGTCTTGCAAACAATATCACCTAGCAGATCGTTCGTTTTGTTTCAAACATGAAATGTCACGAAATGTCAATCAACAATGACATATACATACTTATTTATTAATATTTCAATCTCATATTAGTTTTATTGCATTTTTCGTAACAATATTGTTTGCATCTCGAATGCGCAATACTTTTGCGTTCTCGAGGCTATTTTGCCTCGCTGAAGTTCGGCAAAATAACTTCCATTCTCAAACGCAAAAGTATCATTTCGCATTCTAGATACAAAAATATCTATTTGCTTTCGATGCAGTGGCGGCGCTAGACCTCTTTTTTGGTGGAGTTCCGCCGGAGAAGGATTAGCAGTATTTTAGAAAAAGCACATTTAAACTAATTCTAATTATTACCTCAAAAACTATCTCACCGAAATTCAAGAATGAGATGTCATTTGAAAGAGGTATCACTCGACCCCTTGTTATATTTGAAATAGTAAGGGTTGGTCCCACCCTCCCTAGAGGGTTGAAGTTGCAGTGTTAAAAATGGTAACAAAAAACCTCCTCCTTGACAAACGTGATTACGTGTACGAGCGATTTAATGAACGTGGAATCAGATATTTCGTCTGTTTCATTTTAAATGGTGACCCCTGTATAAATAATAATGTACGCGCCCTTTGAGTGCTTCATAAAAATTAAAACTGTATTTTTTTTTCTCAAAAAAAAACCGTTCACCAAATTTTGTTCAAAAAATTTATTTTATGCAAGAGTTATTCTAACTAATTTAAAATAAAATTTCAACTTCAACACCCTGTATCTCTGAAACGAAACATTTACGGACACATCTTAGGAACTATTCATCTTGAAATTAGTCAAATATTCACCCTTTGAAGTTTCAACGAGTACTTAAAAAACACCCTGTATATCTCAAAGATAATTCAATTCATGGTTGTAGTAGTAGTTATTGACTAGGGTTTACCAACGTTCTCCCCAATATGAATAATCCAACCATGCTACCTTCCAATTCAAATTCAACAAAGTCGAAGACAGATTTCATTGCACTATGTTTGCTGACATCTGAGATGAGGTCACAAACTGGTCTATTAGCTGCTAAGCTTCGAATTTCATTTACGCGGTGAAACATTGTCCAAGCAGGAAATTGAGAAAAGTGGCATAATGGCCACCCAGTGGCCATTTCTCCCGACCCCGTGGGGCAAAGTAGCCATCTGGTAGGGCTTCGGGAGGTTTCTTTTTCGAATAAAAAAAATTAATTGCCTATTGTTAAATAACTAAAACAACGTATGTCAAAGTTTCATCTGTTTTCATCAATTTTTTGATCCACCTAGTCATGTTTGTGTGAATATTGGATTGTACTCCACAGGGTAGGTGGGCGTATAATCTTTATTTTTTCCAAAGTGAAAAAATCGAAAAGAATACAACAGAATAATCTAGTAAACGTCAAACTATTATCACTACGATTGTTTAACATCGGATTACTTATGCGTTAAATGTTTGTCTGGCTGGCTAATTCTGGTCACATGGTCACAAATTGATAGATATGATAGGTTGAAATTACAAGAAAAAAATTTATATTACCTGGAAAATAATCAAGGTGAGCTGTTCTTTTAAGAAGATTTCGACCAGCGTCAAGTGACATCCTGTATAGGTAAACTGGAGCCTGTGAAGTATTTGCATGGAGTACTGCACTTCCAAGGATTCCGCTGATGAAATAATAGTCTGTGGATAACTGAAATCAATCAAATTATAGTGTTTTCTTGTGGAAGTACATCTGGCATTAGAGGAAAATCTAACATTAATAATTTTTTCAAATGAATTATAAAGAAATGTTGGCCCAATGGGAAAACTGATTGGGCATCGCGACTGGACTTTTTTAGGAGTTGTTCAATATCTTGTTGATTGAAGTAGTTATAGTCGAAAAACTTTCCAAGCTATAGCGCCCTTAGTTGTGTCCAATTTCAGTGAATTGGAAAGTAAATGAAATTACTTATCAAATTCTATCAGAAGGCACTAATTCCAACGTTTTTCTTCAAGTTCAACATCAGTGACTGTAGTTTTTTAATGAGTGAAAGCTGATGTTTTCCTTAGTTCAAAGCTGAACAAGTTAATTTGCTTGTGAAATAAGGAATCAAATACTTATAGACCGTCAGATAGTGACATATTTAGGTGCCCCATTTTCACATACAAGCCTTGAATAGAATTGAGAAGTACATCGATGTTGAGTAAAATGGAGGGAAATTTACGAGTGGCTCCTGGGGATAACATATGGAAAATTCGATTTTTCATGGAAAATTCGATTTTCCATATTTTAACGCGAGCCGTGTTCATCTAATCATTAATTAGTAGAACCTGGCTTCGGAAGATCAAAGGCTTGCGTGTTGAAGGTGGCTAAAGGGTTAAAATAAGGCTGTAATCTTGTAAAGAAAAATATAGATTTTAACAGATGTTCCCACGCAAGCCCATCGAAACTATGAAAACCTACATCGTCACTAGACCGTAAAACATAATGGCTTGAGTGGCGCGAATGGAAAAGTAGATTTTGTCGTTGGAAAATTTAATGGAAATTCTTTTTGATTTTTCCGTATGTTTTCCCCACGAGCCACTCGTAAATTTCCCTTCATTTAACTCAACATCGACTTACTTTTCAACCCTATTCGAGGCTTGTATGTGAAAATGGGGCACCTAAATCTGTCACTATCTGACGGTCTATTAGGTCGACTTTTTGTTCTATCCGAATCAGACAATAATTTAAAAAAATATTTCTCTGTCAACCGGCTGCACCCTTACGTGCCCCCTTCAGAAGTCATCGAGATACTTGTGCGAGCTAAGGAAGACATAGCCCTTTCAAAGTGTAATGCCAAATACGAGACCGGTCCCCATACTGGGAATCAAAATCACGTCATTTTACACTATTGGAACTTGTAACATCTACACGCATTCTTGTAAACGAAAAATAATTGAAGTATTTAGTTCACTTACAACATTACTGTTGAACTATGAATAATCAAATAACAGGAACAAAACATATAGGCTACAAGCCCATATAACAATATGGGGAGTCATTTGACCCAGCATGAAACATATTCAGAACGATGCTGCTTTATGAAAAAATTACTTTATTCACTATGCCGTCAATTCTTGGCGATGCAAATGACTGTAATAATAATAAATATTTTTCATCTAAAGATGTGATTTTCCGACAAAATATTCATGTACCTTACGTTGGTAGATTGTAAAATAATAATCTCCTAGAACCTACTGCCGTACAAAAATAATGGAACTGAAAGCCAGGAAAAGTTTTCGAATTCCGAAAATAAAAAAAAAACCTGGATTCCGGTCCCATCATCTTTGTACGGCGATAGGTTCTATGAAATTATTATTTCATAATCTATCAACGTGAGGAATGCCGTACAGGAATATTTTGTCGGAAAAGCACATCTTTAGATGAAAAATTATTATTACCACCACCAAGAATTGACGGCATAGTGACTGAAGTTATTTTTTCATATAGCAGCATCGTTCTGGATATGTTTCATGCTGGGTCGAATGACCCCCAAAATAGTTATATGGGCTTGTAGTCTAATATCATTCTATTGGTTCTCTCTGATATTTGGAAAAAAATATGAATTTAATCTACAGAAAGGTACGAGTTTTTCATATTGAGAGTTTTCTCTCATACCTTGGGAATCATTTTCCATATTCATCAATAATTTTGTCATAATTTAGATCACTAGTCGTATTCAGTGCTCATTAGTAAAAATGTCTCCAGTCTTTCCTATCCTAATAAAGACATTAGTTTCTTCACAGTAATCTTCGCATGACTAAAATTCCAACCGTAAGGAATTTAAGCTATTATACAGTGTGTCCATTTACTGCGTAATTCGTCGATATCTCGAAAGCCATAACCTACAAAGAAAAGTTTTGAGTGAAAATCTTTTTCAGTTACTAAATTTGCTCATTTTCAAAATATTTTCATCATTAATGGGTGATTTATAAAAGCGGGACGACTCAGAAACGAGTTTTTTTTAATAGAACACCCTGTATTTTCTATTCGGAATTCATTTGGCCAAGATTTACCTCTATATCGCTGTGAAAAAAATTGGAATTGGTTTCGTTTCGGCGTTGCCAAGTTATAATGGATAAACCTATTTTTACCGCTATTGAAGGGTCATGTTGAATTGGGCATGGTATATTCATTTATTCCAATTTTTAAAATAGTTTTGCGACATGTTCTTTAACAGGTTGCTCAAATTTGCATTTAGAATTTTGCAAGATTCAGACGACGTTCATTAGAATTTTTCGAATGGACGCCCTGTATTTTTTTTCACAAATTTATTCCGACATCTTTCACCTTTTTATTGCAGAAAAAAAAATTGAAATCGGTTACGGCGTTGTCAAATTATGAGTAATTTCATTATGTTTACTACTATTTCGGGGTAATTTGTACGTCATAGTTCTTTCATTTATTTGTATTGTATATTGCTTTGCTACGGTAAAATCAAATTTCTACATGGACTATCATATATTTCCTCACAATAGGAACATTTACCAAAAGTTTGAATTCAAAACAAATAGAGTGGGTTTTGACAAATTGATCCAAAATACTACTTTCACAGAGATTTTTTGAAGACTATGAATTAAGTTTTCGAAATACATTTCCATTACTTGTGTGGTGGTTTGTCAAACATTGCAACAATCAAATATACCTTGAATTTATTTAAAATTTTGCTGAATTCCCACCCGAAATCCGCCTAGTAAATTAATATTGTTTGTGTCATTATGTAAAGTTGGCCTCATTCAAGTTAAATGGAGATTTGGATTGCGGGAATAAGGACAATAGAAGTTTCAAGTCAAAATTTTAAAGAATTGTCCTTATTCTCGCATTCTAAATCTCCATTGTTTGTATTGTAGAAGTTGCCAAATAATACATATTTTATGTCGGGATGTTTTTATTCGAAGTATTCCAATTAAAAACGGTTGTGAAAAAAAAGAAAAACAAGTAATGGAGGAATTAGAGCAAATGGAAAACTCATCACAGAAGTTGTTCGAAATGTCTTCAAGCCTCAAGTCGTAATTTGAAATTTTCCGTTTCGTTGAACAACATGATCGGTATTATACTTCGAAAGGCATCCCGAATTATTTATTTCATGTCATCAATGGCGGTAGCAAGTATGCGACAAAACATAGATTTCACGTGACCCCATAAAAAAATTCCACACTGGTCAAGTCGACATATCTCGGTGGCCATTGTATTGGTCCTCCCATCCAATTGAAAACACATGTCCTGTTGAATCACCAGTGGAATATTCTGAAGTAAGTTGGGCAGATCACCTTGTGAAAAATGTAAAAATCTCTTCCAGGTTAAAAACTGCTCGAAGAAAAATGGCCCAATAACGTAATCATGGAATATACCTTCCCTATCATTGAGCGACCACTTTTGTTGGAAGTTAGAAACTAGAACTGCATGCGGGTTTTCAGTAGCGTAATATTGGAAACTAGAACGATTAACGAAACCATTTCTGTGTTGATTCATCACACATTTTTGAAAAATGAAGGGTTTTCTCTTATTTTGTTTCGTGCCCATTGACAAAATGTAATTCGCCTTCCAAAATCATTTTCTGTAGGATTTTGGTGGAGATGAAGATGATATGGAATGAATTTATGCTTTTTTATGGACTTCGCTATTGATGATTTTTTGATATCTAAATGTTTACTTATTTCTCTAACACTTAGGGCATGTTGTAAAAAACAAGTTCACCAACAGTTATTCAAGTAAGCTCGCTTCAGTTGCTAGGGTAATCAGTGAAAGTTCCTTCTAGTTTTGTTGAACTGTTGGTTTTGTACAACCTGGCCTTAATGTCGGATCCTCAGTTAGTGATAAAGCGATTGCAAATTCATTTTCTTCTGTCAAAATAGTTTTTTCCTTTGTAGATTTTCCATAATTTACACTTCGTGTGAGCTCAAATCCATCTTTCACTCTTCTGAAGCATATTTTTTGAGGGTGTCGTCTCTGATGGAAGTTTTGGGCATATATTTTAGAGGCTAACAGACAATTATCATAGCTCTCCCCCAAAGTGTACACCATAGTTATCAATTCTTCCTGAGAATAATTCATTTCAAACACTTAACATCAAACACTTTAAATTATCGAAACTGAATCAAACGAAACTGTCAACAACATGATCTTTTCTTTTAATGGCTAACTGAGAAGGTAGGACGCGCACAGATACTTTCAGAAAACAATTGTGAAGATTTCTGCACAACTACGGATAATCGGACCAGTTGACCAGACAATATCAAATTTATGATCCATGTGCTTGTGAATATTTCAGGTATTTTTCAGTGTATAATTGTGCTCCAGTGGGGTTTTTGGAAGACTAGATGATAAATAATGGGTTGAGGCTCAGAACTAAAGAATGTTATTAAAATAGAAATACCTTCGAATTAGGTTCAACTGCTTGAGCAGGCCAGTGGATGAACTGGCTTTAAACCATAATTATGACGGCCTTCAGACCACTGTTTCAAAGGCAACGTTGCTTTTGACATGTTTGTTTCACATATGTACATATGACTTAAATCATAAGTGTTACTTGGGGAGGCTTTTACAAACCCCAATCAAGCAAATACTTTCGGTATAGACTTTTTTAATTCAAAATTATATTTTTGTTGACAATTTGTTCATATAATAAATGCTATCTGTCATATATTTTTTTTTCACCCCTGGTAACTGACAATTCAAAGTTAAAAACAAACTAAAAACATCATACAGGGCATTTAAACATAGTAAAATGTACTTAAGAAACATAATAAGAAACATTCTCCCCCCAGTGAAGAAACCCATTCTTCAACTATTCTCTCCATAATCTTTCTTCTTCGGCTTCATCTTCCTCTCATTTTCCATCTTCATTCATCTTGGTCTTCACCTCGGCTTCTACTGGTAGCTTACACAGCTTCGATACAGGTCTCTTGTAAACATTCTTCTTTATCTGTATGTCTGCTACTCGGACTCTCCCATCTGGACCTTGGTACACCTTTTCTACTTTTCCCATTTTCCATGTGTTTCTCGGTGACGTTTCATCCACAATGATAACAATGTCCCCAGGTTTGATAGGTTCTTGATCATCTGTCCACTTTCTTCGTATGTTCAAGGTTGGTAAATATTCTTTCAACCACCTTTTCCAAAATGAATTGGCCAGCATTTGAGACTTTCTCCACTCTTTTTTCAAAAATCTTCCTGATTCAAAATCTCCTGGTTGACCTTCTGTGTGTGCGTACCCTATAAGAAAATGATTCGGGGTCAGAGGTTCCGGGTCTTTTGGATCAACTGATACATGTGTCAGTGGCCTGGAATTTACGATACATTCAGCCTCGGTGAATAAAGTAGCCAGAGTTTCTTCTTTCAGTGATTGCCCATAAACGATGATTCCTAATGCCTTCTTTACACTTCCAACTAATCTCTCCCATGAACATCCCATGTGAGGAGCTCCGGGTGGAATAAAACTGAAGTCAATTTCTATTGTAGTGGTGTATTCCGAAATTTTATCTCGATCAAGTTCTTTGATGGCAGATCGCAATTCATCAGCAGCACCCCTGAGATTAGTCCCATTGTCACAATAAATTTTTGCTGGATGTCCTCTTCTTGAAATAAATCTACGGATAGCCATGCTCGCAGAATCAGCAGTCATGGAAGATGCAATTTCCAAATGAACTGCCCTAACAGACAAACAAGTGAAGAAGACCTTTTCTCTTTCCTCCTTCCAATAGTAACTAAATAGGGCACAAAATAATCAATGCCTACGTTTACGAAAGCTCTGGTTCATATCCGGCTCGAAGGACCAATGTTACCTGGGGAGGCTTTTACAAACCCCAATCAAGCAAATACTTTCGGTATAGACTTTTTTAATTCAAAATTATATTTTTGTTGACAATTTGTTCATATAATAAATGCTATCTGTTATATATATTTTTTTTCACCCCTGGTTCAAAGTTAAAAACAAACTCAAAACATCATACAGGGCATTTAAACATAGTAAAATGTACTTAAGAAACATAATAAGAAACAATAAGTAACAAATTTACGGAATATTTCAAAATGCACATATCGTAAAAATACCTAAATGATCTATGTAGAACCCCGATTGTCATGTGGCAGACAATATTCCCATAATCAAATTAAATAAAGGAACCATGCCTTATAAGTAGCCCTGAGATAGTGATAAAGATAAGGAAATTACTCATAACTTGACAACGCCGTAACCGATTTCGTTTTTTTTATCGATAAAAAGGCGAAAGTTGTCGGAATGAATTTGTGAAGAAAAATACAGGGTGTTCCATTTGAAAAATTCTAATGAACGTCGCCTGAATCTTCCAATATTCAAAATGCAAATTTCAGCACCCTGTAGAGGATCATATCTCAAAATTACTGGATTGCTGAACGTGAGACGTTGTTGCTGCTGTAAGCCAAAAATATTTTAAAAATTTAAATAAATAAATATACCATGCCCAATTTAATATGACCCTTCAATAGTGGTAAAAATAGGTTTTTCAATTATAACTTGGCAACGCCGCAACCGGTTATAATTTTTTCACAGCGATGGATAGGTAAATCTTAGTGGAATAAATTTTGAATAAAAAATACTGGGTGCTTCATTTAAAAAAACTCGTCTCCGAGCCGTCCTGCTTTTATAAAAAACCTAGTTTTGTTGAAAATATTTTTGAAATGGGTATCTTTAGTAACGGAAGAAATTTGTTTTCATGGTTTTTCTCTAGTGATAATGGCTTTCTGGATATAAAAAAATTACGCACTAAATGGCCACACTGTACAGTGTTCTCGTAAAGGTTGGAACAAATTCGGTAAAAGCTTGATATGGCCCTTGGGGAAAAAAGCTCAGACATGTCGAATTTCTTTTTCATTTACGCATTTTTTGGTTCACTATATTTTTGATGACGTCATCACTGTTCGAGTTATGACGTCATTCCCTTTGGTTACAAATGGCTAAACCCTATTTTGATATTACCTTCAAAAAGGACGCATTTTTCTGTGTATGCGGATGTAACACTGCCTTATGTTACATAATCGTATGTTCGAGAAATGAAAGATATTTCATTCTTGATAATGTAGTATTAGGTCTGTTAACGTATACTTTTGACTTGAAAAATAATCTAGTGGGATTAAATCAGGAGACTTAGCTGGCCACTCTAAAAATTCTCGTCTGTGATCGAAATCACCTTCATTAAGTTTATGAATTAATTTTACCTTATATGGGTAACACTTTTTGTTTTTTGGTCATTTTAAAACAGACGTATAACACATTGATTGCTCCAATGCAACTTGACACTGACCCTAAATATATTTATAAAATTCGTCTTAACAATAATAGTTAGCTATCTAATAATTATGGTATATATAAGTTATCGATATTATGGTCCGTTTGAGCGAAAAGCAACGCATACATATTTTGATGATTGTGAGGTTATGTAGATAAGATCCGTACATGAGCTGAGGTCTGTAACTTATTCAACAATAAATATCCCAATAGACTTATTATAGACCGTCAGATAGTGACAGATTTAGGTGCCCCATTTTCACATACAAGCCTCGAATAGGGTTGAGAAGTACATCGATGTTGAGTAAAATGGAGGGAAATTTACGAGTGGCTCCTGGGGATAACATATGGAAAATTCGATTTTTCATGGAAAATTCGATTTTCCATATTTTAACGCGAGCCGTGTTTACCTAATCATTAATTAATAGAACCTGGCTTCAGAAGATCAAAGGCTTGAGTGTTGAAGGTGGTTGAAGGGTTGAAATGAGGCTGTAATCTTGTGAAGAAAAATCGAGATTTTAACAGGTTTTCCCACGCAAGCCCATCGAAACCATGAAAACCTACATCGTCACTAGACCGAAAAACATAATGGCTTGAGTGGCGTGAATGGAAAAGTAGATTTTGTCGTCGGAAAATTTAATGGAAATTCTTTTTGATTTTTCCATATGTTTTCCCCACGAGCCACTCGTAAATTTCCCTTAATTTTACTCAACATCGACTTACTTTTCAACCCTATTCGAGGCTTGTAAGTGAAAATGGGGCACCTAAATCTGTCACTATCTGACGGTCTATTACACGTTCGTCAGTGAGCAAAGTCGAAGCATAATTTTAAATTTTTGGCAAAATCGGTGATAATTATACGGAAGGTCGTCCAGGCGTTACGGATGATCAACAATTGGATGTGTTGGCCGTTGAATCTTCCACTTGCATCTGACCCGGTTCGAATTCGGAGTATAAGGGGATTTTTCTCAAGTACATCGATATCGATAGGTGACCTTATACCTCGTTGTGAAGCAAGTGCGATGTGAGTTGCCTAGCCAATGTCGATGTCTGGTGTTTGTTCGATGTGTGCAACCGACTACCCGAGGTGGTGCTCTAGGTTTTTCAGGGTTTTCCTGCAGATGAAAAGTAAATACGCCAACAAAAATCATCATTATTATTATCAATGTCATCATTGCAAGATAATACTCATAAACCTACTAGTCCAATTGCATTAAAGCAACCAGTGTGTCAAATGTCTGTTTCCAAATTGGCTCCGATATAAAGTGAAAGTAATTCATGGACTTACTGAAAATGATTTTATTCGCAGACAAGGATTTTCAGAGTAGCCAGCTATATCTCCTGAACTAATAGCCCCACTAGTTTTTTTTGTGGGGATAACTCATGTCAATAGATTCCGTTAACACACCTAATATTACATTAGTAAGAATGAAATATCTTTTATTTCTTGAACATATGTTTATCAAACATAAGAAAAAATATGACATCCATACACAGAAAATTGAGCTATTTTTGAAAGTATTGTCAAAATAGGGCAATGGCAATAAAAAAATGTTAATGACATCATAACTCAAACAGTGATGACGTCATCAAAAATATGAGTATACCAAAAAATGCGCATCAAAAAAATTAAATGCACTATTGTCATATCAAGCGTTTAACAAGTTTTTTCCAACCTTCACGTGCCCACTGTATATACTTCCATGGAACGTATACAATATATTTGAATATGTCGCAGACTGTAAATTATACACTCATGCAGAAGTTTAGCATTTCTTAATAATTCGTGCTACGAGTAAAATAACGATTAAAAAATATTTGGCCTGCTAGATTTTAAAACGAGTTTGGGACTAATTAAAAAAAAAATTGGCAACGAAATCAGCGCCTAATAACGCTGCGAATCCTGATTGCTTGATTTGATTTGTAAAGGGATCGGTTATAGGGTTCTGGAGTAATAGATCATGTTCTCAAGAAGCTTGTTTACTTTAAGTAGTGGAACAATTTCAAATAAACAATCGAAAACTAAAGGAATATAATCACCGTAAGATTCTCCAATTCAGCAACCAAATATATCTTCTACATAATTCCTACAAAACCATCACTTACCTAATCCAGGCAAATGATTGAATTTATTGGAAAACAACAATAGATATCATCGAAACCCTAAGGCTGTTAGTTCGTTAGACATCAAATATAGTATACGATCGCACACGAAAGAACGTCAGTGTAAATGCTAAGAACCGGGTGATTAGCCCGCCATACACGATGACGCTTTCCTGCGGGATAGGAACGTGACGCGCCAATCCAATCGGAAAGCGCTTATGTATGTGTGGTGCAACACGCCAATCCTTGAGGCGATCAGGCGTGCCATGGTTCTGTTGACGCGCAGAACCACGTGCTTAGTATATGCATCTTTTATCGTTTGTGGCCCTTAAAAACAGGTGAAGAAAATGACGGATACGAGGTGAGTTATGAATTGAAATGGGTTGAATATTATAATTATTTTTTCGTTTAAGTTGAAAGCAGAGATTTTATCATTTTTGAAGTACCTACTATAGTAGGTTTTGGTTTATCGTTCATAGTCATCGAAAATGTAATAGAATGTTTATGTTACAGATACTTTTCGAAAGAATTTATGACGGAATTCATTAGAGTATATAGGCAACACACATCCCTATGGAAAATCAAATCGAAAGAGTACTTGAATAAAAATTTGAAAAATATAGGAATTACAGAATTGATCGAAGTTTGCAAACAATTCAAGATAATGGAATTAGATAAGAACTTCGTTTTGAAAAAAATTCAATAAATCCGTGGATCGTTCAGAAAAGAAATAAAAAAATTTAAAGACTCACAAAGAAGTGGGGCATCAGCAGATGACATTTATGAACCAACTTTATGGTACTTCGAACTACTACAGTTTACAATCGATCAAGAAACTTCGACAGAGAGTATTTCAAATATGGGAAGTCCAACCAGCGAAGTCAGTGATTCTTGTGACGAGAGACAAGACCAACAAAGCAATGAGAGAGAAAACCCAAGTCAGGATGAGGAAGGGGAACGTTCCCAAAATGAAGTGGACATCATTGAAGTAAGATCAAAGATATTTTTGTATCTTGTTGTCAGTAAAAAACTGCATTCGGTTATTTTCGTATTTTGTTTCGACAAAATATGAAAATAAAGTCATGCAGTCATGCTTTCATGGAAAATTATCCATAATTTTGATGCACTTGTGTAATTACTTCCGAAAATGTTAACATTTGGGTTGAGTTCAGTTTTCAAAGAAATATATTTTTTATATAATAATCATAACAAGAATTTTCAACTAAGATTTTCCTTTTCTAATCATGTCTTCTTGCCAGCTGACTTTTCCTTCACCCATGAAATATTTTACATAACTCTCTCTATTTGCTTTTGCTTTCCTGTTACTAACATTCCTTCCAGATGTTGACTGCAATCCAAAAAGGCTAGAGCCAGTTCCTCGCCTTTCTTCTTCAATTGTATTGTGAAAATCTGTATCTCCTCTATCAAATGATGTGTTTGTGGCATAAAATGGACTATGTCTTGTAAGAAAATTATGCAACACACAAATAGCGCAAATGACATAGTTAATTTTTTGAGGTTCAATGTTGATACTTGTCTGAAGAATTCGGAATCGAGATGATATCAACCCAAATGCGTTTTTCACTACATTTCTGGCACGAGAAAGTCTGTAGTTGTATATTCGTCTTTCATGTGACAGCTTTTTTTGTGGAAATGGCTTCAAAAAATGTTCTCCCAAAGCAAATGCCTCGTCACCAATAAAATTGAAATTGAGCTGTCTATCAGTTTCATTACATGTAGGTAAATTCAAATTACCGTTTGATAGGGCTTGATGAAACAAGGTTTGTTCAAATACTCCTGCATCCCCAACACGTCCATTTTTTCCGACATCAACGTAAATAAATTCGTATTTGGCATTCACTAGTGCCATAAGAATGATGCTATATAAATTTTTATAGTTATAGTACTGTGCGCCAGAACGAGCAGGTGGAATAATCCTTATATGTTTTCCGTCGAAAGCTCCGCCACAATTTATTAATTGCCACCGTTCTTTAAACTCTGCCGCAATAGATTGCCACTCTTCTTTGGTCCTTGGAAACTGTAAACAAACAGTAGTACTCGGTATAATTGTAAGTAATATAATTTTTCATTGCCTGCTGCCCCATCAAAGAAATTGAAGAGAAATAAATGTAATTCTAATAATGAATCCACTGCCAACTTCATGAAAGCCTGCACTGAGGCTCTTTCGACCAAAAGTTCAATTACCGAAGAATTCCAAGTGGTTGGAATGAATATTTCAACGAAGTTACAGAAAATGCAATCATCACAACAGGTGTGTGCTGAATATTTAATTCAAAAAGTGCTAACGTGGGGAGCATTGAATAAACTGAGCGAAAATACTGATTTGATGAACAATATTCCATTCGTGTATGGTCCTTCTACAACACAACAACCTATGACTACCCAAGGAAATAACGTAGTGCCTCCATCGAACATAGCTAGTAGCAGTTCCTCTACAGCTGCACATTTTTTTGGAAACTTCTCTAGTTTGACCAATATATAATGTCGTTTCAACCAAATTATTTTTTGCCTTTTTGAATAATTTCAAGTTAGTGTCATATGTTATTTGAGAATAATGTTTATTTCGTTTCAGATTTAATTTGGTGTTATAATGTTCGTTTGAAGTAGTTCCATAAATGAAGGGATCTACATGCATATACTTGTGTTTTAATGTGTGATATATCACTTCGCAAGTTTCTGGAATGATATAACCCAATACTTGGGCTAAAATTCCAGTTGAAAATTTCAAATCTTCGTAACTCCTTCCTGTAGCCAATAATCTTAGAGTGGCCATTAACCGTTCTTATGGTGGTATTGAATACCTCATTACAGTATCTTGTTTGGTTAAATGCGGTCGAAGTATGTTTTGTAGAATATCAAATGTTCCAATATTCATTCTTAAATAATTCTTGAAATCTTCAGGATAAGTTTCTCTCAGTTCTTTCAGCAGATTGACGTGACTATATTTATGTTTTTGAAGCAACCAAGTCTTTTTCCAGACTCGTCTCTTACGTCTTTTTTTGTTAACCAAGCTTGAGTATATATAAACCGTGGAACAAGCAAGAACAGCTTTTTGTTTTTTGTTATTGGTCCACATATTTCACAAAAATACCGAAAAAGACTTGTTGGTCTATATCAATTTTCTCACTGCCAACTGCTGCTCGTCAGAGAAATTTTAGAATTTCTAAAATCCTACACGCCATTCTATCTTGCACGAAAAATTACAGTTTTTGTCCACTAACTCACATACCTTTCCTTTCGCATCCAGTCCCGTGCGATTGGTACGCTGTGTCTCGCTTCACGTTAGTGGCCAGTCCAATCTTAGCGCTCTGCGTTCTATCTCACGAGCTTGCCCGCGCAATTTCTTGTCATTTCAGTCCCGAAAGAAAATGTCTTCGTGTATGGGTACCTACTATTAGCATTAGGAAGCGATTGGAATGAAGCGACTGAAATGATGCGATTGGAATGGTGCTCCAATCACGCGTGATTGCGTATGAATGTAAAGCTACCTATTGTTGATATCCAAATCCGCTACAGATTCAAGACTAACCAGCTTGATAACGGGATTACCCTTATGATATCCCTCAACAGTGAGAGTAGCTGGAGTCTATAGTATTGGTCTGTGCTTCCTACTTAAATGGCCTCTGAGTCTCCAAACCAGATTTGGTGGTTTATTAAATAGATGTATTAGATTCATGCTGTGTAGACGGCCTTCGATTTGGTCCCAATATATTTGGTGTTTTGTTATCTCCCACTGATTTGTTAGGTTTTAGAATCTGGTTTGCTAATACCAAACACTAGTTTTGGGTCTGTGAATGCTGATTCAGCAGCTTGTCTTGCAAGTTGTTCTGATATTTCTTCGCTCTCTATTACCCTATGACCAGGCTCACAACTGTTATCTTGTGGTGTTTTGCTGCTTTATTTAGACTCTGGAGGTATTCCCAAACCTACTATAACTTCATCTGTACTGAATTCAGAACTTTCAATGCACTCTGGATGTCGGAAAAAAAGTAGATGGCTTTTTTTATACCCACTGTCTAGATTCTTCTCTACGCATATCCTTGTGGTATGTGTCTCAGCTCGTAATACTGTGTCGTTATTGCCTAGTGAAACTATATTTTCTCTATTTGGCCTCACTCCACATATTCCTGCTTCTGTTCCTAAATCTGTTTTCGAGCCATTTGTATACCAGATAGTTTATCTAGGTGATAATTCCACTTGAGCTATATTCTGAATGGTATTTTGTGAAACTATCCTGGTATCAAGTAGTATGATATCATTTTCGAATATTGATTTCAGTAATGTTGACTGCATGGATGATTTTGGTGTGCCCAGTTTGTTGTTGAGTTCTCTGATTACCTGTTTTCATGCGTCTGTACGTACTCATCTCTGCCTCTCCCATAACTGTGATGTCCAAAGTTGGACTGTTTGGGAGGATTTCCATAGCAGCGATTGGAGTGATATTTAAGCGCTCCTGATACCCAAACAGGAAAGCCTCCGAAGTTTGCAATGTTGGTTGCGAATCCTATGTATAGCAGCTCAAACGAATGATAATATATTCCACAAGACTATCCAAGAAAGAAAATTGGAACGGTAATGCATTTGCAAACCATACTAAAAGCAACATAGGGTAACACGGGGTATTGAGAAGAATTAAAATGAAGATGAATGGAAAATAATGATGTTTGTTAATGAATCTAAAAATGTAGAATTTAAACTAGATACCGGTGCAATGGCCAATGTTTTGAGTGTAAAAACGCTAGAACATTTGGAAATTGATAGCAATGCACTAAGAAAATCGAATATCAGGCTCACAAATTATTCAAATGAATCTATACCAGTTATTGGAGAGTGTCAGTTGGGATGTCGATATAAAAATCTTATGTATTATCTTCCGTTTGTTATTGTTGATGTAGATTCTCCAGCAATATTAGGATTAGATAGTTGTTGTGAATTAAAAATTATAAAAAATATTGATGTAGTTAACAATACAGACTTGTTGCTCATGCAAAATTATCATGATGTTTTTGAAGGAATTGGTTGTATAAAGGATGTTTTTCATATTCAATTGAAAGAGTCTGCTATACCGGTAATTCATGCTGCTCGAAAAATCCCCTTTACATTGATTGAAAAAGTCAAACTCTGCTTGCAGAATTTAGAAACCGAAAACATAATACGTAAAATTGGAGCGGTGTTGCTGCAAAATGGTTTGCCGTGTGTGTATGTCTCGAAATGTGATGCTCAAAAAAACTGGGCACATATCGAAAAAGAGCTGAATGCTTCAGTATTTTCATGTGAAAGATTTGATCAGTTTATATTTGGAAAAAAAATTACTTTGGAGACTGATCACAAAGCTCTTCTCCAGCTATTTAAAAAACCTCTTCATGCATGTCCACCCCGACTACAAAGAATGTTCTTGAGATTGCAACGATATGATTTAGATTTCATCTACAAACCAGGAAAAGACTTTGTTATTGCAGACACTTTATCTAGGGCATTTATTCATGATAATATCCATGAAAAAGACATAGAAGTAGAGACTGAAAGTCAGGTTTGTTTAGCACGATTAAATCGCAATGCATCCGATGTCAAAATTGAAGAATTAAAACTTGCGACTTCGCAAGATAAGGAAATGCAAATTTTAGCAACTTACAAAAACAATGGATGGCCTAAAAATATCAAAGAAACCAACCCGTCAGTAAAAATATATTATAAATTCAAAGATGATTTTACAGAGGCCGATGGTTTACTATATGAAGAAAAAAAGTTAATTATTTCCAAAAAACTTAGAAAAGACACATTGAGTAGAGTTCATTATAGTCATATGGGTGTCAGTATAAATGCAAAAATAGGGCTAAAGAGTGTTTTTTTTGGCCGTTCATGACTCAAAATATAGAAGAGTACATTTCTAACTGTCCAACGTGCAAAATATTTCAAAAAAATAAACAGAAAGTGCCAATGTTGCCTCACCCAGTGCAGGAAAAACCATGGAAAAAGGTTGCTTGCAACGTATTTCAATTTGAAACTGATATTTATTTATTGGTAGTTTCTCTAAATACGTTGAACTGGCGAAGTTGGAAGATTCGACATCTTCCAATCAAGTTATTGTACATTAGAAATCAATATTTGCCAGACGTGGTATCCCCTCCCCTGTTATTAGTGACGGAGGTCCTCAATTCAATAGTTATCATTTCAAAAAATTCGCGGAATCCTGGCAGTTTTCACATATAATGACTAGCCCTTTATATGCACAGTCGAATGGCCTTGTTGAAAGACATGTACAAACTCTCAAAAATATGCTTCGTAAGTCGAAACATGAAAATAAAGATTTGTATCTAACACTATTGAATTACAGAAATATGCCTATTGAAAATAATATTGAATCTCCAGCGAAATTTCTCATGTCTAGACGACTGCGAGATATATTACCCATCGAAAACTCACTACTCAAACCAGAAACTGATAACTATGCTGCTATAAAAGGCAGATTGCACTTGCGCTAAAATAAACAAATACATTTTTATGATAGTAACACTAAAAATGAGATACAGAGCTCCGCAGAAAATGAAAGTGTTATTAAAACCTAAGTTATCAAATAAAATTTGGCAAGAAGGAATCATAGAATCAAAAAATTGCAATAGGCCTAGATCATACAATGTGAAATTGAAAACTGGCAGTGTTTTGGCAGGAAATAATAAATTCATAAACAAAAATCATGTGTCTCATAATGATATTACTGCGTTTGATGAAGTATCTGATACAGAAACTTTTGTTGAATATGGAAATCATCATGTTGAGGGAGAAAAAGAGCATGACGATGATGTCATTCATGTTCCGACTACTACCAAATCTGGTAGAAATGTAAAATTACCTAATAGACTACGCTATGAATGATTTTGTTGAATATATTTACCAACATACAAGGTACCTATCATACAGTCAAAATTTGTTAGGTATATTACTGATAATAATTACTATTCGTGTTAATTAGTTTTCTTGAACAAGGGGAATGTCACGAGTTTTCTAGATACGCCACTGTCTCACTTCTTTTTATGTTTTTCTTAGAAAACTTTTTATGTTTGCTTGACATCGCATACTCGGATACCCGACAGAAATAAAGATAGTTGATATATAAATGCGTATTATTGAACAGAGCATTCATTATTTTCAAAAAGCCATCCACTTATTTCAAACCCGTCTGATCAAAGCGGATTTCAACCCCCTTTCTGATCTGGTGGCAGCGAATTATCGCAATATTACATTTGATTAAAAATAATCCTTCGGCATGACGATCCGATATAGGGTGTTGTGTACTGTTCTGATGGACAAATATCTGCAGGACAAATATCTGCAGTTCGAAGGTTATCATCTAGGATTCGGAATCCTGGGCCAAGAACCAATTTGAGAGTCATGCCCAAAAGATCTAATGGGTGCTTGAGAGGTCGCATACAGGGCCCTACTACCGTATGGGCAAAGTGTGCAATGCACACGGGCGCCATTCTTTAGGGGCGTCAAACCCAAGGGTCAAAAATTGCAAAAAAATTTACAAAAAAAAACAAAACAAATTAATTTAAAAATAAAAGTTAGGAAATTAAAAAGGATTAGGTATAAATACACACGAAATTTTATTATTATATCATTCAGTTACTGCCAATTCCTATGTTGCGAGAACATGTCAGGCGGTAGTTTCTTGATTTTTCCTGTACAGCACTTAAACATGACCCCACTTATGTGTACCAACTACAAATCAAATAATTCTTGAGAAACTCTAAAATCAATTTTTAATGAAGCTGAGAAGTTCAGACTAACTCTTATGAATCCACAAACTCCGAAAGTATATTCTTTGATGAAATTACATAAACAAAACTACCCTGTCTGGCCAGAAGTATCATTCGTTACAGCAGCATCAGTTAAGTTATCAAGAAAGTTAATACATTTAATAACAAACTATTCTAAATTTGTACCGAAATTCTGACTTAGAAATTGTTATGATTTGATAAATAAAATCAAGGATATTTCTGTTCCAGATAACGCGAAATTAATTTCTTTTGACGTTCAAAATCTTTTCCCTAGTATACCTCCCCAAGATACCATACTCTTAGTCGAAGGTTTACTAGATAGAAATTATGTCAACCCGGTTATCAAAAAAGAGATATTAGACCTTTTGTCGATATGTCTTGAACAAAATTACTTTCAATTTGACAATAAAATATATTCTTCATATGAAGGTTTGATCATGGGAAATCCGCTGAGTCCTCTACTGGCAGATATCTTCATGGACAACCTTGAAGGAATAATTCACAAGCACCCACTATCGCAACAGTTTTTGTATTGGTACAGATATGTTGATGACATTATAGTTAGTTTTAAAGGTAACAACAGACAATTTGACACCTTTTATACATATATTAACACTATTCATCCAAACAATAAATTCACAATAGAAATAGAAGTAGAAAAATCATTAAATTTTTCAGATATGACAATAGGTAAAACAAACAACAAACACCATTTTTCTATTTTTCATAAGCCTTCCCATACTAACATCACCATTCATAAAAATTCGATACATCCATATATACATAAAATATCAGCATACCTTAGGATGATACATAGAATAGTGAATATTCCTCTTTCTGAAGAAAATTTCTGCAAAGAATTAATTGATATAAAACAGATATCAGTTAACAATGGATATTAAGTCAAATTAATAGAGAATATTCTTGCTAAAAAATTGCATCGAAAGGCTATCCAAGAAGTCTTCCCCACTATGAGGAACATTGACAATAATTACAGAACTTCAACTTATTCAGGGCCCGTTTCATAAAAAATAGCGTCATTCTTGAAGAAACAAAATTTAAGAGTAGCATTCAGAACAGATAACACGTTGGGAAGGTTTATCAAAAATAATAAAGATAAAACACAAAAATCTGAAAAATCAGGAGATTATTTATTGAATTTTGGATCTTGTATATGTAACCCAGACTGGTAGACCATTCAAAGGCCGCGTACGTGAGCATCGTATGAATTATGTAAATAATAAAACACATTCAACATATACCAATCATATTCTGGAAGAAGACCATGACTTCGATGAAAACTTTGTTATCCTTCATGTTGAAAATAAGGGTATTAGACTTAATTATTTAGAATTCTTAGAAATTAATAAATTCGAATTGTTTACTAAATGATCAATTGGACCTTACTAGTTTACCCTTGCTAAACCTTTTCAACTAATTAAGTAGTAAATATATTTTGAGATTTACAGGTGCAGCTTGGCAAACATAGCTGCAATTGTGAAGATATACACGCCCATGATGCGGATTACTCGTACGACGGACTACCCAGTGTTCCAGTGAAATGTACGTGATTGTTCGTGCAAGTAGTGGGAATTTTACAACCTCAGCCATGTTTGCCAAACTGTACCTACATTGTATTGTCAATTTTTATTTTTATTATAGGTAGATCCTATAATTACCTCAATTGATAAGAGGGGTATTTAAGTTTAAGTTATGTTCAACGTAGAATACTTTAAAGTATCACATTCGCTTGAGAATGATACGATGTATCGAAACATGTCGCGTAAACAATAAATCTGTGGAAATTTAATCGTGTTTACCTGAGTGTCATAATATATAGAGTGTGTAACTCCCAAAAAAATCTGTTAAAATGACTCATTATTTAGGCGTGCAAATACAGAATGAAGTAATTGAATGGTTCGCAGTTCAAAATATTTTTCAATAATATTAGATTCCCAGGTAACACATACCTCTCTGCGAAAGGTTATCTTATGCGACCTCCTATTACGAGGTCTTGGTGATCGCAATGTGCTGTAACTATCTGAATTTCTCACTAATGTCCCCATTAGAAATCTTGGAGATCTCAGACTGCATTTGCCAGGTTTCATCTCATTACGAGTTTCTATGGATGTCCCTAACGTAACCCGAATAAGAAATTCTCATTGCGAGTTCCTAAAGTTATCCCGAATGGAACCAAAACAAGAAATTCTCAATGGGAGTTCCTAGAGATATCCTAAAGTTGTCACGAACGTAACCTGAATAAGAAACCCTTATTGCGACTTACTAAAGTCATCCCGAATGTAACCAAAACAAGAAATTCTCAATATGGGTTCCTAAAGTGATCCACAAGTTATCCCAAACGTAACCTGAATGAGAAATTAGTACTTATGCACGAGACGTAAAACCATCGCACATTGGGGAATTCTATGATACAGAGAGGGATGGATGGTGATCGTGAGTTGTAGAAATCTAACATAGGGACGATCCTTGTCGGTCCGGTTCGTCTGTTTGAGAACGTGTTTTTTAGAGCATAGCTGTACCACAGACAGTTGGACTGTGAGCTGTACTCTTTCTGTTGATGATCAGGCGTTGGCGTTGTGCAAAGTGATTATTTGTCGTTTATAAAGGTATTTGACTATTTGTATTGAGTGTTTAAAGAACAGTGAGGATAGGTAAGTACTGTTTTTACCATGTTTTCTTTTTACGAAAGGTGTTTTTGTTGTATAGGCCCACTGATAGTGTATAAATAGAGGTAGCTACCGTTAACTTGTTGCCACCATTTTACACCCGCCTGATACCCAGAACCTCCGAAAAGAAATGTATTCTTTTAAATACGTCATATCATGCATTCTATCAACTAGTTCCTACGTGGTTTGATTGTATTAGATTATATTTAATTCCATCTCATATACCGTGAGTCCGCTCCAATAACATTTCTGTTCCTGAAGATAACCAGATGAAATTTGAAAGATCTGTATACGAGATAAAACTGAATTTTTCAACAGGTGACTCAGGTTTATGCAACTTCTGGTTTCTCCAGAAGTGACATAAACTTTCCATTTTTAAATGGGACAACTTATTGTATATATTTCCACTTCTTTTTTGTCTTTATTTGACATTCCGAATACAACTATGTATCACTTGCCAGTACTAATTTTATCAATAAAATTTTGTGGAAAATAATACTTCGTGTCTGCCATATGAAATTAAATACATTCTATTACGATTAATTTGATTTAAGGTTTCAACCAAACTTCCTTGAAAAATACTCTAAAAGATTACGTTAGATCTTAACATATCTCTTTACCTATACGTACTCACTAGTTCTCCTAGTTCTCCTTTTACTTTTGCAGAAGCGAGGTAAAATAAGTTGTCGACAAGTACATTTTTTTTCAACACATCCTAATGATTTTGTTATACCTATCAGTTGTGTTGGTGACAAGTTACTCGATACAATAAAATTTTATTTTAGTCTCAAAAGATGCTTCATTTTGAAAAAGGTAACTGAAGTTTATTTGATACCAGTTTTTATTTGTTATTCCCGTCAACCGCAACCGGTTGCACAACCCTCAGAAGTCATCAAGAGATTTGTGTGCGAGCTAGGAAAGATGCAGCCCTTACCTTTTAACGTGTGATGCCATGAGACCGATGATCATGATGGGAATTGAACTTACGACCCTACGCTTGAGAGGCGAACGCTCTACTAGCACGACCGCCACGCATTAGTGTGCGGTATCAAATCAATCGTAAAATGCCCCTTTTTTTCTAACCCAACAAACCACCATGCTGACAAATGAAAAAATTAGTAATACCTGTTAAAACAATTAATTTTACATAGCTAGTACATTTTGACAGTAAAGTTGTATTTTTTCCCAAAATTTCAGGACTGAAATTAGAGGTTCTAGATTGAAAAGTAAATTTCAAGATGAAAAAAAGTTTGGTTACAAGAAGTGAGAACTGACACATGGTTGTGTTCAGAATGTCATGTGGACACAAAATGAGTGAAAATATACCGCGGACACTCGGTATATTATATGTAGCAGTACTGAAAATTATATTGAAAAGAAAATGTTGGAGTTGGGTCTCTTATAGAGTATTTATCAGAGATATAGATACGTTTCGGTGACATAATTCGCCATCTTCAGGGCAAATAAAAAATTATGTACGATTGCAAAAAGAAAAAATTATACGTGCATAGTTAAAATTATAATATTTCAATATATTCTTTTTTGATACCAACTCAAATTCAAAATTCCAAATTAAAAAAAAAATATATTCAAAAACTATAATATTGACTATAAACATTAACACATTTTTATTTTTTACTTTTATGGAAATTTTTTTTTGTGCAATTTTTCTTTTGTAAATGTCCATAATTTTGAAGATAGGGAGATATATTGCCGATACATTAGTTAACTGAGGAATCGTGGTTTTTCTATAAGAGACCTCACCCCAACAACTTCTTTTCAACAATAAATATAAATGGTCGAAACGCATCATCATGAGTAAAATTAATTTCTGCTGTATATGCCTGTTAGATACCTCAGCATTCAGAAAAAAAGTAATGTACCTATTCGTTAGTTTGGATAGTATTAACTCAGGTTAGTGACACTTGCAATTATTTCAAACAGCAGAAATATGACCGGCACCTATTGATGAAATTCCCGTGAATCTAGTTATGATTTATCAGGTAATAGGCAATCTCAATCCTCTACGAACCATTCAGCAGAATTTGCAAGAATGGTTGGTAGAGTAGAGTATTTCCAAAATTGAAGTAGATAATTTATTGACTATTCTCAATAGGCACGGTTTACAAGTTTACAAATTTTTTAAATTTCCTAGAAAAAAATGCTCATGGTTCACCTTACCTAAATCAAATCAATATTCAAACAAAAGATTGATGATTTTGTGTATGGAGTAAGTTTTTTTTTAATTTTTAAGGGGAAATCATTACCAAATTTTAAAAGAAATAATTCAGAAATCTTGATAAGTTATTATAAAAAAGCTAATTTTTAATTTTTAACCATCACTTTGTCCCAAATTGCAGTGAAATGTATATATGTATTATTTTCCCGAATATTATGCTCAACCATTTACTTTTTCAGGTCCACCGAAGATGACAGACTGCTAGATTTATGCTGCAATGTAAATTTTTTCAGTATTTTGGGATGTATTGAAGTATAATAAATTTCATATTAGTTCATGACTTTGTTTCAATATTCTTCTTCTCTTGCTGCATTTATAATAATACAAAGTGTCCTGATCTTAATACTGTTGGTGTGTAATTCAATCCCAATCCCAAGAAATCATGCGAAATGGCTATTATCTTTCTTTATACTCCGTCTCTGTGAAAGTAAATATAATGAGGCATGAGTAGATAGAAACATTCTACCAATTCGAAGCTGAAAAACAGTCTGTGGCCCTATATACTTATATTGAATCTATGAAAGAATGACATTTCATATTATTGATGTACGATTATTTCTGATTCTATAAGAATTTTTTAATTTTACGAAGATGACAATACCAGATGTGGAATCATATGCGACCGAAATAAACATTTCAGTCACTTTCTTCGTTCAGGATAACCTCTTAGTAGATTTTTCAGTTCGAAAAAGGAAATATTGTCAATTGAAAATCAGAAAAAATATTTTTTCAGCATTCAGAATAAACTACAATGAAAAATTTAGGTCACTTTTTGTAACATCCAACAGTAAAATACTACTTCCTCGCTGGACATTCAACAACATCTGGGAGATATTTTGAAAACCTTAACTTTAAACCTGAAAAAATCACTTAGTGAAAATGTGCATTTTCATTCAGATGTTTGATTCAAATACTTTTTATCCAGTTTTGATCGAGAAAGTTTTTCAATCAATATCTGAATGAAAATGCAAATTTTCACTATCAGGTTTTTTCAGGAGAAATGTTAGGGAGTTTTCAGTTGAGATCATTTCCTTTTTCAATGCGTAAGAATATCTTGTACAATGCGAACTCTTGAAAACCACGCCAGAAGCACTACATGCGAATTTCAGAAACCGACCTCACATAGATCTCAACAAAAGCAGTTGACGTGAATTTCTCAAAGAAATCGCCGAAAGGCTATATTTGCGAATTTCTCACAGAACTCGCCAGAGGCACTGACTGCGATGATGACAGAGCTCTAGCTTCAATGCGAGTTCACAGAGACCTCGTCATGAGCAGTACATGAGAATTTCTCAAAGTACTCGCCTCGAGATTTTGCAGAGAACTCGCCACAAGATTTTGTAGAGAACTCGTCAGAGTGTATTGATAGAGAATTTGCACATGGGAGTTCGCTAAGACCTCGATGAGAATATCCCGGCGGCGGACATTTGGAGGAGATATAGCGCTCTTGATAACCTCTCACAGAAGTAGCAAAAGTTGTCACAATGTCCTAAAAAGTGGTCACCGAAATATCGTTAGGACCTCTTTGTGTTGCCTGATTGTGCACCAGACACTAGTCATACTGAGCAAATTAGTCTTGTTCTGAGACATGTCCTTTACACCACTTCATAAAAGGTTGAGGTTGAGGAAAGTTTTATTGCGTTTGATCCAATACTGGACTCTACAGGGGAAGGGATATATACATTTTTGACAAATTTTGAAACAAATAAATTTAGATATAAAAAATATTGGCGGACAAGGTTATGACAATGAGGCAAAAATGAAGGGAAAGCATGTTGGACTTCAAAAACGCATTCTTAGTGCGAATCCGAGAGCCCTTTTTGTACCTTGTGCGGCTCATATTTTGAACCTAACAGTAAATGACGCTTGTAAGGTGTCAGATGCTACAATAAACTTTTTTAATCTTGTGCAAAAGTTATATAATTTTTTTTTCGTCAAAAAGGTGGGATGTGGGAAAATGTCCCCGGGTTGAGTTTAAATCCTCTAAGTGAGGCAAGAATTGCAGAATTGATTCAAAAAAGTAGCTGAAGATAATTCCTTTCACATTGATGCAAGACATGAAGCGAGTTTCCTCTTAACATCTGTACAAAAATTTCAATTTATTTGTGGAATTATCATTTGACATGACGTTTTATTTCATATAAATATAGTCAGCAAACAAATGCAAAGTGCTACAATTAATATTAAAGTATGCCAAACCTGCCTTAAAATTTAGTTGATCATTTCCAGCAATATATATCTGACCAATCATTTCAAGAAATTCATTGTACAAGCGAATGAAGTAGCACTCACTCTCGAAATTGAAGAAGACTTTCCACCGTTACCAACGGTCAGGAGGAAATTCAAACCAAAATAGTTTGACTATGAACACCAAGATGAGGCCATGATCCGAAACCGCCTTTAAAATTAGTTTTTTCTTAAAAATCATAGATCAAAATTTAGGCTTTCTAAAAAACCGATTTGACTTATTAAATGAGTATGATAATATTTTCTGATTCAAATTAAATGACAGCGTTCTTTTAAAACGTTGTTCCGTTTTTGAAGAACGACTGACAGATCAGGATAATAATGATATAGACTCCCATGATTTGTTTAATGAAATTAAAGCGTTAAACTTGTTTCCATTACCTGATGATACTGACCCCTTAAGTATTTTACAATATATATTTGAAAACAATTCAATCTCCACCCTTCCAAACGTAAGCATTTCACTAAGAATTCTTCTTCTGGCGAGCGATCTTTTTCAAAGTTAAAAATCATTAAAAATTATTAAAGATCGACAATGCCTCAAGAAAGATTGTCTGCGATAGCAATATGAACAATTGAACAAGAAATTTTTGATGGTATAAATTTTAGCGATGTAATTAATAAATTTGCGATAGCAAAGTCTTGGAAAATATCGCCACTACAATAGCTATTATTTATTTTTCTATTGTACCTCTTTCATTTTTGATTTAATAACGAAGTTACCTAGGTATTTTGTGTCAGAAGTATCTGCTTATTTCTAAAAATATCTAAGAATAAGTAGAACGTAGTACTTATATACAGGGCGTACCTCCGGGAACTGCATCGATCCATATATAGAAAACCATAGGTGGGCCGAATTTGAAAATTTAAGAGTTCACTATTGTTGATAAGTGCTATCCGGCTAAAATATTTTGAAGATTATGACACTTCCGGTTGTACCGGAAGTGGACCCCAACTTATTTTAAATGGGACACCCTGTATATTATCAAGGTTTTAGATTTCACGCATGATTCTGAACATGTTTCATGAATAATGTCCAATACCCAAGTCTAACCTTTTTCGAAATATTTCAAATTTTAAGTTGAAAATTGCGTTTGCAGACCGAAAAATATATTTTTTTTATTTCTGGACATGATAATTCATTTTCAGTAGAATTTCGATATCAATTCGATTAGAGTTACACAGGGCGTTCACCAGAAAATGATATAGATCCGGTTGAAAAAATTATTGTAATTCCATTTTTTAAAATGGAAATCCCCCAATTTTATATTCTCATTCGATTTGGCATCGAAAATGAAGCTGACTTTGAAAAAGGTTTTCTATGCTTACACCCAACAGTTTTCGAAATATTGGCGAATTAACATGTCTCAGTTCCAGAAAATCTCATTTTCTTGAGTTTACTTATTCTTAGTTGGCCATGGCGCCCGCAGTTGCGTTGGAGACAATCAACTGCCACGGAAATGTCATTGTTATCAATCATGCCGGCTCGTTTGAATTATTCCAATGAAGATTACTTAAATCTATTTATTATTTATGGCGAATGTAATAGGGTTATCTCAAGAACATGTGAAATATTTGATATTCGGTATCCGCAAAAACAGAAGCCCTCACAAACGAATTATAGAAAACTTCAAAAACATTCCATCTCTGCCAATACCAAAATGATGAAAAAGAAATTCTAAAACAATTCGAATGAAAGAGACCAATTAACGATATTGAGAAGTATACAAAAATCATTTGGTCAGTAAATGTTCGAATTGGCCCCTTCAAGTTCCAAACATTTCTCACATCTCACTAATGATTCTTGATGTGTCGCTTTTCGTATTGAATCGGGTCTGAGATTCTCAAATGAATTCATCACTCGTTGCATACAATCTTCCATGGGAGTCAATTGAGTACCCCAAATGAAAAATCGAGCACTGATAAATCTGGATAGCGGGGCGGCCAAAGAAATGGTTCATTGTTGGCTATCTACTGGTCATGGAACAATTCTTGTAAACGAGTATTGACTAAGTGAACATTATGCGGAGGTGCCCCGTCTTGTTGATAAAATAGGTTTCAATAATCAACAATTGGTAAAATATCCAAGTACTCATTTTCGAAATTATGCAAAATATTCAAATATCCTTCACTTGCAAAAAAAAGTACATCTCATCCTATTCTTGTTTCGAAATTGACATCTGTTTTTAGTAGAGGTAAGCTTATCTAGATTCTGCGCAAATGAAAAAAAGTGATGTTTCTTACGTAGTTTTGTCTCCTGAACACGAATCTGAAATTATTTTGTGGCGCTTTCTACTACTTTCCGAGATATGGCTCTCCAAACATTGAAAATTGACCATTTTCAAACACGAATTTTTCAGTTAAACATCACTCAAAGTTTTTCTTTCTTTTGATAGACCCTTTCTTTGCATACTAATAAACCTATATTTTACAATTACAAGCACTAAAAACATTATTTTTTCAACAAAAAATCCACCCTTCTTTAGCAAGTGTCAATCTATTGTTCACCTAAATTAAAATTCGTAGAATTTTTTAACATTTTCAGTTTATGATATTTACGTTAAATAAAACACCAAAATGGTAAAATTTAAACAATTGAACATAGTAATGAAGGGGAAGTTATCTGCCCAGAATCAAATTTGAATGGTTAACGCGCGCAGTTACCAACCCAATACATATAAAATGATAACAATATACAGATTTGTTGGTTATGTGCTGTACTAAAGAAGGGTGGATTTTTTGTGAAAAAATAATGTTTTTAGTGCTTGTAACTGTGAAATATGGGTTGATTAGTGTGTAAAGAAAGGGTCTATCAAAAGAATGAAATACTTTGAGTGATTTTTTACTGAAAAATTTGTGTTTGAAAACGCAGAAGCCCGATAAGCTTACCTTTACCCTGTTTTTTACTTACCATTTAGGTTTTCTTGATAAAAATGCTGTGCCACGACGCTAACACTTTTTATCGCACAATAAACATTGAACTGCCAAGACTCTTGAAAATTCAGTTCCCTGAATACATGCTGATTTGAGTCACTCCAATAATGGCAATTATGTCGGTTGAAGACACCATTCTTTGTAAATTTAGCTTCGTCTGTCCATATAATATTATCCAAAAATAATTCGTTGCCTTGCGACCAAGTTAAAACCAATTCACAAAATCTCACTCTTCGTGGAAAATCTGTTTCTTTCAGGTGCTGAACTATGGAGAACTTACATGGGAGAAATTCATCTTTTTGCAGTATTCTGTATATTGAGTTTTTTGACAATCCTGATTCTCTTGCAACTTGTCTCAAAGATTTTGTTGGATTTGCAGCAAAATATCCCAAAATGGCAATTTCAATATCTCCATCATCAACAATTGGCTTGTTTCTCTGCATTCTTGCTTTGACGGATCCAAAGTTTTTGAAGTTTTCTATAATTCGTTCAACAGTATTTTGTGAGGACTTCTGCTTCTGCGGATACCGAATAGCAAATATATCACATGTTCTTGAGATAACCCTATTACATTCGCCATAAATAATAAATAGATTTAAGTAATCTTCATTCGAATAATTCAAAGGAGCCGGGATGATTGGTTACAATGACATTTCCGTGGCAGTTGATTGTTTCCAACGCAACTGCGGGCGCCAACTAAGAATAAGTAAACTCAAGAATACAAGATTTTCTGGAACTGAGACATGTTAATTCGCAAATATTTCGAAAACTGTTGAGTGTAGGCATAGATAACCTCATTCAAAGTTAGCTTCATTTTCGATGTCGAATCGAATGAGAATATAAAATTGGGGGGTTTCCATTTGAAAAGATGGACTTATAATATTTTTTTCAACCGGATCTATATCATTTTCTGGTGAACGTATAACTCTAATCGAATTGATATCGAAATTTTTCTGAACTGGGTCCTCTCCTACGAACAAATCGATAAACAATCGAAAATAAATGATCATGTCCAGAAATAAAATAAATATATTTTTTGGTCTGCAAACGCAATTTTCAACTTAAAATTTGAAATATTTCGAAAACGGTTAGACTTGGGTATAGGACATTATACATCAAACATGTTCAGAATCATGCGTGAAATCTAAAACCTTGATAATATACAGGGTGTCCCATTTAAAATAAGTTGGGGTCCACTTCCAGTACAACCGGAAGAGCCACAATCTTCAAAATATTTTAGCCGGATAGCACTTATCAACAATAGTGAACTCTTAAATTTTCAAATTCAGCCCACATATGGTTTTCTATATATTGATCGATGCAGTTTCCGGAAGGACGCCCTGTATATGTAGACGTTAGGCAATATTTCTGTTATTCGTTCCTGAAAAAGATAATATGATTTTTAGTTTTGGGTTATTTTCTAGTATTTATAAACAAGGTGACTGTACCCAATTAGTTAAGTAAATGCTTTATAATGGATGTGAACAAGAATTTATTTTAATTTATTTTGTTACGATCTCATTCTGTTTGTTTCATTTTCGATATTTCAGTCTACAAATAAATATTATTTCTAAAGTTCAGTTTTTTGCTTTATTTCAAGCACCTACCTACCTACCTACCTTCAAAATATAAATAAAAAACATGATCCAAAATACCTCGAGGGGCGCCAAAATCCTTTTTTGGACACATGAGCTAGAGTAGCCCTTATGGTGGCCCTGGTCGCATAGCCTATAACGACCACCCCCACAAACTAGGTGACAACACAGTGTATTGCGTTTCAACTGAATATTCGAATTATCAGGATTTATTGTTAATTGCGAAGCTGTGAATAACCGAAAAATTATTACAGTAAAAAAATGCATACCCAATACTCACCAAATATGTATTCTTCGCATTCGTTCCTTTGAAATAAATGTCAATGAGTTCTTTATTGATATGCAAACCATCTGATTGATTCATTTGCAGATTCATTTCCAGAGGAATCATTACTTCCATTTGAGATTCTCGTTCCTTAAGTACAGTACCGTTGGCGAACATCTTACGTTTTTCGATTTCTAATAACAATCCCTCGTTCGAACAATACCCCATCATGATAGGAACTTGGTTGTGTTTTCCAGATCGCAATATATCCAAACCACTTTCTGTTATGAATGGTGAATCGTTGGGGTTTTCGATTACAGGACCAAATAAAACTGTTGATCCCTGAAAAATACATCAACGTTTGGATAAAAAATACCAACCGCGAACAGAACGAAACAAAAGGAGAGTGATACCCTTTATATATTTTTGTGAGAAAAAAAAGGAACTAAGTAAGTAAGTAAAAAATGTTTGATAGCGAAGTTGTAACGAAATGTAAAACATTGCATTCCTTTTATAATTTCCATCTGAAATTATATCATAATTAAATAGATTTGACATCTGATTGAGATAGTTCATTCCGAACATCTCATTTAGATAGTTTGTTCCGATGTACCTTATTGTTCTGTGATGTGAAATGCAACATTACTACATTGGTAACACTGCAAATAGAGCGAGAGGGAAGGGATATCCTTCTTGGAGGCCCTTCATCGCCCCTTTCTGAAGCGAGCATTGAAGGCGTTTGGGTGTTTTGAGTTTTCCTTCGGGAAATGTACTGATTTTCAACAACGAAGAAATGAAAGGTCGTATATTTTATAACGATTAATTTGGATTCGATTATTTGATCGAATCGATCTACCTACATATCGACTTTCTCTTTGGCAGATTTTTCTTTAAATGTATTAAATTCATTTTGGCGACTTGGTTCACGTCTCTGGTGAAACAAAGAGCGTCACTCATAAATATTTTCGAAATTTTCAATCTTAAATAATTTAATATAATCCTGATACCTTATTAACATTTGAATAACGTTTCGTATCGTCTTTTGACTAGTCGGTCCGAGAATGTCAAAATTTAACCAGTCCATAACATAACCTCTAAAAGTGATGATTCATATATTTTGATGATTTCGATTAAATTTATTATATCTCGACTTTAAATATCAATTAGACCTGTTTCTGTTCCTGCTTTATGATTTTCAGTGATACAAGTTATTCCACAAGTTTTCCTGTAACGCTCAGAGAATACTAACCTGCTAGAAGTGTGAACAGTGAATAGAAGCTAAAGGCACTCCTCCTGAACCTGGTTGGTGATCTGTACAAGGACTGGTCTGGTAGCTAGGAGCACGGAATTCGTGGGTGAGTCATTGCTTTCACTTAATTTAAATTACAATTTGTAGAAGCTAGACTCACTCATGATTCTCCGAACTCTAGGTTCGATCTATTCTGGATCACTCACTAGCCACGTTTAGATGGAAAGGCCTAGCCAAAGAGAAAATCTATTGTCTTAACAACCTTTCATTTGCTTTGTGAAATTTGATGTCGAAGTACTCTTTCAGTACTCTCTCTCTTTCTGCTCAGTCAGAAAAAAACTCAAAACAACCATCTGCTTGCGTTGCAAATTTGTTAACGAGGAACTTTCTCAGTACACTATCTTTCTCCTCAGTCTGGAGACATATCTTTGATTTATACTTGTCGAGGAAATTTCTCGTTACAATTTATCTGTACTCTTTATCATTACGCTTTATCGTTACACTTTCTCTTTCTCCTCAGTCTCAGAAATTCCATAATTATTTATCTTTATCGATAAGAAAGATCAATAATTTGATATCCTTTTGCTAGTTTGAATGACTGTTCAAATTTGAATATTTTATTCTTTAGTTTATGAAAACAATATTTCATGATAATTATTTTTCTCATGCTCGCTTGAGATTGGCCTTCTCTAATTTTGTATGAGAAGATTCTAAATTTAATCTTCATCGTAAATTCTTGTGCTTTACACAATTTTAATCTTTAACACATTGTTTAACTCAGCAAATCTTTAACATGTTATTTTTTTAGACAAATGTAATTTTTGTAAAATTATAATATTTCATCATTTCTGTAACAACCTTTAGTATTTAATCTGTAAGTTGATTTTTCCCTGATTATTCTTATCGCATTTGTCAATTTGAGACAAGGTACTGGTTTGTTTTTATTTTCTTCACAGTGTAACCTCAGCATTCAAACATCTGAGCTTTAGGAAAGACTCCAATATACCAGATAAGCTACTACAAACTGTATCCAGCTAGTAGAGCAGCCACTGTCTCGAGACACCCTACAAGGCTCCTACATCCAACGTTGAAGTAGAGCTCTGGAGTAAGTCTTCCTACACCATCGCAAACACTGATCATAAAAGTAAACAAACCAGATATTTGTAAGCGATTATTTGCCAAATTTGTAAACTCAAATCTTTTCAATCATACTTTTGTAGAAATTCAAACCTCAATTGTTTAAATAATTTTCTTTATTGTATCCAAATTTAGAAACAAATTGTAAATATAGTGTTTTCAGATTTTTTTTGTTTTACTGTTGAGAAGCATAAAGTACATCCTTTGACAAAATCCGTGTTTTTGGTATTTTCATAAAAAAGAACCTGGTGCCCATATCTCTTTAATTTCGAGTATCTAATTTTTGTCAAAGGATCTATCTATTAAACTGGCAGATAACGAAACCCACGACCTCCCGTACCAATCTGAGCAGCTCACAGGCACTGCTGTATACAATGAGCAAGTAGCTATCTAAAAAGCAATTTATACAGTTACAAAGTTGTAGATAATAAAAAAAAAATCTATGTCGGGGCGTGGCGCAGTGGTTAGAGCGTCCGACTTTGGGTCGAAAGGTCCGGAGTTCGAGCCCCAGTTGCGGCTGGGGTTTTTTAATTTAATTTGACCCATTAAATTATTAAAATCTCGTGGCTGTACTGGGGTGAGTCCTGCACGATTCACTGTTGCGTTCCAATTAACAGTGCTGCTCCTAAGGTGGCGTATGGAGAACACACAACTAATGACCATAGCAGTCGATGCCAAGACACCAAAGAAAAAAAAATCTAAAGTTTTTGTATTCAACACTTTCTGACATAACCTCCAATTATACGTCAAAATAGCGAAAACCGATTTTTCAGTATTTAATTTTTTTCTCGGGTATAAATGATTTAATTTTCATGAAAATTTGTGGACATACGAGGATATATTGAAAAAATCTTACCCTACTATAGAACCAACCAAAATTTCAATGTCAAAATATTTCATTACTCAACATATTCTCCTCTTAATTGGATACATTTATTACAGCGAACCTGCAACGTCTCTAGACCTTTAAAAAAAATGTTTCTTCTTGCTCTGCAAACCAGACCTCCACAGCTTTTATTACTTCCTCGTTGGAAAAAAATTTACGACCTTTTAAACTTTTTTTCAGTTGAGGAAAGAGATGATAGTCGGACGGAGACAAATCTGGTCAATAAGGGAGGTGTTCTAGTAATAAAACGTATTTTTTGCATGGCAACATGAGATTTGTGTGCAGGGGCGTTGTCCTGCAGAATCAAAACACCTTTGGATAGCTTTCCGCATCTTTTCTCTTCAATTTTTTCTCGTAGAGTGGTCAGTAATGTCAAATAGTAATCTTCAGTTATTGTTCCACCCTTATCCAAAAGATCAATCATGATTACTCCATGGCAATCCCAAAAATCTGAAGCAAGAACTTTTCCAGCAGATTTTTGTACACAAAACTTCTTAGGTCTTGGAGAACCGGAGTGTCGTCATTCCATCCATTGTTGCTTTGTTTCTGGATCGTAGAAATGTACCCAAGTCTCATCCATAGTATCAGTTCGGTTTAACCCATTTAAAACCACTACCAATAATATTCCAAAAATCACCAATTTTTTAATGGATAAATATTTATTTATATGTTTTTAAACATCTTTATAATTTGAACAAAAAAAAATTAAGAACTGAAACAAGATTTTTTGCATTGCGTTAACGCAACATTGGCAAGATATGCATTAAAAAAAATTAGTCATGATATTCCTTGAAACAGTTCGAATGTAATGAAACTCTACATTTATTACACATAAAAACGGTTGTACTCTTGCATAATCTGCATCGTCTCCTCCAGTTTTCTGAATTTCTCTCGATTATATGACCAATATTATCAAGTCGAGCAGGAGATGGTAGAGATGATGTAGAAACCCGTCCTCGAATGGATTGTGTCCTACATTTGCCGGTACTAATGAGGCTCCTTACAAGTTCGGACCTGAAATCCAGCTGCGAAATTGGCTTATCACTATACACAAGTCGATGAAGTTTCCAAGCATTTACTGCAGAAGAATCCAACATGTTTATGAACAATGGCCACCACCATTTTCTCCACGAATCTTGATTCGGTAATTTGCAATCGCGTTATCATGCAAATCAACGCCTCCCATATATTTGTTATACTGGGCAATCATGTTTGGTTGGGTAATCGATCACCTATCACATCATCGTCGATGTTCTCTTCATCCGTAAGATCATCTACCTCAGGTGGTATATAACAAATATCAATTTCATTTTCCTCATCCAAATCCAAATCTTCAACAATTGCTTCTAATTCTCTGAGAGTCAATGGTCTCTTCGAGTCGTTATTGTTCATTTTACTCAGCAAAATTTGTTATGAATATCCAAAGCCCATACGTTGTCAGAAAAAAACTACTCACCATTGATATCTTTACCGTTCTCTTGACGATATTCTGATGCACGATAACGTCCTCAACCTTTCTGTAGCACTGCGTAAATGAGAATGAAACAGCCCTACATCATCGGAATAATAGAGAAATTTACCAGACATGAAAGTACAAGTTCTGACAGGAAAATTTTTCGAACCACCATAATTGCACTGTTCCTTCCAATGTTGCGTTTTCGCAACCTCATATTCATACAGCTCAAAAAAATATTTCTCAATTATTTCATTTTTATTTATCATTTGTTTATCTTTTCAGGAATACTATTCTTTATGAATCTCATTTTGGATGATGAAAATAGTGAACCGATTATTTTATAATGAATATTCATGATTATCAGATTTTCCGGTAGAAATTCCGCAGTGAATGATTACCGTCATAGAAAATTACAAATATATTCATGTATTCAAAAAATCAATTTCTGTATTTTCAAGTATTGTTTAATTAGATACCACTGAAAGATCATCAAAAATTCGTTTTTTCATTCATTAAAAAAAATGATATTTTTGATGTTGCGTTATCGCAACCATGGCAGTAAATGGGTTAAGAAGTCTACATCGTTTTCAAATCGAGCACAGATCGAACGCGATGCTACTACCCTTGCACGCTTTTTGTCAACATTTGGGAATCCATTTTGCAGCAATCTTTCTCATGTCCAAATTGACGTGAACTATATGATGAACGCGTTCGTATGAAATATTCAGTGCTTCAGATATCCCTTTCAGCCCAATTCGACGGTCTGTTAAAATCATATCATGAACTGCATCGATATTTTCGGGGACTGACACAGAAACTGGCCTTTCCAATCGGTCATCATCTTCAATGGAAAATTTATCTCTTTTGAAGCATGCAGTCCAATTTTTCATGGTCGCATACGAAGGACGTTGGTCACCAAGGGTATTAAGCATATCTTCGTGAATCTGCTTACCTCTTAACTCTTTTAAATACAGGTACTTGATGATGGATTTATTGCGTAACTCTGGTTTACTTTTTTGACGTCAAACTTTACACTGACACTTCTAATAAGTTATTGTTCGTTGCTATGGTAACGCAATATTTTGTTTATGCAGGGAACTGGTCTAGGCTAACTAGATATCAATACATCCTCGTATATCGTCTTTGGTGTCGCAATTCGAGTTCTTCCGCGAACAATTGTTCTGGTGCTTCTTGTATTCTGAAGGTCAATTGTTAGAATTTTTACTTTAAAATGGTCTATGTAACTTGGTGGTTTATAGATCGTTATACCGCTTAAAATTGAGAAAAAACCGATAAAAAGTCTCTCTGAATCATGATTTTCTAATATTTTCAATGATTTTCAATAGTTGTAGAAAAAAAGTAAAAGCCGTATTACATTTGCAAGTTTCATGGCATGCAAGTTCTGTGCAAGAGAGAGAATTGCATGGCTGTCGCCTTGCACCGTCTCTTGCATTGATGCAAGTTGGTTGAAATTCTGTTTGAAAGATGGGTAATTTCCAGCATTGAAAGTAGTACCGTAAAACGGGGTGAAAAGAAACAGTTTTCGTGTTTTTGGGCTTTGTTACAAAGTTAATATTTCCTTTATCAACAAAGAAAAAATTGAAAAATGTGTGTCATGGCTGATAGAAGAGAAGTCCTGTAACGCAATTCAAAAAAAATCCTTCATTTCTTGTAAAAAAATTGAAATGTTGTGATTTTCTATTCACCCTCCAAGCGAGGTGAGTAGAAACAGTGATTGTTTTGGCACGTAATTCACTAGTAAACCATGCGGGAGGTGAAAAAAAAACAATTTTTGAAAGAACTTGAGGGGTTTGGTTATTTCCAAATTTGAAACAGCTGGTCAATAGAAACAACAAGTGAATAGGAACATGAAAAGTGACTTTAGTTATCCATAAAAAATATCTATTAGAAACTACTTGATATATTATGATTTATCATGCAATTACGTTAATGGGACATATTGAGCTAAGTCAGGACACATTTCCTAGCTTTGCAACTTGATGTTTTTTTATCTTAGCACATAAAGTTTATTGCGACGCACACGTTATCGATCGCGTGTTCAACTATAATAACGCACACACATTTCTAATTGCGAATCAGTGAAACTCAGTGATTTTACATTGTGAAATGAGTGTATAATATATAAATCCCTCAGAAGTTAAAGCCTGTCGGATGAACTCGCGAAATTTAGATTTTTTTACAAATGCTTTACTTTTGTTTCCATTCACCCCATATTACGGTATGTGTTCAAAATCTCATTCATCTAACAAATATATTCATTAATTGCCATCTCTTTTGACCCTACATATCTTCATTAATTTCGAAAAATACCGGTTTTTGTGACAAAAATAAAATTACTTGATGTGAAATATATCAGAGAAAATGAACAGAAATTGCATGAAAATCGCCCTCAAAATAGAATTCCTTCGAATTTTATTTATGGCATGAAACTCGCCACAAACTTGCTCGAGCGCATGCGCATGTGCATTCACTGAATTGGAATTGCACAGAACTTGCATAGCATGAAATTTGCATGAAAACTTTCAAATTTAATACGGCTTTAACATGCAAGAACCAGGTGAAGAATATTGTTGAGATTCCAAATTTCAGGAAAAAAATGTTTAAACACGGAAACACTCAAAATGGTGCATGGGGAAGCAGTGTAGGGGTTGAAAACGTTTTTTTGCGATTTGTGTCGAAACGTGACCTCCTAATGGAATATGTTCAACAAAAAAGTTGAAGATAATAAAAAATAGAGAATTTCTTTCTCCAACAATTTTTGACATAAGCTCAGATTAACCGTCAAAATGACACAAAACCGATTTTCCAGTATTTAGTATTTTTCTCTCGTATGATAGATTTAATTTACATGAAAATTTGTAGGCATGTCTTTTTTCGTTTCGAATTAGCATGATTTTTTCACAATTCGTAAGACGACTAGTTTTCTAGTTGTGTTAATTTTTCGTAGGTTATAAAACAAGTGTATCGGTGATTATCGAAATAGAAATTCCTTCGATTTTGAGAAACAAATTATGTTGCTTCGCAACCACACGAACGCTTGCGCGAGTGTGGTTGCTGTGATGATTATTTGAATTTCCGAACGTACCACAAAACAATAAGTTGGCAACAGTGTCGACTATCACAGAAGATGACACATCACAGTTAGTATGTCGCAGGGTTCTTATGATAGGAAGGGGTTATGAAATAAGTGAGCATTTAGACAAGGGGAAGACTGAGGAAAGGGAGAGAACACGTCATTGGAGGGAAATTAAGGTGGCTATCCTGAGATTGGTAACTTTGGTTATATTTACGTCAATTTGCGAATAAATAAAGTTACCAAGGCCTGTGGCTCAGATAAATCATAATAAAATATTATGCGTATTTCTTGTATTTTGTATTGCTAGTTGTTAATATTGTAACAATACTCCTACATCACACCATGATAATAAATTTTCGTTCCATATATATTCTCCAAGAACAGTTAAGCAGCAATGGATCAATTTATGTAGTATAGGTCACCCATTGATTTTTCCAGGATTTGTTCAGACCATTTTAATAAAAGAGATTTTGAAACCAATCTTCAAGAATCTCTCCTACATGAGAAGTCAAGACAAATGCTTAGAACAACGGTGAGTTCAAACTGTTCAGATGAGAAACAGAACTCAATTTAGTTTTGGATAGAAACTGTTGAAAGCCAATATTTCTGCTATGACAATATGATATAATGTTGGTGTTCCTTTTTAGTTACTCCTACCAATACGTGTTAGTAAAAATCTGGTCTCTCCACTGTGATATCGTATCAATCTGTTGGAGTTCCATTGGAGATAGAGAGATACTTGCTAGAATATATACCCATGGCTGATCGTTTACTATCAAATAATGGTTTGTTCATTATATTCTATTCCTGGTGCTATGAAATGATTGATATTGATGGGTTTCTATGCAATTTCAGATGAGGATTCTCAGTCTCCTTCCACCCTTTGTTTACAACAACATTACAAAGAACAAGAAAAACTCATTGAACAGTTCTGTGCAATAACACTATTGTACAACAATTATCAGAAGGAAGAAATAAAATCAAAAGAAAAGTTCCCATTACCAAGTGTAAGAACTATCCAAACTCAAAATTAACTATTAAAATTATTATGGAACATTGCAAAAACAAATGATATGTTCAGCTTTATATAAAATATTAGATATGCACAATTTTACTACTTGCCATTTAATTAGGATTTTAGGTAGATATATAGAGATGTTAAATTTTTTCTAAATAAAGAAATTGTATTTTACTATTTATGAAACAATGTATGAATGATACCAAAATTTATAAAATAAAACATTTACTCATATCATAAATAATAGTACTTGAATCATTTCTGAAAATATTATAAATGTTGTCGATGAAATGTGAGTTAGTTTTGTGAACAAGGCAGGGGGTGAATAACAGTAACTATAGTCTGATAAGTTTTTATATTTGAGTAAACTTCAAGGACAAATAAATATTTATCTATCTATCATTTTAATCATTTATCCCATTTCACATTCACAAATTTAATAATAAAATAGAAATCAATCATATTACAAATCACACTTTCTTCTTGCTCCAGAGGTTCTGGAATAATTTCAACACAAGCGACTTGTTTAGATTTATTTCATTAGACATGAAAAAAATTTCTCTTTGAATGGTGCAATTTTTTCAACTAGTGTTATAACAGATATATTGAGATTAGTCTTTGAATCTTTGAAATATATTTCAAATCTCAGATTCTTCCACCTTTTCTTTTTTTTTTGTAAACGGCTCATTGAAAATTTGTTATTTTCGTCAACTTTGAAACTCTCAGAAACCTTCGAGATAATTGTGCGAACTGGGGAATATATTGATAACAAATATGTATTAATCACTTGCACGTTTTTCAATTTACTTCCACCGATTGGTTTCGAATTCACTCCAACCAAATGGGATTTTTAGGGCGGGTTGTACAGAACAAGTTCACCAACAGTTCAAGTAAGCTCGCTTTAATTGCTAGGGATTAGCCAATGGAATTTCGAGTTCCTTAGCAACTGAACTCAGTTCAGTTAAACTGTTGGTGAGCTTGTTTGTACAACCCGCGCTTAGTGTAATTCAAATTTGGCGCCTCCAATTTCAGGATAGCCACCTTAGTTTCCCTCCAATGACGAAACAAGATGCCCGACAAAATCGATGACATTTCATAACCCTTCCTATCAAGGAACCCTGGTATGTCGTCATGCAGGAGAAACTGAATGTACCTACTCGTAAAGCTTTTTTGAATAAAAAGTAATTTCAAATTAGTCTAGTCTTTCATGTATAATAAATACATAACAGTTGCCTAAAGCGACATAATTTGTTTCGAAAACAAGAAGGCATTTATAATAATCGCGGATAACACGAGTTTTAATTGTTAAGATTATTTCATAAATAAAATCGAAACCATTTTCATTTATTATTATAAATATTAACATTAAATGTACTGTTCGTACTGTTGTATATTCTAACATTATCCATATCCAGTTCGTCCTTTTTTGTACTAGTAGTACATCTTCATTTCTAAGAATTAAAATTATTTTTGCATGGTGTTCCTTGATGAGTTGTAAATATGGTTTTATTGACGTTGAACTACTATGGCCAGTGACTTTAATTATTTGTTGTTCTTCGATTCCGGAACTTGCCAACTGACTGACAGATGTAGATCTATCACAAACATTTATTTGATATTTCAAACATCCCGCTATTGCAGTTACCAATCACAGAGCGCGTCATTCGTAGTTTCGTCATTGCATTTCTACTACCCCTCGCTTAAGGTTATGTTTTGAAAACATTTTGTTTTAGTGATTTGATTAATCAACGAGTATGCAAAATTTTTCGAAAATTGTTAAGTATGTGCTTATTTGGTTTTGGTCAAAGTTTGGTGTTATGTCATTATAGCAGCTTGCTAGTGGTGATCGGAGAAAACAATCAGGAATCAAACTAAAAAATCTAAAACACATTATACGAGGATATATTGAAAAATTCTTAGCCTACTATAGAACCAAACAAAATTTCAATGTCAAAATGTTTTATTGCTCAACATATTCTCCTCTTAATTGGATATATTTATTACAGCGAACCTGTAACGTCTCTAGACCTTTCAAAAAAAAATTTCTTCTTGCTCTGCAAACCAGACCTCCACAGCTTCTATTACCTCCTCGTTGGAAGAAAATTTACGACCTTTCAACCTTTTTTCAGTTGAGGACAGAGAAGATAGTCGGAAAGAGCCAAATCTGGTGAATAAGGGGGGTGTTCTAGTTATTCAAACTCTAAATCACGAATTTTTTGCATGGCAACATGAGATTTGTGTACAGGGGCGTTGTCAGGCAAAAACAAAACGAATTTGGATAGCTTTCCGCGTCTGTTCTCTTTAATTTTTTCCCGTAGAGTGGTCAGTAATGTCGAATGGTAATCTCCAGTTATTGTTCTACTCTTATCCAAAAAATCAATCATGAATACTCCATGGCAATCCCAAAAAACTGAAGCAAGAACTTTTCCAGCAGGTTTTTGTACACGAAACTTCTTAGGTCTTGGAGAACCGGAGTGTCGCAATTCCATCGATTGTTGCTATGTTTCTGGATAGTAGAAATGTACCCAAGTCTCATCCATAGTAACAATTCGGTTTAAGAAGTCTACATCGTTTTCAAAACGAGCACAGATCGAACGCGATGCTACTACCCTTGCACGCTTTTGGTCAACATTCAAACATTTGGGGATACATTTTGCAGAAATTTTTCTCATTTCCAAATTGACGTGAACTTTACCATGAACGCGTTCGTATGAAATATTCAGTGCTTCAGATATCCGTTTTAGCCCAATTCGACAGTCTGTTAAAATCATGTCATGAACTGCATCGATATTTTCGGGAACTGACACAGAAACTGGCCTTCCCGATCGGTCATCATCGAAAATTTACCTCTTTTGAAGCGGCAGTCCAATTTTTCACGGTTGCATGCGAAGGACAATGATCACCATGGTTATTAAGCATATCTTCGTAAATCTGCTTACCTCTTAACCCTTTTAAATACAGGTACTTGATGATGGCTCGATACTCCAATTTTTCGATTTTCACAATTTCGGTGGACATATTTTTTCTTTTAATTTATTGCGTAACTCTGGTTCACTGTTTTGAAGTCAAACTTTACACTGACATTTCTAATAAGTTATTGTTCGTTGCTATGGTAACGCAATATTTTGTTTATGCAGGGAACTGGTCTAGGCTAACTAGATATCAATACATCCTCGTATACATATCAATCAAGAGCCGAACTACAAAATCGAAAACATGATGTTTTCAATTATCAACCCAAAAATTTGAAACAATAAAAACACGCGAACAATTATTCTGTTTTTCCTTTTATATTTCGGAGGTCTATAGGTGATCATTTTGATTGTTGAAATGTCCACTTTCAAAAAATGGTCATGTGACTTGGTGGTTTATTGATCGTTAAACCGCTTAAAATTGTGAGAAAAATCTCAGAATCATCATTTTCTTAATTATTTCATTCATTTATTTTAGTTTATATTACATTCTTCATTTTAAATTATTCGTATTATAGTAACAGAACAAAATTAAATTTTTAATATCATTTTTATTCTTTTGTACAACCATTGAAAATGATTGAAAATATTGAGAAAATTATGGTTGAGAGAGGCTCTAAGCGGATTAACGATCAACAAACCTCCAAGTCACATAGACCATTTGAAAGTTTACATTTCAACAATTAAAATAATCACTTATATAGACCTCCGAGTGCAGAAAACACTAGAACAATTGTTCGCGGAAGATAAGAGTATTTTCTTCAAAAAAAGTCGAAAACTAGTCTTCTTAATTGCGACAAAATCATGCTTATCAAAAAAGACATACGCTTACAATGATCTTAATTTAATCATTTATACGTGAAAAAATTATTAAATACTGAAAAATTATTTTTTGCTATTTTGACGGTTAATTTGAGGCTAAGTCGAAACGTGTTAAATACAAAAGTTTTTCATTTTTTATTATCTGCAACTTTGCCATCGAACATTTTTCGCTTAGACGTCACGTTTCGCCGCAGATTGTAAAAATCCGTTTTCAACCACTAAACTTCATCCCCATTTCAGCATTTTCAATGTTTTCGTGTTTAATTGGTTATTTTCCTTGAAGTTGGATCCTCAACAGCATTTTTCACCTGGTCCTTTCCTGGTACTTTTTTCTCATGAGAGCTTTTTTTTGTCGAAGTGAACTTAACATGTATTAATGAGAATTTTGTTGCCTGGCAATTTAACGAAAAAAAACTGCCCCTGAAAAAATTACGAGTCCGTAGGACGAGCACTAAGCACTTTTCAAGAGTACGAGACCGTTAAGATGGGCGTTCAATTTCGTATAATCCATGTTTATATTGCATTTGGAAACGGTTTCACTTGGAAAACTCAAATTTGGTAAGTGAACTCAGAAAGGATTGGAGTACTTATTGAATATATTGGCATTGATTTGATATCAAAAATTGAGATTTTTTGGTCGGCAATTGAATGAAATGAGTCAATACTTGCTTTTGTTTTATTTCAAATGAAAGACCCATAAAAACAGTGCAACTTCCAACTGATAGGGAATATTCAGACAATGTCGTTTGGGAGATTAATTTGATTTCCGAAATATGCGGCGAATAGCCAAATTGAAATATACGAGGTTGTTCAATCTCACTTGAAACAATGCCCTATTCACAATTAGTTTCAATTCTTGAAGGTAACGGACAAATTCTAGCAAAGGAACGCGATATAACTCCGTTGGAAGTCTTTATCTTGAAAACACGAGCTATACCATCACGCCCACGTATTACTTCCACAACTCGTCCTAACTTCCACTTCATCGGTGGTAACTTGTCTTCCTTTACCAAAACCAATGTGTTATGGTTGATGTCTCCGCTACTTTGAGTCCATTTTGTTCTCTTCTGAAGTTCAGACACGTACTCCTTGCTCCATCTTGACCACAAATGCTGCAACAATTTTTGAACAAGCTCATATCTGGTCAGGCGATTCATAGGCGTACTTTGATGATCAGGATCGGGAGTGGTTGTCAATGGTCTTCCGACAAGAAAGTGGGCCGGTGTAAGGGGTAATACCTAAATCATCTGGTTCATTGGATAGAGGAAATAAAGGACGGGAATTTAGGATGGCTTCTATCTGAATCAGCACAGAATTAAGTTCCTCGTACGTTAATAGAGCATTAGCTAAAACACGTCGCATATGATGTTTGATTGTTTTAACCCCAGCTTCCCAAAGCCCACCAAAATGGGGAGAATATGGTGGTGAAAAATTCCAAGTAATATTATCTTTTGATAATGAATCTGCCAGATATGATGCACTTGCTGATAAAAATTTATTAACTTCGTTTATGTCTCTATTAGCAGCTATAAAATTACTACCGTTATCAGAAAAAATGTTCTTGGGTTTACCCCTTCTCGCGATGAATCGTTTGAGGGCTAACAAAAATAAATCCTTGGACAAATCAGTAACCAACTCGATATGAACGGCCTTTGTACTAGAACAAACAAAAATACAAATGTAACATTTCAATAACTTATAACTTCGATTTTTTCTATCTTTTATGAATATGGGTCCTGCATAATCTACTCCAGAGACAAAAAATGGAGGATTTAGAGTAAGTCGCTGCGCAGGTAAATTGTCCATCAAAGGTTGTGTTGATATAGGTCGAAGTTTAAAACAACGGATACATTTGTGGACAGTACTTCGCGCAAGCTGTCGTCCTCTTAAAGGCCAATACTCTTCGCGAATATAAGCTAATAAATGTTGCGGCCCGGAGTGCATGAAATTGTTGTAAAAATATTCAAATAACAATTTCGTTAGGACATGCTTCGAGGAAAGAATAACCGGATGTTTTTTGGCGTATGAAAATTCAGAATTTTCCAATCGCCCACCGACTCTTAATACTCCGTCACTGTCCAAAAAAGGATTCAGGTTAATAGTTTTACTGCGTTTCTCTAATACTTCGTTTTTTGATAAGAGATAAATCTCAGACGAAAAACAATCATTTTGTGATAATTTTATAATGTATTTGTAGGCATGATCAAGTTCCTGAACAGACAGAGTTCCAAACAAATGCTTGTCACGACTCACCTTACAATTATTGATAAATCTGAATACGTACGCGACGCATCTTTTCAGTCGAAGGAAATTTGAAAACCTTTCAAATGAAATCAGTTTTTGGCGCTGCTTGATGATGAATGTTTTTGTGTTTTTTCTCACTTCAGGAACGTCTATACTTGAGAACTGCAAATTAGGCCACTTCTCACGCTCTTGTAGGATCCAGGGTGGACCGTGCCACCAAAGATCAGAATCTACAAGTTGATCAGGAGTATCTCCTCTTGATAAGAGGTCTGCTGGATTGTACGAGGGCTGTTTGGTAACTCCGTGACTATTTGAATGAAGAAAAAAAAAATTGGCAAATAAGCGTTTTATTTTTCAACATAATCTCCTTTTAGATCAATACATTTGGTCCAGCGTTTTTCCAGTTTTTTTATTCCTTCCAAATAATAGGTTTTCTCAAGGCCCTCAAAATAGGCGTTTGTTTCGGTTATAACCTCTTCATTCGACCCAAATCTCTTACCACCCAGCCATTTCTTCAGGTTTGGGAAAAGAAAATAGTCGCAAGGGGCTAAATCTGGAGAATATGCTGGATGGGGTAGTAGTTCGTAGTCCAATTTATGAATTTTTGCCATAGTGACTACACACGTGTGCACTCGTGCATTGTCTTGATGAAGCAGCACTTTTTTTTTCGCTAAATGTGGTCGTTTTTGCCTCAAATCAATACCGAATCTGTCTAAAAGCTCTGAATAATATTCGCCGTTGATCGTTCTACCCTTCTCTAAGTAATCTATATGAATGACACCGCGTGCATCCCAAAAAACTGTGGCCATAACCTTGTTGGCTGACAGACGCACCTTAGCCTTCTTTGGTGCACGTTCACCAGTTGACACCCACTGTTTTGATTGTTCCTTGGTCTCTGGGGTATTGTGATGGATCCATGTTTCGTCTACGGTTATATAACGGCGTAAAAACTCGCCCGGATTGCGATTGAACTTTGCCAAACACTCCTTTGAAGTGGTCACACGGTTGCGCTTGTGGTCGAGTGTGAGCAATCGCGGCACCCATCTCGCGGATAGCTTCTTCATGTCCAAATATTCATGTAAAATGTGATGTACTCGCTCAGTTGAGATGCCTACAGCCTCAGCTACCTCACGTACTTTTATTCTCCGATCGTCCAATATCATTCCATGGATTTTATCGACGATTTCTGGCGTGATGACCTCTTTTGGGCGACCTGAACGTACGGCGTCACTTGTGCTGGTACGACCACAACGGAACTCAGTAAACCACTTCTTAACCATTGAAATTGATGGTGCAGAGTTCCCATAGTATTTATCAAGTCTTTCCTTGGTTTCAGTTATGGTTTTTTTACGCAAAAAATAATGCTTAATCAACACACGAAATTCACTTTTTTCCATTTTTGTTAAAATTCACGAGGTTGTCTGCTTCTAATTGCTGTCAAACACAAACCAAATGTCGCAGCTTGCTCAAAATTTGACAGTAGTCTATTGAAAGATGGTGGTTGACAGCAGCAGTGTTGCATTTAAAGTTACTGCGCGGGAAATTTAAAAAGTCACGGACTTACCAAACAAGCCTCGTATTTACCTGGCACATGACGCCATTGCGCAAAATTTGTATTTTCTTGAATTTCAGATATTCTATTGCACACAAATGACTTCAAAGTGTTAGGTGGTAATTTCAACCAACTAAGAACTATAGACGAATCACTCCATAGGTAACATGCGTCAAAATGTAGATCTAATGAGTCTAATACCTTTCTGGCTAAACGAGATAGTATGACTGCATCGCACAATTCCAATTTTGGTATTGTAATCGGTTTAATTGGAGATACCTTGCTCTTTGCACATAAAAGATGACAAAATGATTCATGGCTTTCATCGGTAGACTTAACGTAAATGCATGATCCGTACGCGTGTTCCGAAGCGTCCGAAAACCCATGCATTTCAAGGGTTACAGCTCCTTTGATTTTAACATAACGCTGAATGTTCAACTTATTTAATATTGGCAATTGCTCACTAAATATGATATATGAATTTTGAATTTGTAGGGATAAAACATCATCCCATGATAATCGTTCTAATCAAAGCCTTTGGAGAATGACTTTTGCTACTATTATGCATGGACTGATTAGACCTGAAGGGTCGAAAATTTGAGAGATATCAGAAAGCATGCATCGTTTTGTGATCTTTTCGGTATGAATGAATGATGAGATGTTATATAATAAATGGTCAGATTGAGGTGCCCATGAAAAACCGAGTGTTTTTGCCTTTTCGTTTTCTCCAAATTGTATTATGTGAACTACACTGGAGTTAGGTTAATTTTTTTCTAGCAACGTTGGATCATTTGAATAAAATTTTCTGATACGAAAACCTCCCGCGCTGAGTACTTTGGATATTTCTTTACATGAATGTATTGCCTCCTCCTTTGATTCGAATCCTGTCAACAGGTCGTCGACATAGAAGTCTGATTTAATGATTTTAGCGATTTTTTCGTTTATTTGCTCATATTCAACAACTAATGTATAAAAACATTTGATTGCAAGGTACAATGCACATTTCAGTCCGTATGTAAGTATTTTCATATCAAAAATTTCCAATGGCTCATTGGGACTTTTTCTCCACAAAATGCGTTGCAGATGAGTTTGATCCTCTCGGACGATCACTTGACGGTACATCTTCTCGATATCTCCGCTAACAACGTAAGAACGAGAACGAAATCTCAATAATATTGAAATTAATCCACTCTGCAACGAGGGACCAGTCATCTGTATGTTATTTAACGAAATCCCATTAGAAGTTGGCATTGAACAATCGAACACGACTCTTCTTGATAGTCATGGTGTGCGGACGCTACTCGTGTGGCTTGTGACAGTTTCAATAACTTGTATAAAATACATGTGAAAATGGTGAATACACGTGCCACAATCGATTGTAACAGTCAATTGGTTGAAGATCTCAAAAGTATTTTTGCTTCGGAGCTGAAAAAATATACCAAAATATTACATGATGAGATATCGAACTTGAAAATGGATATACATAATCTCAAAGAATCTAATATTGAGATGGTAAGGCTATTAAGTAACAGTCGTTCTAAAACAAAAGAACGAGTTGATTTGTGCGATTTGGATCAATCGTTCATATCGTGCTCATCGGCAGACACAGTAATCTCTAGGTCAGAAGGCGAACCATTAGAAGAAAAATGCCGAGATAAGGAGGTGTGGACCGAAGTGAAGTACAACAACAAAAACAACAAAAAAAAGAACAACAAATATCAGACTCCATCCAACATTAAAATTTCAGCACAGCAGCCGAAACCAGCCAGGCACACGGAGAAGAAAGCGAAATATGTCGTAGGGACCTATTCATCAGGTAGCAATGACGATTTCAGCGGAGGGGAGCCGATGCTTTGGCTGTACGCTGGGCGATGCAATCCCCAGACTACCGCTGATAAAATAAAATCATATCTAGAGAAACGCTCTCCAGGACACCAATTTGAAGTGACTGACTTGAATTCACAAGGAAGATATAAATCTTTCAAAATAGGTACGGATATGGCACTACTCGATACTTTATATGAACCCAATTATTGGCCGGCAAAAGTTATTATAAAGAGGTTTCAGTTTCGTAAGCCCTTTCGAATGCACCAATCCACGTCAGGAGACTTCTGATCCAGTTTCCAATGTATATGCACCACAAAAAGGTTTGAAAATTATGCACGTTAACGCACAGTGTATCTTGAATAAGACTAACCAAATTGAGGTGATCTTAAGTGACGAGAAGCCAGATGTTTTCTGCATATCTGAGACTTGGTGCAATAACTTGAATGTGAACACCATTCATTTTGATGGCTATACAATAGCATCTTCTTTTACCAGACAAAACCATATTCATGGTGGCGTATTGATTCTGACAAAAAATGATTTGATATTCAAAAATGAATTAATTTTAGATAATATGTCGGTAGAATTAGAGTATGAAACTTGTGCAATTTTTATTTCGCAGCAAACAGTGAAAAATACTGTTTGATAACTTTGTATAGACCACCAAATAGTATTGTTGAAAACTTTTTGGATAGACTTTTTATTGCTCTTGACTATTCTGATAAAAAATTTAAAGAAATCATACTATGTGGCGACCTAAATATCAATTACTCATGTGAATCTAATGATAGGACTTTATTGAATGATCTGTTACATAGTTATAATCTAGGCTTTAAAAACTCGGAACCGACGAGAATTTTCACTTATTCAAATGGAACTACTAGTATCTCAAAAATAGACTATTTCTTAACAAATATTTCTCATACCCTCTATCTCGAAAATACCATTAATGTTAACCTCGCTGACCATTTGTGCCTTTCATTTGAATTAATTGATCTTTCAGTAGAAAAAAAAGATACTTGACGGAAAATAAGTTTCAGGAACACATGCACAGAAAATCTTGCTCGACTCCAAGACTGTCTTTCAAATGAAAACTTCCTTTATGTCTATGACAATTTCAATAATGTTCAATGTGCTTATGAAACGTTTTTGAATATACTTACGTATTGGATTGAACTATCCTGCCCAATGGTAAAAAGAACCGTTAATCATGAAATTCAGCTCAGTAAAAAACTGTGGGTCTCTGAAGATATTATTCAAATGGGAAATAATTTAAAAAATCTTTTTTGGATAACAAGAAACGTAGATGATTTAGAATTCAAAAAGTATTATGATGACTCGAAAAAAATATATAGAAAAAAAATACATGATGCAAAGTATGCGATCAATCAGGGTGCTCTTGCAAACATGAGTCAACATCAAAAGCAGAAAAAAATTTGGAATATAGTAAAAAATAAAACAGGAAGAAGAAAACAAACGATAAACCGGGAACTATCAGTAGACAACAAAATTATAAATGATCAAAATGAAATTGCCGACTTTTCTACCATAGCGAAGAACACAATCAATGCAAACTTTGAGTCAACATTGTTCAATGACTACACCACTATGTATGTAGATCAGACTTTTTATTTTACTCCGGTGCATCCGAGTGACGTTCTGGAAATCATTTCCAATCTCAAGAACACAAACTCTGTTGGAGTAGATTGCATCTCAACAAAAATAATAAAGATCATCAAAAATTCAATATGCGAACCATTAGCATTTTTGATAAATCTTTCAATTGAATCAGGAGAATTTCCAGACAAACTAAAAATTGGCTTAGTAACACCGATTTTGAAAAAAGGCGATTCAACCCTTATCGAAAATTATCGGCCTGTAACAGTTCCAACTGTATTATGTAAAATAATCGAGAGATCCGTTTATGTCAAAATGTTCGATTTCCTAGATCAATTTGATGTAATATCCAAGTTTCAGCATGGTTTTTGCCCAGGTAGGTCAACAGAAAGTGCATTTTGCAGTTTTTCCCGGTGCGTCTATGACTCACTAGATAGAAGAAAGTATGTCGGTGCACTTTTTTTTGACTTATCGAAAGCATTCGACATCATTGACCCCCATATTATTTGCAAAAAACTGTATTCACTTGGCTTCAGGGGTAACTTTCTTTCATGGCTCAGATCATACCTGACTCTCAGAAAGATACATGTCAAAGTTGACAATTGTCAGTCGCAGCAATATGAAATTGATCTTGGGGTTCCTCAAGGTTCTATATTGGGCCCACTCATCTTTCTCCTGTTCATCAACGATATGCCAAATCATTTAAGCACAGACAACATAGTTCTGTATGCAGATGATGCAACCATCGCAGCAAATGCCGATAACCCAAAGCAGCTTCAAGAAAAATTGAACAATTTGAGTCTAGAATTTACAAATTGGTGTTGTAAAAATTCTTTAGTGGTGAATGTGGAGAAAACTGTTCTGCTGCAGTTTTATTCCAGTAGAAATAGAAAAATTGATGATTTTCATGTTAGAGTGGGTGACGAAATAATTGAATCATCAGATAACACCAAATTTCTTGGTACTTATATCGATGGTAACATGACCTGGGAGTCAGCTATAAACCATGTACGTAAGAAAGTTAACAGTGGGTACTATGCAATCAGACAATTGAGATCCTATTTTAATAAAGCCCAGCTTTTAAACGTTTATTTTGCTGTTGTATATTCCCATATTTCTTATAATATTGCAGTTTGGGAATGCTCCACAAAACTCAACAAAATATTTGTCTCCCAGAAAAGGGTGTTGCGCCTAATCTATAAAATAGACTGTAGAAAATCTTGTAGGCAATATTTTATAAGAAATAAAGTCATGTGCGTACCTAGTATTTATATTTACAAATGCATTATGTTGTTCAAAAAACAAGTACAGAATTACAATCGAAATTCTGACTTTCATGCATATCCTACTAGGCACGGTGAATTGATACGGCTGCAGAAACATTCAACATGTTTGTTTGAAAATTCTCCATCTTATCAGGGAGCAAAATTTCATAATCACTTACCTGATGATTTGAAAAATCTAGACAGGGAAAATCTTTTCAAAACAAAGCTGAAAGAATTTTTGATTAATGGTTGTTTTTATAGTACTACTGATTATTTCAATCAATGATGTGGTTATATATTGTATATATTTAAATTTATTTTGTGGAACTGTTATATTTTGTGGAAATGTTATATTTTTATGTATATAAATGTAGATTGTACGTATGTATGTATATTTGTTGTCTGACGTATCCTATATCATTTTTTATAATTGTAAAGGATTCAATAAATTTTATTATTATTATTATTATTATTATAAACGAGTGGTTAAAGCATTTTCCCGTCGAACACCATGATGTGGCATGAAATATGACTTATTTTTTGAGTTGAATTGATGAAGAAAATCTTCAACTCTACCTATTTTCTCCATGTGACCCAATGCGACGTATTCTTCGATGAAATCACAATATAAACCTTTGAGTTTTGAATCGCGATTTAACTTCCGCTCTAAATTAAGATATCTACTCTTTGCTGACTCAAATGAATCACCTAGACTTTCTTTAGGTGCTTTAAGTGGAAGAGTAACTACGAATCTACCTGTGCCGTCACGATAAGTGTTTTCGCGAAAATGTTCTTCACAGGACTTTTCTTCTTGACAGAATTGGTTTTTTACATTTGAGAATTTCTTCAAGTTCCCAGAACTTGCGAAGCTCTTCTTGAATGTGTAAATTTGTGACAAAGTGCAACTAACTGAAGAAGAAATGTTTTGGGATAAGTACGGCCCTGCTACAATCCATCCGAAAACCGTTTTTTGGAGAATTGGTCTATTTTTTCCTAAACTGAACCGTTGTTGACATAAAATGCTCCAGAACACATCACTTCCTATTAAAATGTCTATTTTTCGTGAAACACGAAAAGAAGGATCTGCTAATTTGAAATGAGTAGGGATATTTAATTCGCTTGTATTGACTGGCATATCAGGAATGAAACCAGCGATTTCAGGTATGATGAAGCAATTTAGTTGGCATTCATATGAATTAATGGGTGACAATGCGTATTTTACATTTATATTGTATATTGGATGATGTATTATTGATACCCGAGACAGATATTCTTGTATTGTATTTATCAATTTTCAAGAGATCACACAGTCTGTCTGAGATAAAAGAGCTCTGTGATCCACAGTCCAACAATGCCCGGACTGTATGAATTTTGTTGTCAACATCAGAAACATTAATCAGTGCTGTAGACAAAATAACATGTTTATTGTCATTGAAATTGGCTAACACTAAACTACTAGTAACTTGTTCGGTTTTGGATTTTTCTGATGTGTGTGATTGTGATGCATTAATATCAGTTGTTTTATCATCTGGATGCAATAGCGTGTGATGTTTGGAGGAACATTTTTTGCATGTGATTTGCCTACAATTTTTGTAAAAATGTCCTGGTATCAAACAATTGGTGCACAACTTTAGCGACCTGGCCTATTCAAACTTTTTATTTGGAGGTAAAGTCATAAAGTCTGTGCAATTTTAAATATTGTGTTCCTTATTGCAAACTACACATACAGGTGTGGGTGAGTAAAAACTTCTTGTATTTTGTGAATTTCGTGCATAAGAGTTTGCGTAAGTGTTGGAATGTGAATATGAGTGTGTATTTTGTTTTTTATCTGCTTGGTTTATTTCAAGTGTTTCTAAAAAATCTGCTCGAGATTTTAGAAATGTTTTCATGTCATCAAATATTGGTATTTAATTTTTTCCTTTACACTTTCCCCATTCTCTCAGTGTACATGAATCTAATTTAGTCGATATTATGTGTATGAGTAAAACATCTCAAGTGTCTGATTTCTGTCCTAGTTGATTGAGGGAATGAAGATTTTTTAACACAGTATCAATCAATTGCCGTAATTTTTGCGATGATTCTTTGCTTATACATTCTATATTGAAAAGTGATTTGACATGATTCGAAATTAAAAGTCGTTTGTTGTCGTATCTACCACGCAATACTGACCACGCTACAGAGTAATTGTCGCTGGTAAACTTCAACGAACGAATTACCTGTGCTGCGCCTCCCTCTAAAGATGCTTTTAAATAATGAAAACGTTGAATATTATCTAAAGATTCATTTTTGTTTATCAATGATTCGAACAGATCCGCGAATTCCAACCAATTATGATACGAACCTTCAAACTTAGGTATTTCAATTGGTTTTAATTTTATAGCCGTGTTATTTATCTGATGATTCCCGCTTGCATCTGACTTGACAGTTTCATTATTTTGTTTCAAATCATTTATAAATTTCTTTGCAATCGAATTTTGTTTGTAATAAATTTCCTCAAAGTTTTCCCGTTCTAGGTATTCACCCTGTAAACTGTTTTCATCAACCTTCAATTCAGTTTGATTCTGTATTGTCTCGAATTCTGTTAACAAAATCATATTGTGATTCAAACGTTCTTCAATTTCTAATATTTCGTATTCTGAAAGCTTTTCATAAGGATTGAGAGCAAGTTTGTCTGTGATATTTCTCAAATATTTTGTGTATGAAGTAAGTTTCGCTTTTAAACTTCCCCTTTTTCGTATTAAACCATCCATTTTCAGGATTATTTATGTAATTATTACGTTCGAAAAAAATATCAATGTGCGGATTCAAAAGAAAACCCCAAGTTGCTAAGGAAAAGTTCAAAAGGATATTCAAAGGAACGGACCCACCTTCTGTCTATTTTATCGTATATTCTCGTTGCTGCTTCTTTTGCGTTTGCCTGGTATGAAATGACTCGCTAAGTTGGTTTCTTCAGTTGGGTAACTTCGGCGTTTTGATTGTCTGCTTCTTGTAGGTTTTTGATGCCCTTTTTGAAGTGTCGACGAAATGTGATGATGAATTTTTTGGTAATCCGGCTCGAAGGACCAGCTCGTATGTTGAAGATTATGATTTATCTGACTGCAATTCCCTTTAGGATCAGTTTTTGTGATTGAAAATGAAAATAGATTTTTGACAATTGCTTCACTTTATTTTTCTAACTGACATGTTTTTCCCCAATTGTCCTTGTTACCATATACAAATAAATAATGACAAACTGATTCAAAATAAGTAAATATAGGGCGTTAACAGGCGACACTCCGGTTCTCCAAGACCTAAGAAGTTTCGTGTCCAAAAATCTGCTGGAATAGTTCTTGCTTCAGTTTTTTGGGATTGCCATGGAGTAATCATTATTTATTTTTTGGATAAGGGTAGAACAATGACTGGAGATTACTATTCGACATTACTGACCACTCTATGAGAAAAAATTAAAGAGAAAAGACGCGGAAAGCTATCCAAAGGTATTTTGTTTTTGCAGGACAACGCACCTGCACACAAATCTCATGTTGCCATGCAAAAAAATCATGATTTAGAGTTTGAATTACTAGAACACCCCCCTTATTCACCAGATTTGGCTCCGTCCGACTATCATCTCTTTCCTCAACTGAAAAAAAGTTTAATAGGTCGTAAATTTTCTTCCAACGAGGTAATACAAGTTGTGGAGGTCTGGTTTGCAGAGCAAGAAGAAATATTTTTTTAGAAAAGAGTAATTAAATATTTTGAAATTGAAATTTTGTTTGGTTCTATAGTAGGCTGACAATTTTTCAATACATCCTCGTAGAGCGGCGCGAATTAGTTCCTACCTTACCAACATTCTCACTGATTTCTTAGTTCGGCAGTTTTCGGATAGAAACCACCATTGTAAAGTTTATTCCATTCATGTCAGAGCGTGTAAGAATGAAATAGGAATGTGATTTTGATAACCATCGTTAGACGCTAGACGGGCAGAACTAGTTAGATCGAGAAAATGAAATGTTCATATTCATAAGCGTTAGATTTTTTAAATTTAATTTTTTTTGCTCAACACTGACATTATATTCAGTGGTTAAAATCTCAGAAAAGAGAAAATGAGTCTGCAAAATCTGTCATCATCTGACGTCTATAACGAGTCTTTTGTGGACCGCGAGAGGCAGAGGGGTAGGCGGATCGTCACGTTCAGCAGAGTGAGGCAACTTATATACCTATTCATTCCGTGAACTTTGTTTAAGGTAACAAATCAAATATAAAATCAAAATATTGTAAAACAAAGTCGCTTTTTCCTTGTAAATACTAAACGGCTGAACCGATTTTGATGAATTTTTGGTCGTTAGATTCGTCTTGATACAACATAATAATTGTGTACTGAAAAGCTGAAAATGAAAAAAAAGTTAATAAATAAACTAAAAAACCCGACTGTGGTTTAAAATAAATATCAAAAAAAAACTGGAAGCAGCCGGGACCTATTTGCTTAAAAAAATCAACAGAAATAGAATGGATCTCAGCTACTTTCAATTTTTCTTTATGAAAAAATTATTATATTACTTGTTTAATTATTTTAAACCGCAGTCCGATTTTTTAGTTCCATTAATAAATTTTTTTATATTGATTAACTCTAATAAATAATTTGATTCAAATGAAAAAGAATGTTGTTATATTTTTGGTGGATTTATTATCTATTGAGTGTGGCACTAAATAATCTAGTGTGGTGAAGCTCTAAATTCAGTCCGAACGCTATAAACACTTTTAACTACATTTATGTCAAGACTGAGCCCTCGAACCTAGAATGTGCATAATATAAGGACGCAATCAGTAGTTCTTGGGGGTGGGAATGCCGCTGACCGCGTTTTATATTTTCAACTACATTCATAGATCCATAGCTGAGAAAGCACACTTCGGGATAACTAAGCAATGAGCCTTTTCGCAAAATCTTCGAAGCACTAAGCACTAACCACTGAATCCAAAAAGTGCTCGGAAGTACAGTGCACATCGCAAATTGTCACCAAATTGACGTAGTTGAATTCACAGCATTGCGAGACACATTATTATTGATGGCTTCTTCAATTTCTCCACTCGAAGACTGTCCAAAGATACTTTTCTGACAACGCAAGCTTGAGAAAAATTTACATAACGTCATCAAAAATTTGTTTCCAATGCTGGTTGTCATACTTTCAAAAGTTTGGTTCCGTTTTGTCGTAGTGAAAGTTAGGGCAAACTTTTTTCGCTGTCATATTGACAAAACACCGCGGCATAATATATGGCATTTTTAGTGCATGAATTAAATTGTCATGGAGCGTTTAACGTTTTATTGGCACCATCCTATAACGGTTTCGAACAGGCAAGGAATCAATATATTTCTAAAATAGTTTGTGATCAAGTTTGGCAAGCACGTGTATACATGAAGGTACTCCAAACCCACATGTTGTATGTTAATCTATCACCTCTAAGCTTTTTTGTGTTTTTATGAAAACGAATGACTGTAAGAAGTTTCCACAATTAATACTGTCATTCTATGGTAACGAACATAGCCTGGTGTTCATCGAAAGAGATTAGTTATTGCTGCATTTCATGGAACCCGATTCGATATGCGCGTGATTTCGAATTGAGTGGAAAACTAAAGATAGCGAAGAAAACGGTTAGTTAGTAGACAATACAAATTCAACTTGGTTGTGAAGAGAGTTGCATAAACTACTAGTACTAATGAATTTAACTGAAATCTTTGGGGTAATTATTATTACAATTGGTGTCGGATGTGAGGATTGTAAAATAAATGAGTTCTAGCGAAGTGGACCGTTTATGTATTTTGGAAGAATAAACTAATATGCAAGTGTTTCCGTGCTTCGACGAAGATAAACTCGTGAACCACGAGATTTCTGTTGAAAGAATAACTGTTGATTATTTAAAGACACTTAAAGACAAAATGTTTTCGAAGAAAGTCTTCTTGACTTGAAAGTTGCTGATTTGAATCAGGAGCTGGAAGTAGTGAAAAAGGGTGGAAAGACCGCACTCCAGGAAATACTTATTCAAGCATGAGGAGGTCCCGAAAACCATCTTATCGAAGTTTGTTGAAGCGATTTGGGTTGGAGAGCTTGAAATAAGAACTTTAAGGAACACAACGTGCTTAGAAGAAATACTCGACGTCTCAAAATACTTGAAAGACGAGCGTTATGGTGTGGCAAACCTATTAGAAGAGTGAATAGAAACCGTCGAAGCAGAAATGGACAAAATGAGTAAAACAATCATACCGTTAGACTATCGAGATCACCAAGTAAACTGTGAATGTAAATTCGATGCTGGGCATAAGTTTGAACTGAAACACCGGTCACTTATATCGTACATTGAATTGAGGACGATGTTATAGATAAACTTCTAGAAAAATCACATAGTTTGAAAGAAGAACTTCTAGAAAACACAATGGTTTAAAAGAAGAAACGCTCGAAATCTCAAAATGCTTGAAGAAAGAGCGTTATGGTGTGACAAACATATTAGGAGAGAAATTAGGACCAATTGAGGTCAAAATAGCGGTATCAATCAGTGATGAAATCAAACAAGAAGGAATCGATGAAGAAAAGGGCGAAAAAACGTTTTGATGATGAGCTCTACTACGCTCACTACGGAAACTGTTAATCAAAATTCAATACTAGATATGAGTTTGAACTTTCCTCCAACGACAATACATAAGAGTATTCGTAGACGAACTCATCAACAAGCAGCCATGCACCATATTGCTAGACACAGGTGCGACTAGGACAATTCTTAGGACTACCCAAAACACCGGCAAGAATTGAACCTTCAACATGGATGCTACGTACAGCAGCAGTGAAGCTAGCCACTGTAATATAGTGGGCTACCTATTGAACCGGTTTGAGGCACCGGTTCAAACACCAGTCACTATATTCGTGCATTGACGATGATGCAATCATTGGAATGGATCATGAATTCCAACAGATTTGAGTTGATGTTCAAAGTCAGCGTCCTACGTGTCAATGGAGAAGAGCTGGTGCTTCATGGAAGGAGTAAATAAATGATTCGTGTCCTGTTGGCTGAAGATGTGAGCGTATCTGAGAGGGCTGAAATCATCTTGAAGAATGGTTTCAGCTACTAAGTAGTGTGCAATGTAATGAGCCTGAATCCAAAACCTTTAGAAGAGATTTGTCACCACTGCTTTCCAAGTGGAAAAACTCTGACTAGTCTAGACTTTTCTGAATTGAATACGACGTGGCAGTCAAGAAAGCGGTTGGTTAGTAGACAATACACAGTTTAAACAGAATTACATATACCGTAGTGTTATAATTCGTTAGTAAATATCAGAGTAAGAGTAATTCTACTGATACAAATGAATTAGATTGAAAGGTTAATGGTATTTCAACTACACTAATCTTCAATACTGCATGAAATATGCAAATGGATTATATCCGATCAAGGATGGAATAGCAGCAATAAAAATCATAAGCAAACTGTTTATCAGTTACTGTAGAAATAATTCTGAAATAGTCATCAAGCAAAGCTGATGAACGAGCTGAAATTGGAAATATAATACCACCAAGATCACAATGATTAATCTCGTTGGAACATGATTGTGGCGCGTTAGTTGGGAAGTGAGTGTGTGACGTTGGGTTGTCAATTTGTAACAGTTGCCAAATTATCAACACTCCACTGATCTGTCAATAGATATCTTCGGATATGAAATATTGCGTAACGACCAAGCGCCTGCAGCTTGACAAAAATTCTTCCGCCCTTTCAATATACCTATTTCCAAAAGACTAACTCACCCTCTCACCCACTCTCAAAACTGAGTAATTGTCATTTTAAGCAGTGTTACCAAAAGATCTTTTTTGAACCACCAATTTGTTGCGTTTAGTTCGCTAAAGCCAAACTCAAGCGAACCCGTTTAAGAAGACCTTCAATTACAAAACAACAATGAATACTACAGTATTACAGGTACAAATAGAAATGGTATAAAAACATAGAAAGTTTTATTTCTCATTTTTCGTAATACAACAGTAAGTAAAAACAACGATAAATACAATATCAAACTACTACATCAACCTAGTCACACCTTCTCTAATCGTAAACAAAGATTCTCCGAAATAAAACTCATCCCGAAGTGTAAAGATAAAACAAAACCGATCGAGACCACAGAACTCTAAGAACTTTTCGTGATCGGGACAGTGACCAGCGTCGCAAGCAGTTGCTCAACCTGAATTCTACCTAGCTTGGATCGAATCTTGGATAGATATTTTTAGGGGCGAGCGGGCGTTACAAGTGTGGCTATAATTTACTTTTTCGTTTCTTTCATAATCTTCTGTATATTTCGTTTTGAATTAATATGAAATAGTTCAGTGTCTTACCTTCAAGAATTTCTCCTGGTGCTCATATATTTCTCTAACGGAGTCATACATCAGTTCGTTCATTAGTTTCACTTCAGTGAAGTTTCCGAGTCTCAAAAATTCGCCGAACTTCTTTACTACCTGACGATCAGCAGTAGCCCATGGATTGAGAACTGTTCCACTTTGAATAATGGCCCTTTGGAAGAGGCCTCTGGATGCTTCCGAAATGACGTGATAATGCACTGAAGCTGCCCCAGCACTTTCTCCGAATATGGTCACGCTATTGGGGTCTCCTCCGAAATATTTTATATTCTTCTGCACCCATTTCAGAGCCAGTGCTTGGTCTTTGAGTCCTGCGTTTCCAGGAACGCCCAACGTTGCATTTTCCAAGCTGAGGAACCCAAGAACACCCAGTCGGTAATTGATGGCTACGAGAACGATGTCTTCGACCAATAGAAATTCAGGCCCATATGCCTGATTGGAGCCGCTGATAAAGGAACCTCCATGAATCCATACCATCACAGGTTTCAGTTCCGTTGAGTTGAGCTTGAAAAAATCGACATGTTGTAGCTGAAACTTACCAATGCCCTTGTAGTCTGGGTGTCATCTTGAAAGGCTTAAGCTTGTATCGAGGTATGAATAAAATGTTTTGACTGTTTTCAATAGCTTATATTATGTCAACTTCAGAACAGATTGATGCCGCTCTGCCAAAAATGAACATTTCAAGTAATTAAATATGGCGTTCAAGATGGCGACCGAAATATTGAAAACTTCATTCTGGATATAAACTAGTGGTATATTATATTATGTTTTTAGGCCAAGGAGTACAAATGAAAAGTCCAATCTTACCAACAGTTAATGTGAAAAATTTATCGCTTAACTAAGGCTGCAATAAACTCAGATAAAAACTTTGGATTGACGTGGCCGTTACTTGATGGAAATTCATAGTATATGACACTAAGGTAAACACGATTAAATTTCCACAGATTTATTGTCTATGCGACATGTTTCGATATACAGTATATTTCTCAAGCGAATGTAATACATTAAATTATTCTACGTTAAACATTACTTAAATATCCTTTCTATCAATTGAGTTAATTAGGACCTAACTATAATAAAAATTAAAATTGACAATACAATGTAGGTACCTGTAAATCTCAAAACATAGCTACTACTCAATTAATTGAAAAGGTTTAACAAAGGGGAACTATTAAGGTCCAATTGATCAATTTGAAAGTGGTTGACAATGTTTCACTTTGAGTAAGGTTATTCTGAACTTTCATTGTCAATGAAATTCCAGAATAACCTTATATACCTTATACCTTATATACATAAAATATCAGCATAACATAGTATGACACATAGAATAGTGAATATTCCTCTTTCTGAAGAAAATGTCTGCAAAGAATTAAATATCATAAAACAGATAGCAGTTAACAATGGATATCAAGTCAAATTAATACAGAATATTTTTGCTGAAAGATTACATAGAAAGGCTATTCAAGACGTGTACCCCACTATGAGGAACCTTGACAATAATTACAGAACTTTAACTTATTCAGGACCCGTTTCAGAAAAAAAAGCGTCATTTTTGAAAAAACAAAATTTAAGAGTAGTATTCAGATAACACGTTGGGAAGCTTTATCAAAAATAATGAAGATGAACACAAAAATCTGAAAAATCAAGAGTTTATAGATTGAATTGTGGATCTTGTTCCAAAGTATATCTAGGCCAGACTGGTAGACCATTCAAAAGCCGCGTACGTGAACACCGTATGAATTATGTAAAGAAGAAAACACATTCAACATGTGCCAATCATATTTTGGAAAAAGACCATGACTTCGATGGAAACTTTGAAATCCTTCATGTTGGAAATAAGGGTATCAGACTTATTTATTTAGAATTCTTGGAAATTAATAAATTGAAAAATTTGAATTGTTTACTAAATGATCAATTGGACTAAGGTTATTCTGGAATTTCATTGACAATGAAAGTTCAGAATAACCTTACTCAAAGTGAAACATTGTCAACCACTTTCAAATTGATCAATTGGACCTTAATAGTTCCCCTTTGTTAAACCATTTCAATTAATTGAGTAGTAGCTATGTTTTGAGATATATATGTATCTACATTGTATTGTCAATTTTTATTTTTATGATAGGTAGGTCCTAATTACCTCAATTGATAAGACGAGTATTTAAGTAATGTTCAACGTAGAATAATTTAATGTATTACATAGCTTGAGAAAGATACTATGGATCGAAACATGTCGCGAAATAACTTTTGGGAATGCTCAAGTCCTTTTTTAAAAATTTATTTCAATTACAAAATTCGAAAAACTACTAAACTACTATACATCAAAATTATTGTGAATTGTACGAGTGCTCAACTACAACTGATTCTAACAAAAAGATTATGTTAACATCTTGTCGGGAAGACGATACTGCTACGACAGCATAATCAGCACATTTCTTGGGAACGGCGACGAACTCGGTGAGATATTTCGCGTAGACAATAAATCTGTGGAAAGGACCCCGCAAACTCCTTATGGAATTTGGGTCTTGGTGGATTTTTTTAATTTTTGGTATGATGTAGTCCATGTAATTCTCAACCAATGTTACCATTGCGCCAACCTAAAAAAATTAACAGTTTTGCTGCTAGGGGTCGTTGAAATCATCCCTTGCGCAGATTAGACTATTTATTTTTGAACTCGGTAACAATATTTTCACTTGTTTCATTGGTGCTAATGTTGCACAATATTTTTCTGTTTTATAAAAAAATTCTTACCCCCTCCCTTTTTTCCCCCAACTCCTATTATGAAACGCAAAAAAAATATTTGTCGAGTGCCTTCAAATGTATCGTCGAATGTTCAAATATGCCTAAATAAGGGAAATAACAGTTTTTTATGATTATCCTCCCACCCCCCAAATGACACAAAACGAAAAAATTTCGGTGGATTTTTCTGAATTTTTGATACGATGCAGTTCAAGTTTTTTGTCATTTGGGGGGTGGGGGGATAATCATAAAAATTGCTATTTCTCTTATTTAGGAATATTTGAACATTCGACAATTAATTTAAAGGCACTCGAGAAATATTTTTTTTGTGTTTTGTAATTGGAGTTGGGGGAAAAAGGGGAGGGGGTTAGAATTTTTTTTTTAAACAGCACAATAATGTGCAACATTGACAACAATGAAACAAGTGAAAATATTGTAACCGGGTTCAAAAATAAATAGTCTAATCTGCGCAAGGGGTGATTTCAACGCCCCCTAACAGCAAAACTGTTAATTTTTTTAGGTTGGCGCAATGATAACATTGGTTGAGAATTACATGGACTACATCATACCAAAAATTCAAAAAAATCCACCGGGACCCAAATTCCATAAGGTGTTTGCGGGGTCCTTTAATCGTGTTTACCTTAGTGTCATATTAAATAATAATTATTGATGTGTTAAAATACGAACTTGCTTCTGAGCCTCCACCTATATTCAAAGACGGTGGAAACATGAGAGAGGCTGTTGGTGAGTCTGCATTAAACACTAAACACTAACAATTATTATTGACGATTGTGCTTCACTATCGGTTGTGCATTGGCCTGCAGGAGGGTCCTTGTATGGATATTTTCGTGTTAAAAAGCATTGACAAGATGAAAGATGTTCACCTGGTGTTCGACAGATACCAGAGAATTAAGAGTGCAACAAGAGCGGGTCGTGGGAAGAAAGTATCAAGGAAGTTTATACTTACTGAAACGACACTACTTCTCCCACAGAATATGATGATGTCGAATAATGCCAACAAATGCCAACTGATACAGCTTTCATGAAACTTCGTCTCTACAAATTAATGTAATTTTCTATTTGGGAACAGTTTGGTTGTTACTGGATAGTTCAAATACATAGAGAAAATCTCACTCAGAGAACTGAAAACAGAACACGAAGAGGCAGACATTGTAATGATTCAGCAACTAATAAGTGGGCTGATGAAAAAAAATTGAACAGTCCATTTTTCATACATCACTGACGTATTCGTTCGACTGTTGTACTACTACCATCGACTAGGTATGAAAAATTAAACAGTTTCAAAATACAAGGACACAATTTTCAGTCTGCCAGCTGTTCATTACCTGAGATAGGATAGGAGAGAAAAAAATGTTTTCAGATTGGTATACAGTTACGAAAATTGGGCCATGGAGAGAGACAGAGACTGCAAGACAGAGGTAATGAAGAAATGCAAAGATATGACAGAGGCAAGAATTTCTGTTTGGACAAAAAAAATGGCCAAGCCCAACTACGACCTCCTTCATTTTCTTCATTACCACCCATTAGGGAGTGCTTTGCCGAAAATGCAAGGCGAACTCACTTTCGAAGTATTTTGTGGTTATCTGCAAACAGTCCATCATTACTTTGCCCAGATCCAACATCATTCGGCTGGCAAAGAAATGAAGCGAACATAGAGCTTTTTCCCATTGCGATTCCTCAAAATACTCCAATTGCACCAGACTACATTATAGCAATGACGAAGTTTTCATGCTGATCTGAACAACCCTGCATAACTATACTATATGTTACTATAGGGCAAATCAAATTTCATGTAGATTAATGTGTGAATGCTTACATGAAGGGAATAAGTGAAAATACCAAAATAACTCAATCAATAAATGAAAGTGAAGAAGAACTTGAATTTGATTTGAAGTTCACAATTATGTTATCTTGAACTAAGGTGACAATATGAAATGTAGCTTTTTCATTTCAACTTTGGTATCCTCAAAGTTAACTTTCAAAACAGTTCTCTGAGTTTTCATTTGAAGCATCAAAATGTAATTTTATCAATTTTATTCAATGAAGTTCTTCAAGTAATCACCCTAACATTGATTTTTCATCAAAAATGATGGTGTTTTCTGATTCCTTGACCCAAAAAACATATAAAATATGCCACATGACAATATCGCAACAAAACAAAATCTTCAAGTTTTTTGAGTGTCACCTTAGACGCCATCTTGAATTAAACAAACTGCTCAAGCCTGGCAGAGTGGCATCAATCGAATAAACAATATATATGACATAAGCAATGAAAAACAGTTAAAACATTTTATTCATACCTCAAAACAAGGTCACCCTATTATTAGACATTGGCACCCAGACTAAGAAAAAATTGCTTGTAACCGTCGATTTTTATTTCGAGGGGAAACTCTGTCACCAAATACGTCATCATTGTACTGTCCAATTCCTCACCTTTATCACGCCTCACTTCAGGATTGCAAATAGAACTACTCTCAATTATTTTAAAGGGAATTCAATAACAAATATATCGGTTAAATTTTTCTGAGAATCCATAAATTGTGGTAAGTTTTACTGATAGTTCTGTAGATCACAATTTTTTTATCACCTGAAATGATATCATCATTTGAAAGGTTCAACCATTCAGTAACATGAAGAAGTATAAGAGATTTTCGAAAAGTATTCACACATTTCGGAACATACTTTGCACAGGTACACTTTCTCAGGGCTCGGTTAAGGGGGTTCTGGCCAATTCGGTAGGTAACCAGTAGGACAGAATAAAGCTCAGGAATTCATTGGATATGCAGAGTTTAATGAGACAACCGGAGCTTCAGAGTAAATTATCAGTTTGCTGAAATATGACTAGAATAAGAAATTATACAAAAGGTGCATAAACTAAATAGCCCTACCTGAAATATGACCAGGCGACAATCCAGAGGATTTCTCGAATTGAAATAACCCAATGGTGCAAACTTAGCAACTGAATATTTCTAACGTTGTTCTATGCTCAAAGTTTTCACGCTAAATATATTCTTTTCAGTAACTCGAGAAATTCTTTCATTTCTTGCAAAGGACAAAAAACAGCAGAATGCCGCAAAAAGTTTAAATTAGATACCGTAGAAACCGCCGGTCCGGCAGCCTGTGGTGTATGCAACCCTACAATGACGAGATGGACAGGCGGGTTGCCTAGCCTCGAATCTAGGCATCTTAGATCAGATCTACTTCATAATAGTTATATATATGATATGATAGATGGCGGTACAGACAGAGTACAATAATATTTACTGGATATCTCAGTTCAAGGGCTAACAAAAGATACACAGTATTTTGTCGCGCTACAACTTTCAATTGATATTAACTTTGGGTTTCAAGAAGCTCCACGGAAGAAGTCTAACAGGGATCAGTTAGGAGATCTAAAATGCCCATTCATACTGTTCCTCGCCTTTCAACCCAACTATCATAAAAATTGTCATCTGAAACTTAAGTACCAGACCAACAAAATATGGAAGGTCTCCATTTCGCTGAAAAGCGATAAACGCATCTTGAACTTCTTGATACAAATGTGAACCACAGAATCACTCAACTACTTGAAGGCAATGATAATCTACTGAAAGGATAGGTCACTTTTCAACGAAATGGGGCTCCTCAACACTTTATTGCACCTGTACGTCAATTTTCAGATGAAAATTTCTCAGGACGATAGATTGGAAGGCGAGGACCAATAGACCATACGGACATTCGAAATCCAAAGTTCATACAGCCAATACAATTGATGATCTACCCAGAAGAATTGTAAATAAATGTCGGAGAGTGACCTTTCATATAATGATAACAATTCACGTTATGAAAAATAAAATCTTGAAAACACTTACAGCCGTATGCATAGTCAATCGCCAGCGACTCGCCAGAGTTTTGCCGTTCGCTACACGAGGATTATAATGCACAGTCGAGCTCCAAAAAAGTGACAACTACGCGATAAGTCACATTTTGGCAAAACGCTGGCGATGTACCACTTTTTTGGAGCTCGACTGTGCATTATAGTTCTTGTGTAGCGAGCGGTGAAACTCTGGCGAGTCGCTGGAATTGACTATGTATACGGCTGTTAGTTTTCATTCAAACTTCCACAACAGTTGATGGATTTTCAGTTTCATCACCTCGATGTATTTGTGATTGAATTTCCTTCACATTGATATATTGCAAGTATTTATAGTAATCCAATTGAAAATTCTGTATGGCAGTTCTGAGTGCTGAGGATGAAGGTATTGACAGCACAATCATGACGTATTTCGTGGAAGAGTACCTTCTCCTATGAAAAAAAAATCGACGTGTCTGAATGATTTTCAATTTTTTCTACGACATTGTATATTCATCCTGTTTCCTTTCAATTCGGAACCATTGCCAACTCCACTATTATTGACTCTCCGAATTGTTAAACGAGAAAACAAGTGGCATTTTTCATGGCCATCTTGGTGCCTGAGACAAAGAACAATAAATTGACAGTCCCGTACTCATAATATTTTTTAAAAGAATATTTTTTTGGACACCATATATTTTATCATGTACCTATTTCGATTTATGATCATATTCTCAAGAAAAGAAAAACAAAAAAGTTGTATTAAGGGGAATGAAGAGCGTTTGGAAGCACATGGGGACTGAAACCGAAAGTCATGCACTGGCTTCACACCGCGATCAAAAGACCCAGAATTACATAATATGGTACACTTTTGTGGTGGCTCAAGATGAAACAGATACAGTCGAAAACCAACCTTGGTAAAATACAGAGGCTCGCCTGTGTGTGTATCAAGAGTGGTATGAATAGCACTCCAACCGCTGCTATGGAAATTATCCTTAACCTCCCACCTTTAGACAAAATTCGAAATTCGAAATTCGAAATTCGAAATTCGAAATTCGAAATTCGAAATTCGAAATTCGAAATTCGAAATTCGAAATTCGAAATTCGAAATTCGAAATTCGAAATTCGAAATTCGAAATTCGAAATTCGAAATTCGAAATTCGAAATTCGAAATTCGAAATTCGAAATTCGAAATTCGAAATTCGAAATTCGAAATTCGAAATTCGAAATTCGAAATTCGAAATTCGAAATTCGAAATTCGAAATTCGAAATTCGAAATTCGAATTTCGAATTTCGAATTTCGAATTTCGAATTTCGAATTTCGAATTTCGAATTTCGAATTTCGAATTTCGAATTTCGAATTTCGAATTTCGAATTTCGAATTTCGAATTTCGAATTTCGAATTTCGAATTTCGAATTTCGAATTTCGAATTTCGAATTTCGAATTTCGAATTTCGAATTTCGAATTTCGAATTTCGAATTTCGAATTTCGAATTTCGAATTTCGAATTTCGAATTTCGAATTTCGAATTTCGAATTTCGAATTTCGAATTTCGAATTTCGAATTTCGAATTTCGAATTTCGAATTTCGAATTTCGAATTTCGAATTTCGAATTTCGAATTTCGAATTTCGAATTTCGAATTTCGAATTTCGAATTTCGAATTTCGAATTTCGAATTTCGAATTTTGTCTAAAGGTGGGAGGTTAAGGATAATTTCCATAGCAGCGGTTGGAGTGCTATTCATACCACTCTTGATACACACACAGGCGAGCCTCTGTATTTTACCAAGGTTGGTTTTCGACTGTATCTGTTTCATCTTGAGCCACCACAAAAGTGTACCATATTATGTAATTCTGGGTCTTTTGATCGCGGTGTGAAGCCAGTGCATGACTTTCGGTTTCAGTCCCCATGTGCTTCCAAACGCTCTTCATTCCCCTTAATACAACTTTTTTGTTTTTCTTTTGTTGAGAATATGATCATAAATCGAAATAGGTACATGATAAAATATATGGTGTCCAAAAAAATATTCTTTTAAAAAATATTATGAGTACGGGACTGTCAATTTATTGTTCTTTGTCTCAGGCACCAAGATGGCCATGAAAAATGCCACTTGTTTTCTCGTTTAACAATTCGGAGAGTCAATAATAGTGGAGTTGGCAATGGTTCCGAATTGAAAGGAAACAGGATGAATATACAATGTCGTAGAAAAAATTGAAAATCATTCAGACACGTCGATTTTTTTTTCATAGGAGAAGGTACTCTTCCACGAAATACGTCATGATTGTGCTGTCAATACCTTCATCCTCAGCACTCAGAACTGCCATACAGAATTTTCAATTGGATTACTATAAATACTTGCAATATATCAATGTGAAGGAAATTCAATCACAAATACATCGAGGTGATGAAACTGAAAATCCATCAACTGTTGTGGAAGTTTGAATGAAAACTAACAGCCGTATACATAGTCAATTCCAGCGACTCGCCAGAGTTTCACCGCTCGCTACACAAGAACTATAATGCACAGTCGAGCTCCAAAAAAGTGGTACATCGCCAGCGTTTTGCCAAAATGTGACTTATCGCGTAGTTGTCACTTTTTTGGAGCTCGACTGTGCATTATAATCCTCGTGTAGCGAACGGCAAAACTCTGGCGAGTCGCTGGCGATTGACTATGCATACGGCTGTAAGTGTTTTCAAGATTTTATTTTTCATAACGTGAATTGTTATCATTATATGAAAGGTCACTCTCCGACATTTATTTACAATTCTTCTGGGTAGATCATCAATTGTATTGGCTGTATGAACTTTGGATTGCGAATGTCCGTATGGTCTATTGGTCCTCGCCTTCCAATCTATCGTCCTGAGAAATTTTCATCTGAAAATTGACGTACAGGTGCAATAAAGTGTTGAGGAGCCCCATTTCGTTGAAAAGTGACCTATCCTTTCAGTAGATTATCATTGCCTTCAAGTAGTTGAGTGATTCTGTGGTTCACATTTGTATCAAGAAGTTCAAGATGCGTTTATCGCTTTTCAGCGAAATGGAGACCTTCCATATTTTGTTGGTCTGGTACTTAAGTTTCAGATGACAATTTTTATGATAGTTGGGTTGAAAGGCGAGGAACAGTATGAATGGGCATTTTAGATCTCCTAACTGATCCCTGTTAGACTTCTTCCGTGGAGCTTCTTGAAACCCAAAGTTAATATCAATTGAAAGTTGTAGCGCGACAAAATACTGTGTATCTTTTGTTAGCCCTTGAACTGAGATATCCAGTAAATATTATTGTACTCTGTCTGTACCGCCATCTATCATATCATATATATAACTATTATGAAGTAGATCTGATCTAAGATGCCTAGATTCGAGGCTAGGCAACCCGCCTGTCCATCTCGTCATTGTAGGGTTGCATACACCACAGGCTGCCGGACCGGCGGTTTCTACGGTATCTAATTTAAACTTTTTGCGGCATTCTGCTGTTTTTTGTCCTTTGCAAGAAATGAAAGAATTTCTCGAGTTACTGAAAAGAATATATTTAGCGTGAAAACTTTGAGCATAGAACAACGTTAGAAATATTCAGTTGCTAAGTTTGCACCATTGGGTTATTTCAATTCGAGAAATCCTCTGGATTGTCGCCTGGTCATATTTCAGGTAGGGCTATTTAGTTTATGCACCTTTTGTATAATTTCTTATTCTAGTCATATTTCAGCAAACTGATAATTTACTCTGAAGCTCCGGTTGTCTCATTAAACTCTGCATATCCAATGAATTCCTGAGCTTTATTCTGTCCTACTGGTTACCTACCGAATTGGCCAGAACCCCCTTAACCGAGCCCTGAGAAAGTGTACCTGTGCAAAGTATGTTCCGAAATGTGTGAATACTTTTCGAAAATCTCTTATACTTCTTCATGTTACTGAATGGTTGAACCTTTCAAATGATGATATCATTTCAGGTGATAAAAAAATTGTGATCTACAGAACTATCAGTAAAACTTACCACAATTTATGGATTCTCAGAAAAATTTAACCGATATATTTGTTATTGAATTCCCTTTAAAATAATTGAGAGTAGTTCTATTTGCAATCCTGAAGTGAGGCGTGATAAAGGTGAGGAATTGGACAGTACAATGATGACGTATTTGGTGACAGAGTTTCCCCTCGAAATAAAAATCGACGGTTACAAGCAATTTTTTCTTAGTCTGGGTGCCAATGTCTAATAATAGGGTGACCTTGTTTTGAGGTATGAATAAAATGTTTTAACTGTTTTTCATTGCTTATGTCATATATATTGTTTATTCGATTGATGCCACTCTGCCAGGCTTGAGCAGTTTGTTTAATTCAAGATGGCGTCTAAGGTGACACTCAAAAAACTTGAAGATTTTGTTTTGTTGCGATATTGTCATGTGGCATATTTTATATGTTTTTTGGGTCAAGGAATCAGAAAACACCATCATTTTTGATGAAAAATCAATGTTAGGGTGATTACTTGAAGAACTTCATTGAATAAAATTGATAAAATTACATTTTGATGCTTCAAATGAAAACTCAGAGAACTGTTTTGAAAGTTAACTTTGAGGATACCAAAGTTGAAATGAAAAAGCTACATTTCATATTGTCACCTTAGTTCAAGATAACATAATTGTGAACTTCAAATCAAATTCAAGTTCTTCTTCACTTTCATTTATTGATTGAGTTATTTTGGTATTTTCACTTATTCCCTTCATGTAAGCATTCACACATTAATCTACATGAAATTTGATTTGCCCTATAGTAACATATAGTATAGTTATGCAGGGTTGTTCAGATCAGCATGAAAACTTCGTCATTGCTATAATGTAGTCTGGTGCAATTGGAGTATTTTGTGGAATCGCAATGGGAAAAAGCTCTATGTTCGCTTCATTTCTTTGCCAGCCGAATGATGTTGGATCTGGGCAAAGTAATGATGGACTGTTTGCAGATAACCACAAAATACTTCGAAAGTGAGTTCGCCTTGCATTTTCGGCAAAGCACTCCCTAATGGGTGGTAATGAAGAAAATGAAGGAGGTCGTAGTTGGGCTTGGCCATTTTTTTTGTCCAAACAGAAATTCTTGCCTCTGTCATATCTTTGCATTTCTTCATTACCTCAAAATTCAAAATTCGAAATTCGAAATTCAAAATTCATAATAAATAATAAAATAAAAAATACCCGTTTTTTCCATAAATAAATACGGCATTATATTTTGCACAAAAATCTCTACAAAAAAGATTTCTACAATTTTTTTTTTCAAAATGCACCGTTTCCGAATAAAATGTACTCGAAATAAAAAAAAGGGATTTTCTCAATTTTTCAATGCCTTATTATTCAGTCAATTAATGATATTTTCTGGATCACCTTGTCTTAAAATATCAATATACAGTGTGTCCATAAAGTAACCCCACCCCCCTGTTAACTTTTGAACGGATTGGAATTTTCGTATGAATTTTTTTTTTGGAGGAATGGCAGTTCATAAGATACTTTCTGATGACAAAAACGAATGTCTATCTCTATCGGTATAGAATGTTAGAGCTCTGCCATATAAGGATCTTTTCAATTGCTATTAATGAGCTCTAGTAATATCATCAAATCTTTTTCAGTATCATTAAATGAAAGTTAGTGAGAAGGCAGGTGATTGTTATATTGAATTTCAGCAAAATTAAGAAAACCATCCAGAATAAAGAACAATGTTTATTTAACATAAATATCTGAAAAATTGAGAAACGAAATCAAAATAAATGTTCGAAATGTTCGCCATTGACTTCCTCGCACATGAAGAGACGATTCTGAAATTCGCTTCTTACATTTCCAAAAATTTCTGGTGTAAGATACCTGCATACGTCTCGTATGCGTTCCTCCAATTCATTTATCGTTCCTGGAGCGGTTCTGTACACTTGAGATATCCCCACAAGAAAAAATCCAAAGGGGTCAAATCAGGAGAGCAAGCTGGCAATTCAATAGGACCCCTCCTACCGATCCATCTTTCCGGAAAATTATCATTTAAAAAGTTGGTTACTGGCCTGAAATAATGAGGAGGTGCTCCGTCTTGTTAAAATTGTTATTTCCGTCAACCGATTGCACTCCTACGCGCAACCCTCGGAAGTCTTCGAGAGACTTGTGTGAGCTAGGGAAGACGCAGCCCTTACCTTTTAACGTGTGATGCCATGCACGAGACCAATGACCATGCGAGGCTTTGAACCCTCGACCCTTCGCTCCAAAGGCGAACGTTCTAACAGTACGGCCACCACGGCGGTTGAAAATGAATATCTTTTATATTATTTCCAGCTACCTGAATTATTTCCGGAAATATGTTTTCTTGTAGCATCCTCAAATATCAAACTCCGTTCAAATTTTCTCTCAAGAAATATGGACCTATGATACGGTTGCCCAGTATGCCAGCCCAAACATTAACTTTTTGGATGTACTGAGTATGTGTTTCCCTGAACTCGTGAGGATTTTCAGTGCTCCAATAGCGGTGATTATGTCTATTCACATGTCCATTCAAGAAACACGTGCTCTCATCACTGAAACAAATATTGCTCATGTGAATTCTATTTTGACGATGTTTCTCACTCATCAGATCACAGAACTGACTTCTACGATCAGGATATTCTTCAGAAAGTTTGTGAACCAGTTTCATTTTATAGGGATGTGATTTTTTTTTTTTTTTTGATTTTATGTACTGTCGAACGTGGCATATCATTTTCATCCGCTAATTCAGTTGTAGATTTTCTTGAAGATCCACCAAGATATCAATCTGCTTGTTTGGAGAGACAGATGGTCGTCCACTTTTCTTCATATTACTCAGATTCCCAGTTTGTTCAAATTTCCTAATGAGTTCACCTAAAAATTTTCTGTCAATGGGATTGCCTGGATACATCTCATTGAATAATCGCACAGCTGCATGAGCATTCGCTTAAGACTGGTAGGTAGTAAACTTTAACAGCAAAAACTTTTTCCTCTACTGTACGCATTGCTCTCCTCAATATTAAAAACTGGTGAAGTGCAAGATTGAGTTAACAACTATGAGTTGTGATAAGGAAATTTCTCATTTATACCTTCACACAGGTACCATATTATAATGACTAATTGATGGATTGTTCTAATTTGAGAAATTACTTTTAATTAAGGGATGTTATTATAACTGATTGCCCCGATTACCTGGGTCGATATTAATATTATTCATTTTGCTTGATTATCTATTTGTTGATAATAAATCAATTACAGAATACTAGAAGATTTGATGATTTTTCCAGAACTAAAGTATCCGAAGGATCCTTATGTTTTTGTTTAAAATTTTGTTGTTGTGTAGAGAATTGAAATGCAATTCAAACGATGTATCACTCGAACCCCATAGCCTTCAAAAAAAATGTAAATGGCCGACCGACGTCATTTAAAAAAAAAAATTTTTTTGTTGTCAAAAAGAAACTTATGAACTACCATTAAACCAAAAAAAATTCAAAACAGAATTCCAATCCGTTCAAAAGTTAACATGGGTGGGGTTACTCTAAGAGAGTTCTTACATTATGTACCGCCATTTTGTTTTGGGAGTATACTTTTGTTTGAAATTTTGGGGACGTATAGAGCAATGTAAGACATTTCATATGAGGTATCACTCGACCCCCCATGCCATTTGATAAATTCTTTAAAAATGTCGTTGGGCCGCCAATTTGAAAGATAGACAATTTTTTTTGTCGTCGAAAAGTAGCTTATGAACTGCCATTCGTCCATAAAAAAATTCATGCGAAAATTCCAGTCCGTTCAAAAGTTAACAGGTGGGGGGGTTACTTTATGGACACACTGTGTGTCTCGACTATAAGTAACGAAAGAAATATTACTGAAAAAATCATTCGTGTGGATTTCTCGGCAATGAATTTCCCGATACTTTTACCTTGCATAAAAGCAGCATTTTTTATTCGCGAAGCTCACGTCGTGGACAAAATTCTAATTGTGTCAATTAAAAACAGGACAATAATTTTCAATAAAAAACAATATATAAAAAATGATGCTATAATAATTTCAATAAAATTTTGATCCCCCCAAGAACAGAATTGGTATCGAATTGTACTTGCAAAAGTTGCACCCAGAATAAATGCGTTTGTAAGGCAGCACAAATTTCATGCTGCACATTTTGTTTTTATCACCGCAGCCAAAATAAAATTTGAATAAAACTCAATTTTTCCATTAGACCTTGGGAAGAAATTCTGTCTGTCAAAAATTAAGTACGATAATTTTTTTTTTCAACAAAAAAGTGAATTTTCTGGAAAACTGTTGTACTTTTAAGTAAAATTTTCAGTTTTTCCGCCACTAAAATGCTTTGCAATCATGACAAAATATGTGATGAACCCGTTTTAATTGACACTATGAGAAATATTTCCACGACGTGAGCTTCGCGAATAAAAAAATGCCGTCTTTATGTAAGGTAAAAGTATCGGAAAATTCAGTGCCGTGAAATCCACACGACTCTTTCGTTATTCATAGTCGAGAAATACAGGGTGGGGCACCGAAAACGAAACAGATCAAATATCTTCAAAACACATGCGAAAACACGTCGATCTTCAAACCAAGGGGAACATCTTCCTATCATAACCTCAACTGTCATACCTCTCCCCCTACCCCGTGTTCACTCTCACCCAAAAAAATTGAATGGGGAAAGTAGTAAGTGTGACACATCATTAGAAAGGTAATTTGATAAGGAATTCAGCTATGTTAATTTTCGCAACCTAACTTTTTATTTTGGCGCCCTCTTGCAGGAAAAACAACTGTTCCGTATTCCAAGTTACGATACTTCATATTCAAGCAAGTTTTACATTCATTCATTATGGAATTTTTCTGAGTGAAAAAACAAAATGGCGGCTCCAAAATGGCGGACAAGATTTGCAATTATGGTCCGATTCAATTTAAAATTGATATGTGGTGGTTTTCAGGGCCGGAAATTATGATTTGTTCGTCGGTGCAAAAAAACAAAATGGCTGCTACAACATGGCGGACGAAATTTGTAATTATGGCCAGATTCGAATCAAAATTAGTATGTGGGGATTGTCAGGTTCGAAAATTATGATTTTTTTGTCTATGCAAAAAACTAAGACGACGGACGAAATGCGCTAAAAATAAAATGATTTTTTCTTCAGATGTGTGGCGTAGTTTATTCTGTGCATAACAGAATCAAAATTTTACCGCTCAAAAATACCTATTTTGTACTCGCGGCAAGCTTTTGAATCTGTTACGCGCAGAATAACATTCGTCACACATCTAAAAAAAAATTTTTTTATCGCATTTTCATGAAAGCATTTTTATCAATTTCATTCAATCACTTCTAGTCATGCTGAAAATCTGTACCTGAAATCCCCACAATCCAATTTTGATTCGAATCGGACTGTATTTACAAATTACGTCCACCATCTTGGAGCCCCCACCTTTTCTTGCATTGACAAACAAATCATAATTTCTGACCCTGAAAACCACCACATATCAATTTTAAATCGAATCGGACCATAATTGCAAATCTTGTCCGCCATTTTGGAGCCGCCATTTTGTTTTTTTACTTAGAAAAATTCCATAATGCATTGTCACCGAATTTATGTCAAATTAGCTTGCAAATGAAGTAGCATAATTTGGAATACGGAACAGTTGTTTTTTCCGCAAGAGGGTGCCAAAATGAAAAGTGAGGTTGCCAAAATTGACATGGCTTAATTCCTTATCAGATTACCTTTCTAATGATGTGTCATACTCACTACTTTCCCTATTAAATTTTTTTGGGTGATAGTGACCAAGGGGTGGGGGGAGAGGTATGACAGTTGAGATTATGATAGGAAGTTGTCCCCCTTAGATTGAAAATCGACGTGTTTTTGCATTTTCTTTACAACACATGAGTCTTGAAGATATTCGATCTGTTTCGTTTTCGGTGCCCCACCCTGTAAATTAATAATTTGGGACAAGGCGATCATAAAATTATCATTATTTGACTGAAAAATCGCATTTTTTCGTATTTCGAGCACGATTTACTCGAAAGCGGTGCAGTTTAGAGAAAAACTTGTAGGAACCTTTTTTATGGAGAATTTTATTGAAAATATTATTGCCTCAGTTGTTTTTGAAGAAATGGATTTTTTTATTCTCCTCGGAAAATTACTGTGCGTTTAATACATTTTTTCCATTTTTCCGCAACTGAATTGCTTTGTGATCATGACAAAGTATGTGCTGAACCCGTTTCAATTGACACTATAAGAAATCCGTCAACGACGTCGTTACGGTTCAAAATCTAATTTTAACCTTATGTTGTGTAAGATTCTGAAACCTTGCTATCGATTCTACATTTTATTTTGATGAACATTCGCCTATAGTATGGTATAAATTTGACCACTGAATCTCTTTCTGTTTATTGTTATTGGTACCTTCGATTGTGTAGGTACGTGTTCTGGGCATTTTCCATTTTAATCATTTGATCATATTGGTTTCCATCTTATTATTGTTTAATTGAAATCTTTTCGTCACTTTATAATGTTTTCATCTTGAAATAACGTTCAAAATGTAATTATTTGCTACGAGATTTGTGAAGTTATTATTTTCTGACAGTAGTTTGATTGAACATTTCAGCGAGTTGTTTATGTCAGTAGTTCAGTTCAATACTTGAGATTTTGTTCGTGAAGTAGGCGTCTAGTTAAGTTGATTTCTCTTGCGCTTTAGTGACGTCATTCATTGGTTTTTTGGTTGCAAAACATTATTCGCATGGAGGGTGATTTATAGTTGATTTGATTTTGATCCTACTATATCTTCTGACTTTTATTAACCATTACACTACTATATTGTTAAATATTCGTTGCTAATAATATTTGTTGAAAATCAGTTCTGCACGAACAGATCCCATTTGACAGTCTCTGTGATTTAAGACAGACGAACATACTTTTCATGTTTCTTACTTTTGACTATCTGGAAACGGAAATAGTTTTTTTTGGAAAATAGCGTCGTTTTGGTTTCTTGGAGAGAACCATCGGATCGAACTTCCTCTTCCGTGTGCTACGTTGTTGAAGCAGTTGTTTGACCAGACGCATGTAATCAATTTTGAGTATTTCATCACGTTATCGTGGATTTTATTGATTTTACATGTCTAATAATCACCGGTGATATTTGCGGACTTGTATAGTCGTTTTAGTATTTGATATATCACCGAGAGTACCTGTAATGGGGATTTATCGTTAATGTCACACACCGCCATTTTGGATGCCACGAGTCCAAGTAATTAGAATTTTGTTGCTGCCTTTCATTGTTTTCTTTGGAGTGATACTTTCATTCCACCTGGTGAACCGTAATACCACGATTAGTTAGAATCCACCCACGAAGACGAAAGTGTTGAATCTTCAAGTTGTACCAAGCTCTTGGCTGGCCCTGTATTATCGATCTAACAGTCCATTCCATCCACCTCAGGACACTTGAGGGACAGGAGGGACCGTTTACAAGTAGTCTACAGTGGTGAACGAATCCTTTGGTTGTTGACAAGAGGACGAAGGGATCAGTACGTTGTTAGTAGCTGCTGAGAGGGCGAAATTGTTGGACTTTCCAGTTGTACCATGACCACAGGTGCCCTGAGCCACTTCGCTGAAGGAGTACAGACTGGTGTAACTATAGCCATCTTACAGTTCAACTTTTAATATATATATATATATATATATATATATATATATATATATATATATATATATATATATATATATATATATATATATATATATATATATATATATATATATATATATAAATAAGGATGGATTTAGCGAGGGGCAATATATGAAAATATAAGTAGAAAAGTTATTAGGTATAACCCTCAAAATGTTCTGCAACCGTACTGATGAGAGCTTAAGCTCGAAACACGTGTCTACGGTTGCAGAACATTTTGAGGGTTATACCCAATAACTTTTCTACTTATATATATATATATATATATATATATATATATATATATATATATTTACATCTATGAACATTAAGACGTCAAACCAGATCGCATACCTTACAGCGTCTTGTTGAAGAATCAAGTATAGCCTGAGTTTGGCTTATGTATATTCATCACGAGCAGCCCTATCCGCACCTCAACCGATCAGATGGTACTACTATGAGAATAATAAAATACGTTTTCTCACTATTGATAGTACCTTGGTACCTCTTCACAAATCACTGTCATTATCACGTCAGTTTTGTATATATTATCCGAAATGTGAACATTAATAACTCATATACGATACATTATAACGTCAGGCATTGTTGCCACGTCTATTGCCACGTCTAGTGTGTTATTGTGGGAATCCCCTAGCTAATTTCAAGTCTGTTTGTGTGAGGTACTGGTGGAAATTGAAAATGGACAAATCAATAAGAGCCTACAAAATGATATTGACCGCAAGGAGTTCTAAAGGTGAGTGAAATAGGATCGGATTTTATTAATGAATAGAAATTACCGTTATTATTCCCAGTATACCTACAAACAGTAAAGAATCTTCAATGGCGGGAAAATTCACTCATTTTTATCGCGGAGACTAAAGATTTGTTACTGTCAGATTATTAAAATGAGGGTGAATGGTTTGATTATTAGTTTTAATTATAAGCCGATTCTATTCAAAATTGGAAGCTGAGGAATTTCGAGGTCGGGGATTATGATTCTTTTGTCACCATTAAAAAACTCAAGATGACGGCCCAAATGACGGTCCATTTTTGCGATTATGGTCCAATTCTATTCGAAATTGGTGTCTGGGGGTTTTCGGGGTCGGAGATTATGATTATTTTGTCAATTTTCAAAAATTCACGATGGCGTCTCCAAAATGGCGAAAGAGATTTGAGATTGTTGCCCGATTCAATTCAAAATTGGTATCTAGGGGTTTGCGATTTTTGGTCAAAATTCAAAAATTCAAGATGGCGGCTTCAATATGGCGGATCCGTTTTGTGATAATGGTCCGATTTGACTCGAAATTGGTATAAGGGGGTTTTCAAGGTCGGAGATTATGATTTTATTGTTAGAATTGAGAAATTCAAGATGGTGGCTCCAAAATGGAAGACAAGTTTTGGGATTATGGGCCAATTCTATTCAATATTGTTATCTGAGGATATTTGGGTCGGGGATTATGATTCTTTGGTAAAAATTGAAAAATTTAAGATGGCGACTCCAAAATGGCAAAAGAGTTTTGCGATTATGGTCCGTTTATATTCAAAATTGGTATCTGGGAGTTTTCGGGTCGGAGATTATGATTCTTTTGTTGAAATTCAAAAATTCAATATAGCGGCTACAAAATGGCGGGCGAGATTTGTGATTGTGTTCCAATTCTTTTCAAAATTGGTATCTGGAGGTTTTCCGGGTCGGAGATTATGATTTGTTGTCAATATTCAAAAATTCACGATGGCGGCTCTAAATGACGGACGAGTTTTGCGATTATGGTCTGATTCTATTCGAAATTGATATCTGAGGGTTTCCGGGGTCAGAGATTATAATTTTTTTGTTAAAATTCAAAAATTCAAGATGGCGTCTCCAAAATGGCGGACGAGATTTGAGATTGTTGTCCGATTCAATTCAAAATTGGTATCTAGGGGTTTTGGGAGATTATGATTTTTTGTCAAAATTCAAAAATTCAAGATGGCGGCTTCAATATGGCGGACCCGTTTTGTGATAATGGTCCGATTCGACTCGAAATTGTTATCTGCGGGTTTACAAGGTCGGAGATTATGATTTTATTGTTAGAATTGAGAAATTCAAGATGGTGGCTCCAAAATGGAAGACAAGTTTTGGAATTATGGGCCAATTCTATTCAAAATTGTAATCTGAGGATATTTGGGTCGGGGATTATGATTCTTTTGTCAAAATTGAAAAATTCAAGATAGCGACTCCAAAATGACGGACGAGTTTTGCGATTATGGTCTGATTCTATTCGAAAGTGATATCTGGGGGTTTTCGGGGTCAGAGATTATAATTTTTTTGTTAAAATTGAAAAATTCGAGATGGCGTCTCCAAAATGGCGGACGAGATTTGAGATTGTTATCCGATTCAATTCAAAATTGGTATCTTGGTTTTGGGAGATTATAATTTTTTTTTCAAAATTAAAAAATTCAAGATGGCGGCTTCAATATGGCGGACCCGTTTTGTGATAATGGTCCGATTTGACTCGAAATGGGTATCTGGGGGTTTTCAAGGTCGGAGATTGTGATTTTATTGATAGAATTGAGAAATTCAAGATAGTAGCTCCAAAATGGAAGACAAGTTTTGGGATTAAGGACCAATTCTATTCAAAATTGTCATCTGAGGATATTTGGGTCGGGGATTATGATTATTTTGTCAAAATTGAAAAATTCAAGATGGCGACTCCTAAATGAGTTTTGCGATTATGGTCCGTTTATATTCAAAATTGGTATCTGGGAGTTTTCGGGGTTCGAAATTATGATTCTTTTGTCAGAATTCAAAAATTCAAGATGGCGGACCCGTTTTGTGATCATAGTTAGATTCGGTCCAAATTGTTAAGTGGGTGTTTCTCCTAAGCTTGAAATTTTGAACATGCATAAAAACTAAAAAAAGTAAAAATAAAATTCTAGTTCAAAAAACTAAAGAAGACACTTCACTCCTAATTACCATATCGCCTAAAATATCCCACTGGCTACATTCCCCGACTGATACAATTTTTGAACAAATTAAGCAATAGGTAAGTGAATTACAGCGGTGGACACAAAAATACGAAACATACTGTACCTATCGAGATAGTAAAAGTAATATTAGTACTACTAAAATGAGAGAAAACCAGGCTTTCTGTCGATACTAAACATATGACATAAGGTTCCATTCCATTCTCCACCAATGGCACATCTAAAAAATATCATAATCCATAGAAAGGTGCAGAACGAAATACCTCTCAACTTTCATCCGAACTTAACTGAGAAAAATGGGCGGGTCCATACATACACTTGACTAACCCTGTATATTAATAAACGATATGACAATAAGTGTTTTATTAAGTAGTAATTATTAAACTTTTAAAATGTTGAGTGTTCAAGTGAAAACATTCATTTTCCTACGACAGTGCGTAAACTAAGATTTCACACACCTTCCACAGGGCGTAAAGTTATATTTTTTCGCAGAAGTGCGTACAAAATCACTTATGCGTAAGTACATCAACAGTGCATGAAGAGATTTTTTACACACTATTCATATATTATTCAATTTTTGAAAAAAGTTTTCGCATACAATTTACTCGGAAGTGATTTGATAACATGAAGAAAATTCAAAACTTCAGATTGAACATTCAAATTAATGATATAATCGCTGCAGTTTGCCTATACAATAGCTGTCGTAGAAAACACATTTAACGATACATTTTTGTAAACAACTCTTTGCACTCGCTCTGCCTCATTCAACAAAATTCAATTTCATACCAAAAAGTCCTACTTCATGATCTTGTATGGTAAATATCTATTTTACACTTTCTGTATTCTTGATAACTATTAAAATAAAAAAAATCAGTAACAACTGTACATGTTTTTTATATGTATTAATAAAATTAAAATGAAATTTAATTTTTAATGAATGACCCTGTACGTGTACGGTATCTTCATAAATGCCCGAAAAAAAATTTCTCCAACATCCATAATATGCAGGCTTTATTTTTAGTCTATTGTGAATTCCCAACTTCCCCGCGTAAAGAAGTCATACTTGCTTTGAACTGTCCAAGAATGAGATTAGTAATAATCGTTGCCATGTTGCCATATCAGTGAGTTCGCAACATTACTGAAACAGATAAAATATATTCCGTAGGTATATGACGTGTACGCCACACGTGGTAGAATGCTGAACTAATATATACAAGTTTCACCATAGTTCTAACATTACCGCCTCATGCAAATTCTTCTTCTTCTTCAGATTTCTACTTTACCTCAAACAATGTACAGATTTCTGACAAACCTACATGTTCAACTTGCATCAGAGACTTCTAGTGTTGGAAATTGGTAATAAAAAAGTGTTCAGTAGAGGCAAAAATTCAGGATGACATTGTGGCGTCAGTATACTGAGGTTGTAATTCGCCTGAGTCTTTAATGTATGGTGGATGCATGTTTCCTGAGTTGCTAAAGATAGCAGTATGTATATATATATATATATATATATATATATATATATATATATATATATATATATATATATATATATATATATATATATATATATTCAAAATTTATTCACACTTATTTTATTGTATTGGGTTTGGACAGCAGTGGGGAAGCACACGGATAGAACACATTCTTATATTATTTTCCAAATTTACAAAACCTTTCTTGGCCTAAATTCATTCATTATTAATTTTTATTTCATTTTATTAATAATCCAGATTTCTCATTGGATATTATCATTCATTGTTTCACGAGGCTACTTCATGAATTCATTAATACTATCATAAGTGTAATTATCAATAACAAGTGTTTCATTGTGTTTGTTTTTAATAGCGTTATTCAGGGAGAAATTTCACTATAAATATTTCACTATTGTTTATAATTATCATTGGTTTTGATTGGTATTTCTTGCACACCATCAGTGTGCAAATTTGTTCATTTGAAATGAATAGTTTACTCGAGAAATATTTAATTATATATTATAATTGATTATTGTGGCCCACTATCAAAGTGGAGGATATTTGTACAATTAATTTAGTGGTTTACAAACCTAATAATTTTTGATAATCTATATCTATAGATATTTGTTGCTCGCTACATTTGACTTTGAGTCCCAGTTAACTAGTACTTTCCAAGTGGTCACCTTCTCACTTGTCAGCCCTTTGTGATCACAACGGGAGCTTGGAAGGCATCGAACCAACACCGTACCAGGTACTCCATTATTTGAAAGATTTTTCTGTATCCATCATACGGATTATTAGAGGTTTGTAAACTGAGCGTTTGGCATTTCATTCCAACCCCAATACTCAAACAAGGTAGTCGTCATACTACATACCACCAGTGCTTGTATTATTCAATATTATTATAAATTCTATTTAGAAATCTCCTTAGAGATCCGGAGCAGTCTGTGTTTTTGGCTGGCTTCATCAACTCACTGGCGCGTTATAAATTTTAGAAAGAACCCATGGCACCCGAATTGAGTAAGTCGGTGACTGCTATGTTTTCATTTGCTTTCTGATGGTTTTTAATTCCAGGTGGTCACCTTCTCACTTGTCAGCCCTTTGTGATCACAACGGGAGCTTGGAAGGCATCGAACCAACACCGTACCAGGTACTCCATTATTTGAAAGATTTTTCTGTATCCATCATACGGATTATTAGAGGTTTGTTAACTGAGCGTTTGGCATTTCATTCCAACCCCAATACTCAAACAAGGTAGTCGTCATACTACATACCACCAGTGCTTGTATTATTCAATATTATTATAAATTCTATTTAGAAATCTCCTTAGAGATCCGGAGCAGTCTGTGTTTTGGGCTGGCTTCATCAACTCACTGGCGCGGTATAAATTTTAGAAAGAACCCATGGCACCAGAATTGAGTTAATCGGTGACTGCTATGTTTTCATTTGCTTTCTGATGGTTTTTAATTATTAATATTATACTTCTTCTTTTTTATATGAAGAAGCGTAGCAGAATTTGGCTTCGCGAATAAAAGAATGCCGCCTATATGCAAGGTTAAAGTATCGGAAAATTCAGTGCCGAGAATTCCACACGACTCTTTCGTTATTCATAGTCGAGACATATATTAATAATTTGGGACAAGGCGATCCTAAAAATATTATTATTTGACTGAATGACAGGGCACTGAAAATTGAAAAAATTCACATTTTTTAGAATTTCGAGCAAGATTTACTCGAAAGCGGTGCAGTTTAGAGAAAAACTTGTTGGAACCTTTTTTATGGAGAATTTTATTGAAAATATTATAGCCTTAGTTGTTTTTGAAGAAATGGATTTTTCGATTCTCCTCGGAAAATTATTGTGCGTTTAATAACTTTTTTCCAATTTTCTGCAACTGAATTGTTTTGTGATCATGACAAAATATGTGCTGAACCCGTTTCAATTGACACTATAAGAAATCCGTCAACGACGTGAGCTTCGCGAATAAAATAATGCCACTTTCATGCAAGGTTAAACTATTGGGAAATTCAGTGCCGAGAAATCCACACGAATGATTTTTTCAGGGATGTCTCTTTTGTTATCCATAGTCGAGACATATCAATAATTTGGGTCGAAGTGATCCTGATAATATCATTATTTGACTGACTGAGAGGGCACTGAAAATTGAGAAAATCGGATTTTTTCAAATTTCGTCGTTTTACTCAAAAACGGTGCATTCTGGAGAAAAACTTATGGAGATCTTTTCTGTAGAGAACTCTATGCAGAATATATTGCCGTCATTTGATTTAGGAAAAAATAGATTTTACGATTTCCTTCGGTAAATCGTCCATCCCAATTTTCCGGATGCTTTCCCGACTTATCACCCTCAAATTCGGATTCAGCGAGTCGAAATACATAAGAAATACTTGGATGATCCCGTCGCACTTCATCGGCCACGAAAACCTGCCCTGCCACCAGACCACAACAAAATGACACGAATAATTTCTAAGGCGTCGAAATACCCTGCTCTCCATGCATTTCCACCGGGAGAAAAAGTTTGAGGCAAATATTCAACCTGGCAATACCACGAGGTACAATGAACCATATCAAGCAAATATTTCGGTAGCAACTAACATTATGAAGAAACTGCTATTTCACCACAAACGCTTCAAAGGACGCGCTTTTCTGTAATTTGTACATTTCTCTAACCTCCTTTGTATGAACGTTGAGGTTCAAGCAATCCTCAGAACCTATGAATCCTTCCTGGAAACAACATGCTCCCATGTGTGTGGCATCAAGTGTACCATTCCATGGTTCAACCGGCAATGGATCCTGAAAAATTTAATAATGAATCAGCATTCAGTGAAGCGATGAAAATGAATCCGAACAAGTTCGAATAAAGATCGAGGAATATGATGCCGGTGAGTACCAAAAAAAATTGAACAAATAATTTCTAGGACGAAATAGACCAGGATCCCAAGTTTATTTTCAAAAATGAATAATAACAGTCTGAATCTTCGTGAGTAGCTTCATTTTGCCGAGACGCCCAACTTTTTCCTCTACGAAAATTCTCATAGTGGTAGCTAATAAACTGCGCAGGCGTCAATCATGTCGATTTGAAGAGTGCAGAAAAGTCATTAATAAAAGTTAGTTCTTTAGTTGAACCAAGTGATAATTTGATAAAGTACTAGAAAAAACTTGTGTCCTACAAAATGGATGGTGAACTGAAGAGTCCTCCACTCCCAACATGTACCAATGACGTGGTCATAAGAAATCATTAGTAACCAGCGGCTTTTTTTAACCGTTGCTTGGTTGATATTTGTATAGTTGAATGGTCATATCGTCCTACGCTCCAAAATTGTCGATTCCATGGTATCAATAACTGTAGGACAATGATAACACATGAAAGGTTAGTGTATTCTTCACCTAAATAATACAGTGTCCTACAAAAAAACCGGTATGTATCGCTAGTCCTACAAAAATTATTCAAAATGACGAATTATTTTGAAATTGTGGTTTAACTATTTTAATATAATTTTATTCGTAAAGTTATATTACTTTCAATTCATAACTGTTTTTTAAATTCAAAAATAGCACAATTCACATGAAAAGTTTATGAAAAAAGTGGGCAATTTTGTTTATCGTTCATAATTTTTATAAACATATTGAAAACAACAATAACAGAGTAGAAACTTTAAATTAATCAATCTGCCCTCCGTGGCTGCTTAAATGATGTCGCATTCGTTTTCACAGATGCAGGGAAACCCGGAAAAATCTGCAACTCCACATCGTCTGAAGAGCTGAAATTTATAATTGAAAACTTCCAAAGAGGTCAGTCGAATTGTGAAAATCTGCTTTACAGTAAAATAGGATGTATGGTGCGTCTCCAGAGTCCTCAAAAAGTACAGTTCGAAAGAAAATATTATATTTTACGGAGGTCAAGTGGCCAAGTAGTTAAAATACCACTCTGGTTGCTGGTCGTAGGTTCAAAGCCCAGCGATTGCAATATTTCTCTGATGACCCGAGAAAGTGAAATAGCACGTAAAAAGTATCAATTCGTTAATCTTTGGCTCGCACAAGTTTCCTCTTTTGAGGGCTGTCGTTCGTTTGTCGTCTGGTTAACGGATAAATCAATTTTAAACAACAAATTATTCAAATATCATCAAATTTCGGTTTCCACCTCAAATTGAATTTAATGAAACATTTGCGGTCACATGTTCATATGAACGTTTCATTTTGGCTTTTCACGTGGGCCTGAGAAAACCTACCTAGGATAATGTGACCATTTAATTACACAAATATAAACGGTAGAAAAAAAAATCCGCTGGGTACTGATGATTTGTTATGACCACGTCATTGGTATATGTTGGAAATGGGGGACTCTTCAGTTCCACCATCCAATTTGTATGACAAAAGTTTATTCGAGTACTTTATCGAATTATCTCGAGGTTCAACTGAAAAACTAATTTTTATTATTAATGACTTTTTTGCACTCACTAAATCGATATGATTGACGCCTGCACATTTCATTAGCTACCACTTTCGAGAATTTTCCTAAAGGAAAAAGTTGGGCCTCTCATCAAAACGAAACCACCCACGAAGATTCAGCCTGTTACTAATAATTTTTTTTTTACCATGGAATTGACAATTTGGGACCGTAGGACTGGGAACACCTACCATTCAATTCGTAGGACAATATGACCATTCAATTTTACAAATATTAACCAAGCAACGGTAAAAAAAATCCGCTGGTTACTAATGATTTCTTATGACCACGTCATTGGTACATGTTGGGAGTGGGGAACTCTTCAGTCCTACCAACCATGTTGTCCTGATCGGAACTCGTTGACATGTCCAATTATAATCTTATTGATGAAAGTACATTAAGGAATAACCAAAAAAGTCGTTTTTGGGACTTTTATTCTAGCACCATTCCAGAACCAATAAGTTATATTTTGGCAAGACATTATAGTTTCAGTCTACCCCGACTGAAAAAGCGTGTTTTGTTCGTTGATGACCCTCTCTATTTGGAATTTGAATTTTGAAAATTTTAGAGAATACCCCTATACTGAAAATAATTGACTGGTCGTTTTTCACTACAACAAAATAATTTATTATTGCTCTCGATTGAACAAAAGATAAAGTAACTTTTCGATGAATAAAATTGTTCAATATTACCTTCCATTTAGATACAGGGTACATTGCACTTTTTGTTAGGTCATTCACAATTCTTTTATTGAATATTTCAAAAACTATTTCGTTAATTCAGTCATAACTTCATTCACACTATTTTGGGGTTGCTGACTATTATGAATGGTGGTGTTGTGAATTTTGCATATTGCGTTTATAAGATATGCATTTTCAAAGTCTACCATATCATGACACATGGGTATATTACTATCGATTGAAAAAAACTTCAGGGAACCTTTCGATAAATTAAATTCTGCTAGAAACTTTTCCAAATCAATAATTGTTCGATATTATAAACAACAAGAAGAACTGGTCTAGTTGCTACCAGTTGCTGCTGTCTGAGTCGATCTCCTGTTACGTAAATACATTCCAGTCACCTCTAGGACTTTCCCTGCTGAAGTTAGTGCAGATCTGCTGTGCCATGCTATCGCTCAGCGGATAACCCCGTGCTTTCCTATCGCAGTGTTGTTAGCTACTTTTCTTTCTGCTTCTATTCCAGGAGTGTTCGGTCAAGACAAATATGATTCAAATGGTGTTGTCTCCTACTCGTGAAAGGTTCCAGTGTGTAGTTGATTCTAAGCCACACCGAGAGGCACCAGTTCCTAGTTATTTCTATCCCCCTTTCATGCGATCGTAGAGGATTCTTTAAAATTTGCGCTTGGTCATATTGACTATGTCGTCTGCATATTCATAGGAAGTAATTTCAAATATCTAGAACTAGTTTCGGAATTGGAATGAATTTGGGCGCTTGCTTGAAGTACAATAGGTGTTAACCCATTCGTTCCCAGTGTACTCAATTAGTAACAACATCTATGAATGAGTAGTACAATCACTGAACATCTACGCTCTTCCTCATCAGTGAACTCGACCATAATCTTGATCAGTTTATTCAAAACCTTGTCCAATAAGCGATAAAACAGTACTTTAAGAGTTTACACAGGTCGTGACTTGAAGGTAAGTTAACTACCAATTCATATATTCGATAATTAAAGCATGTTAGCTGAACGTGTATACAATAAAATGATCATTTGGGTCCTTTTAAGATTTGTGTGATGCACTTAACCTATATTATTTCAAGTTTGAACAGTTGACAGCGATTTAGGACCTGTTCCCATTTGAATACAGTGGGTTTATTCGTCACATTGGATATCAAAAATTTTATTCATATTATTTATACAGATGAATCCTGGAAGATTCTGAACTCTATCCTGTAGTAATTTCTATGATAAACGGTTCAAATCTTTAGCACCAGCAATCACTGACATTTGCTCCTCAGAAAATACTCATGAAGTGGACATTGTAATCATTCTTCCAAATGTTGATCCACAAACAGATGACGAGGAAATAGATTATGATAAAATAATTCAATACTGCTCCTGATTGAACGAAAGATAAGGCAACTTTCTGATGAATTCCTTCGTTCAATATTACCTCTCATTTAGATACAGGAAGCATTGCATTTTTTTGTTAGGTCATTTATTGAATATCTCAAAAACCGTTCTGTTGATTCAGTCATAATTTTACTCACACTATTTTGAGGATATTGACTATTGTATATGGTAGGTTTGTCAACTTTGCATGTTGCGTTTATAAGATATGCATTTTCAAAGTATACCTTATTATGACATATGGGTATATTACTATCGATTGAACAATACTTTAGGGAACCTTTCGACAAATCAAATTCTGTAACAAAACTTCTACGAATAAATTCTTCGATACTATAAACAACAAGAAGTACTGGTCTAGTTGCTACCAGTTGCTGCTGTCGGAGTCGATCTCCTATTACGTGAAGACATGCCAGACACCTCTAGGACTTTCCCTGCTGAAGTTGGTGCAGTTCTGCTGTGCCATAAAACCTACCACTGGATCAGACAAATATGTAGATGCGCTGAGGGACTGCACACAGAAAGACAACAAAGTCAAAGAACTGCTAGTTACGAGAAAAGAAGAGTCCAATGAGTCTTCTGCTGACCTGTGAAACAGCAAACGAAATGTGGAATAAACTATTATCTTCGTTCGAACAAAAATCGGAAGTCAGTCTTCATGTGCTCCAAGAAAAGTTTTTCAATTACAAATATGAGGGTGAATGAGTATCCGTTCATGTTTCAAGACTGGACGACAAAGTCAGTCAACTGAAACAAGCTGGGGAAAATATTTCAATGTCAATGTCAAATGTTGATAACCAAGGTTCTCATGTCTTTGCCGACATAATTCAAATATTTTATTTCTGCATGGGAGTCAGTACCTTGCCAAAATTAAACTTTCAATGATTTGATATCCAGACTATTGATAGAGAAAGAAAGGATGGAAAACGAAAAATTAGGTGATACCTTAGAAAAAAACTGTTCATTGGCATCCAAAACATTAAAATCTTGTACAATTTGTGAGAGGATCGGCCATACGCAAAAGGAGTGTTTCAGAAACAGAAATAGAATTAGGTCCTGTCATTTCTGTAAAAAGCCGGGACATTTTATCGAGGACTGCAGAATCAGAAAAAGAAAAGAAAATGTCAGAACTACAGAAGAATAGAAAAATGCATTCATCAGCTTAGCCTGATATAATGCCGGCAAACTATCATATGAACTCTGGTACCTTGACTTGGCATAGAGAATGGTTTTCTTCGTTAACAAAATCCAACAAAGTCGTTGAAATAGAAGACGTATCATTATTGGAAGCTGTTGGTGTTGGTGACATTGAAGTAATGACAAGCGTCAATTCAAATCCATTTCCAATGGTCATGAAAAATGTATTGTAAATTCCCGATTTGCGAGTGAATCTAATTTCAATGAGCACTTGATAGAGGGTTCACAGTTCACGGAGATGCCAGTGTTTTCAGATTTGAGCGCGACGGAAAAGTATTTGCGGAAGCCGAAAGAAGAGAAAATGTTTTTCTCATGAACATGAGAGTCGATGTGACATGTGCTATTCCCGCAATGTCACATGAAAATTCACTGAAGGTTTGGCATAAGAAACTAGCCCACCAGAGCATGAGTCGTGTGAAGAATGTACTCAATAAGTTCGAAATTTCATACACGGAACATTAAAGTAACTTTAGCGAAAATTGCCTTGAAGGAAAACAGCATCGATTACCTTTCGGGACCAGCTCCACAAAAACTTCCGAACCAGGTGCTTGTGTCCATATTGATTAGTGTGGGCCAATGAAAGTGAGATAGTATTGGTGGCTCAAAATACTCCATATTGTTCAAAGACGATTACTCCCATTATAAAACTGTTTACTTTCTGAAGCGAAAAGATGAACTTTTTGACAGGCTGAAACATTTTGTAGCCGGTGTTGAAAATGATACTGGACACCGAGTTAAAATGAATCGAACGGACCATGGATCAGAATTTATGAACTTCAAAGTTGAACATCTTTTGGAATAGCTAGGAATCCGTCACAAGAAGTCAGTTACATTCACTCCAAGAACAAAATGGGAAGGTGAAAAGAGAAACACGAACCATCGTGGAGGCAGCCCAAACCACGATGAAAGCTGAAGATTTACCCAAGATATATTGGGCTGAAGCAGTTAATACGGCTGTGTTCGTGATTAACTGATTAATTGTGGTTTGACAAGGAGTGTAGTCAAGAATTCCTCAAAAATCTTCAAATATTTGGATCTGAAGTGTTTGTTCACGTACTCAAGGAAAAACGCAGGAAATGGGGCTTAAAGAGCAGAAAAGGTGTCTTTGTCGGATATGAAGAATACATCAAAGCAGTCAGGATTTATTTTCTGATAGAAACAAAGTCGAATCTGCACGAGATATAGTATTTAATCCACATACGTTGATAAATCCGACTGCAACGATAATAATGTGATTTCGATGACAGAAAACAGCAAAAGTGAACTGGATATGTTAGCAAAAAACGATGAGGTACTGGAAATTGAAGTGAACATTCAAACAAGTCAACCAAATCAGTTTCGAAATCGAAAATCTATAAAAAGGCCTGAACAATTTGGCGAATGCAATATCGGATTTTCTTGTATTGGCGAAAGGACGATCCTCCAACGTAGTAGTTCAGAAACAAATTTAGCATTGGACAAGCACCCCATAGACACAAAACGGGTATTCAGAACCAAAAAAAAATAAAAAAAGAGAAACAGTTCAGTACAAAGCACGTTTGGTCGCAGAAGGTTTCCAACAGCAAGACGAATTCAATTTTTTTGAGATTTATGCACCAGTAGCAATGTTGGCGACATTACGTATTTTATTAGCAGTTGCTCATCACAAGAATCTTCCTATATATCGAATGGCCGTCAAGATTGCTTTTTTGTATGGGGACATAAAGGAATAAGTTTACTGTATTCAACCACTGTGTCTTGGACTTCTGTTAAACAACAAACAGTATTATCGTCCACAGAGGCTGAGTACGTTGCTCTATGTCAGAGTATGAGTGAAGTATCCTCCAGGATTTGGGGCAGAACAATGAAGGGCCAGTTGTAATCTTTGAAGATAACCAATCAGCAATCAAGGTAGCAAATAATCCAGAAAATCACTCAAGGATGAAACATGTCGATATTAAATTTATTTTCATTCGTAAGAAGATATCGACAGGCAAATTCGATGTTCAGTACGTTTCTTCAGAAAGCCAGGTTGCCGATATACTGACCAAGCCACTACGGAAAACCATATTCGAGAGGCTGCGTTCAAGAATAATGTGCAAAAGTTGAATACATATTTTTTATTGGTTTTTATTCACATTTTCATTGGGTGGGGGTGTTGAATATAAATGATGAATGAAATATAGTACTCCATGTTGTAGTTATGTATGTTACCATGGAAAAGAAAAGTTGTAGATGTTTAATAAATATCTGATACAGATGCTTCTGAAGTAACTTCCTATACTATTTATTCCTCACGTAATCCCACAGTATTCAAAACTATGACGTCTGCATATTCATAGGAAGTAATATCAAATATCTAGAACCAGCTTTGGAATTGATATGAAATTGGACAATTGCTTGAAGTGCACTAGGTGTAAAAAGTGATACTGTAGGTTTTCCCAAGTAGCACACCTATATTGGTAAAATATTGGTACAATATTGTGAACATATTGGCAAAATATTTGAAATGCAACATTGACGAGAAAAAAAATGTGAACATTCGGCGATATTGGTCCAATATTACTTGAATAATATTGGCCAAATATTCTCGAACTAATGTTTGCCTCAAAATGTTCAGCGATATTGGTACAATATCGCTGATACAATATTCTGACAATATTGGCACAATATTCAAAAGTTATATTGTCGAGAAGTAAAATGTGAACATTTTGCGATTTCGGTCGAATATTGTTTGAATATTTTAGAAATAGGTTTGGTGAAATAATCTTGAAGCAATAATTGCCTCAAAATATTTATCGATATTGGTACAATATCAATTGGATATATTGGTGGATGTCAATACACCTTGGTAAATTATTAAATGTCTTTTAGTTGATGAATGTGACACCAGAGTCTGCCTTTTGATCGCCATAACCACTGAGTGAGCTGTCTTGAAAACAAGTTATGGGAAGTATTTAATATACTTTCGTAGGTTTTAGAAGACGTTCTATATGTAGAGTCACCTAGCGGATTTTTATCCAGGTTTGATCATGATATAATTTCAATATGTTCCATTGAATATTTGGCCATTATTCAAATTTCATCTCAATCTAGATGTAGGAAACAATATGAAGACAATATTGTTTTAACGATATCGATAAATCTTATTGAATCAATATTGACCCAATATTAATTAAGATTTGTTGAATATTGGCAAAATGATATTCAGCCACACTTGGAAATACAATATAGTTTTTATTCCTAGAATCGATATTAGGGGAATATTGGGATTGCGATATTTATTCTAGATGTTAAAAACGATGTGAAGACAATATTGTTTTATCGATATTGGTAAATATCATTCAACCAATATTGACTCAATATGAGTTATTACAATTTGTCAAATAAAGTGGAAATGATATTCTACCAATATTCTAACAAACTTGGAAATACAGTATAGTTTTGTTCCCCTATAATCGATATGACTGGAATATTTGGATTACAATAGTTATTCTAGATGTGTAAAACAATATATAACCAATATTGTATCATCGATATTGGTAGAAATTATTCAACCAATATTGACCCAATATTTCCTGTGATAATCTACATTCAAAACTAGTTCAACCAATATTCCACCAATATTATTAATATAATATTGTTTTTTGAATATTCACCCATATTGGACCAATATTGATTTTTCATTTACAATATATCTATATTGGCCCAATATGGAACCAAGATTCAGCCGATATGATGTGCTACCTGGGTTTCTACAGCTGAAACCCGCATATCTGATAAAATCGTTATTAAAATTTCTGAAAGTACAAGCTAATGATGAAATTGAATTCCACCCAAGTCTCAAATAGAAAGCATCTCATATTACGCATTTTTTTTGGAAACTCTGTATATACATATATTGTTCGTATGTATAATCGACTCATTCAGATAAAATTATCTTTCCGGAACAAACAACACTCCTTCCGGAATTAGATGATGTACTGACTCATTGGTCTTACCTTGAAACGGAGATCACCTTTCGGGGGCTTGGCGTATGGAATTCCAAGGAATGAGTATATCACTTCTCCATCTAAATTGACAGTGGGCGTTCCTTGAATTTTGCCATCTTCAATTTGTACTACGAGGTAATCATCAGCAGAGCTACGAAAAAACATATTCAGGAAAAAAGATTTTTATTTTATTTCAAACGGATGCTTTTGATGAACAATTCAACATCAAAACACAATATGTGAGGGGGGAGGCAGGGGATGATGTTTCAGCCAAGATTTTTTATTTTGAAGATAAATATTGTTATCGAAAATACACTTTTGGTTGGAGATTTAAAAAAATAAAATACTAAGAAATGTCCTACAAGATGTTTTGAAAATTCTATTCAGAAAAGTTTGGAGGGTCCCAAAAAATGAAAGCCTCCGCAGAATTCTTGCAAATGAACAAAGCTGCACGAATCGACATAAAACCCATATATACAAAGTCTCAACTGAGGTAATCAGACTTTTTTCATGTCTGGACCTATGCCATTCAAACACATCATTGGTTTCAATTTTTAATTGACTCCCATCAAAGTTTTTTGTCTATATTTTCAGTAGTAATATCCCAACAAAACGCTGAATTTTCAAAAAATACTTTCACCTTTCTATCACCAAAACTGTGTGCTTAGAAACACCATGAGAGCTTGCTCGAGTCGTGATTTGTACAGCAACACAGTTTGAGCGACTGGCAAGGTGAAATTATTTGGAAAATTCTGCATATTGAAGGGATATTCGATCAGACAATTTCACGAATATATTATTTTATTATGGACTAAATACATATAGCAGAAACAGTTCATCTTGTATTATTGATGTAAGTTGAAGAGTTGAACTGTCAAACTGACTGACGTTTCTGAATTTACAGTGATTGTTGTAACTATGGAAACATTTAAATAAGGAAGAGGCGAAACACCGATTTGAAAATACCACTGGTTGGAGACAGTATTTTCGAAATGTCCTTTTCTCATCGGTGTGCATTCAAAAAATTATGGTGATTGGTTTATATACTATGAGGAAAATTATCAGTATAATCATCATCTCATTATTTTCCAATCAGTTATTTATCTTTTCAACAGCCACTTGCAAAGTTTTATCGTAGCTGAATATCATTGTTTCATCTACAAATGAATCAATCACGTGATCAACATGACATAACCAATATCATTTATGTAAATTAAATGAAGTGAAGTCCCCATTACACACCCACGAAGGCGTATAAGGACCACACCAATTTTATAATTCCGACAAGACCAGATATTTATAGTTACCTTAGTTATACCTATTAGATGTAACTACATAAATATAACCACAATAATGATACTCCCTCATAAATGAGCTCAGAGTACATCAAAAGACATAGCGTGTGCGGGTAGAGGACTGCTACATCATTATCGTTTGCCGCAGCGATTAATGTAATTATCCATTGGTTTCAGGGAACAATAATAAACAGTATCTATACGTTTGTATAGATTTTATGACATATATGAAGCGAAAAACAACTCATACCTTGACGGATATTCGATTATATATGTCAGCCACAAATTGAAAGATCCTTACTATGAAGAAACAACTTTGCATGAACTTTCGGAGACAATCACTGGGGTGCTTTAGAATATGTCGCCAAAATAAGGGCTGTGATCAAATTGCAGTATTCATCTTGGCAATAGATGACACATAGCGAGACCACACAACCCGCGTGTATTCAACCGTGATAGCCTATTATCGGTTGCACCCATGAGAAACAAATATTCCGAAACCGGTCAGCAGTTGGTTCCCCGTTTGACTCGAGCAAAAGCCTGGTATTTGTCTCCGAGTGCTCTCAAAATGTATTCTGTTTCCGGTTCAAAGGCCGTCGTCCATTGGAATTGCTTCCTAACGTTTCACTTTCGAGGGTGACTAGCTTCTTCAGATGCCAAAAAATCAATTTTTGTGGAATTTGTGAATCTGTTTATATTACCAAATGATGATTCACATGGCTCCAGTAACGACAATTATGTCTATTTACTTCACCAGTCAACATGAAAGTACTTTCGAAAAATTTACGTGTTTTTTGAAATTTTTTATCACACATCCGATTCTGACTTACATATGGGGTCAAGTTTTTATTAGAACGCCCTGTATGCGGTTTGACACTATTTTTGACAAGCTCGCAAAAGACGGTTCAAACAGTCGTGTTGCAGTTTGAATTTACGATGTGACAGCAGCTACTGGAAGAGGAAAATAGAAACTTTTATGAATTCCATACTAGAAGTGTTCTCCAAATCGATTTTCACCTCAAATAGTTCGTTTCTAAAGTTATTTTCAAAGATGTGGATACTGTCTTGAGGCCCCTGCTCAAAAATAATTGTTAATATATATTTCTTATCGATAACTTTTAAGGTACATGCTGAATGATTCTCTACAGGGTGAGTCAGAATAAGACTGACAAACTTCGCATACCGATTCCTCACCTCATTTCGAAGTGAAAAATTTCCATGTATATCCTACAATGCATTTCATCAGAGATAAAGGGTGTCAAAAGTACGAAAAAAATTAGATTTTTTTTCTTCAAAACTTCTGAAGGAAAAAAATGTAAACCTGGTACCGATGCGATAATTTGAAGTGATAATTTAAAATTTTCGTAAACCAGTGGCGTAGTTGAAGTGATATGTTGCCATATTTCCTTAATAATAATAACAATAATAATAAATGTCTTTATTCATTATTCACCACTTACATAATACTAATTTAATTCAATGACAAATTCGTAAATAATGAAATGGTGGGGTTCAGCTACGGGACTGCTTTTAAACCCGACCGAGAGAAAATTCACATACAACACAAACATTAAATTTCAACAATATTGTAGGACAACTTTTATGCTAAGCTATCGGTATCATGTCATCGTTGCTTCCTAATACAAAAAAAGATAACCCAAAATATATATCATAACCATACAGAAGTTCGAGCCGTCGACGTCGAATATTGTTACTGTTGCCTTGACAGAAGCAGAGCTTTAAATCGTTTTTAAAATTTTTTAATGAGAGGCCTTTGAATTCCACAGGGATGGCATTATAAAGTTTAGCCGCATTATACGAAAAACTTCGTGTAAAGGTCGTCTTCGTATGCTTTGGAATTAAGAGAATGTGCTTATTCCGTGAGGAATTTTTGTGTGAGAGCGGAACTCATTTTTTTCTTAGATAAGCAGATTACCAGAGGACAGAATTCTGTGGGTGAGGGTAATCGAGTGCAATTCCCTCCAGTTTTCTAATTTCAGCTATTCTGAGTCATCAAGTGATGCACTAATGTGGTCATACTTACGGATGCCGTAAGAGAATCGAGTGCACGAATTTTGGATTTTTTGCAGACGCGCTGCCTCAGTTTGTCGGAGGGCAGGACCATAAATACTGTCGCAGTAAGCCAATCTAGAGAAGATGAGGGATTCGCAAAGACTCATCTTCATTTTTCTAGATAATAAGTCTCTATTTGGATATAGTCGTCTTAACAGATTGAAAGATGATCTGCATAAGTGATTAGTATGTTTAGTGTACCGGAAGTCGGAGTCTAGCCAAAGACCCAAATTTTTAGCTTCATTCACGAAAGTGATGACGTCGTTGTTTTTCCGAATAGAGAGAGAATCACTCACCGCAATTCTCTTACTTTTTGGACCAAAAAGTATTACTTGTGATTTCTTCGGATTAAGTTTCAAGCTGTGAGCACAAGATCCCTCGAATAACAGTTGTAGATTTCTATTAATGTCAGATTCGGCAAGTTTCGACTCATGAAGAGAAAATGAGCTATACAGTTGAGTGTCGTCGGCATAATGATGTATACTGCCTAACTTGATGTATTCATAAAAGTCACAGATGTATAGTCTAAAAAGAAGTGGGCCCAGAATAGAACCTTGTGGGACGCCGAAAAATTTAACGAGAGAATTTGATTCCTTTCCTTCCAAGATAATACTCTGAGTCCAATTAGCTAGGTAACTGTTTAAAAGCATTATAGATGTATCTGAGAAGCTAAAGCACCGGAGTCTCTTGCATAAAACCACTGGATCAAGTGTATCGAAAGCCTTACTATAATCAAGTAGAATGAGGTAGTTGAAGTTGTCTTCATCCAGGGATTTCCTTCATATTTTTTTCAGACAAGTGAATAGACAATTGAGTGTTCGACATCAGTACTCATCTTGAAATTCATGACATTGCATAGGTCTAAAAGTGGAAGTTTCTGAGATATTTGCGAAAAACTGAAGATATGTCCTCAGTACAGACATAATTTCCTGTGCAAAATAATCGCATAAGGCAACTTTCTTACAACATGTAGGAATTACTTCATCCTCCTGAACATTCTATTGGCGAAAGAAAATGAGATCGCAGCGCCACCTATAGCACGACTTTGAACTACGAATCACGGACAAAGGTTTTTGACTTTACACGTGTTTATATGGCGTTTTGACGATCTGTACTCCTATTTTCAAACAATTTGTAAAAATTTGTGATTTCTATAACTAAAAAGTGATTGTGTTTCTATTGAAAGACTCTAAAGAACGTTTCAGTAAGGTTATTCAAAGGTATTTCATCTCTGATTAGTTTTGAATGCTTCTGCAATTCAAGGTTGTATGGCGTTTTGATGATCTGTTCTACTATTTTCAAACAATTTGTGAAAATTTGTGATTTCTCTAACTGAAAAGTTATTGTGTTTCTATTAAAAGACTTGAACGATAGTTTCAGTGTAGTTTACAAATATTTTACTTGTTTTTGGAGGTCATGATTTGCGATCAATTATTGATCTGATTCATTCATCAGTCTGTTTGTCAAACAAGCATATACTTCGATATTATTTAGCTTGCCAATTTTCAGTTTCAAAATCCATGCTTTCCTTTGGTCAATTTCTTCAATCTGGTCGAACCAATTGGTGATTTTTTAACCTTGCTTTTATTTTTGGGGGAAATTTGTGATATCCTACATTTTCCTTCTTACCATATGTCCTGCATCCTGGGACTGAACAACTAGGAATGTATTTTCCCATATTTGGCAGTCTATCAACAGTATAAACCAAAAAAATACGAACAGAAACAGAAAACGAGCATGGAAATATCCTTAATCAACAGAATGAATCAGATCAATAACTCACAAATCATGACTTCAAAAAACACGTAAAATATTTGTAAACTACACTGAAACTATCGTTCAAGTCTTTTAATAGAAACACAATAACTTTTCAGTTAAAGAAATCACAAATTTTCACAAATTGTTTGAAAATAGGAGAACAGATCATCAAAACGCCATGCAACCTTGAATTGCAGAAGCATTCAAAACTAATCGGAGATTAAATTCCTTTGAATCACCTGACTGAAACGTTCTTTAGAGTCTTTCAATAGAAACACAATCACTTTTTAGTTATAGAAATCACAAATTTTCACAAATTGTTTGAAAATAGGAGTACAGATCGTCAAAACGCCATATAAACACGTGTAAAGTCAAAAACCTTTGTCCGTGATTCGTAGTTCAAAGTTTTGCTATAGGTGGCGCTGCGATCTTATTTTCTTTTGCCAATAATGTTGCGAATATTCAAAACATAGTTCGGGTAAGTCAGAATGAGATCGACATCCAAAGTGATAAATAAGACCAATTTCAAACCCTGTTTTTTTACAGAGAGCTTTTTCCGGGATGCTCTACCCACTAACCTCTGCAACGATCAAGGTCATACAATCTCTGTATAAAACACACATACAAGTCACGCATAACCTCTGCAGGAGGCTAGAATTCTGTCCATTACCCACCCACACCTTGAGTAGGTAATCACGGACCTGCCCACTAAGATCGTTGGAGATCGTATCAAGAGTACCCCACAAAAAAAAAAGATTTCTTTAATCAAGAACATACATATTCTTGAATAGAATAATCTTCTGAAAAGAATTATCATTTCTAATCAATGGATATACTCCCATTTCATGCTGATTGAGATATTTGCTTCTTTACATAAATTCTCTTGAAATGAATATGCTTGCAGTGAATACATTATACTCTTCATCCTAGAAAACATTCAGATTAACTCATTGTGAAACATAATCCTCTTAACACAAGAATACAATTCCTTGGTAGATATCACTACCCGTGCCAAGTGCCACATTCAACCAATTAGAAATCAAAGCAGCTGGCGACACCGCGACATGTGAATACGACTTCCCTTTCGATCATTTCATCCAGTTTGAACATTTGGGTTGGAGGTTATGAGGCTATGCGTACCGATATGAATGTTAGTTTGTGCCTAGTGGAAACTGTTTCTATACAATAAAAATGCAATATCGAAAACTGAATTATGCTCATTACGGGCCAGTTGTGAAAATGAGTGAAATATATTTTGGTCTTCTACAGTTTTGTGTCTAAAAGCGAGTGGCGTTGTTTATGCATTCAATCAAACTGCAATATGCGTCACTACTAACTGGTTTTATTGAGGATACAGTTATTAAACTTAAAACTATTCTCATATAAAACCATTATTTATACCTAAATTGTTCGTAGTTGTGAATCTATGTTTTGTTTAATCTATTTATGTTGCCAAAATAAAAATGGCTTCCATTCTATATTTTATAACCAAGTGCAAAGTGCAGATTTGAACTCAACCTCCAAGTTGATAGAAGAATAGTATACATTATTGAAATTGCAATGTTCTTGTCTCAACCTACTCCTACGATTCAACAAAAAAAAAGTGCCCATTATTGAAGCTAAAATATTCTTGCTTCAACCAACTTATGAACTTGTTTCAAAATATTTTTCAAGAGGATTCCGTCAAAAAATCAAACTAATATTTGGTTGGACCTATTCAAGAATAAAATCTGTTTGAATCAACGCAATTATGCGTTGATGCAAAAAATCCTTTTTATCAGTGCCGCAGAGGGGGCAGGATTCGATTCGGCGTTGGAACCGAGTGATGGCTGACAACAGTCACTCCTCGGTATACAACTGGCTGTCCTCATTCCTCCCCCTTCCTCAGAAGGAGAAAGAATGATACAATGTGCTTAGTTGAGGATTGGAAATGTCATACTACTTAAAACAATAAAAATCTTTGAATCTTTGAATCTACTTTTAGGCACAAGGAAAGTGATTACTTTCAGGTTGAGTATCGATGAGCCTAAATGATGTCAAACACTCATTTGTCCAGTCACTTGTCCAAAGAAAATATGAAGGGACATACCATCGTAACTACGCCACTGGTTTACGAAAATTGAAAATTATAACTTCGAGTCGTCACGTGAATGAACCTTGATTATTTTTTTCTCAAGGAGTTTTGAAGAAAAAAAGATAAATCTCATTTTTTTTCATACTTTCGACACCCTGCATCTCAGAGAGGATGCATTTTAGGACATACCTTGAAAGAAACTTTTCACCTCGAAATGAGATGAAGAATCTCTATTCGGAATTTGTCGGTCTTATTCTGACTCACTCTGAATATGTACGATGAAAGTCATGCGATAAAACAAAATTAATAGATAATAATTTGTTAGTGCGCTAATTGGGAATCTCTGTACTTTCACACGTAATCTGAAATTTGATTCAGTGATTAACGAAATGATTTTATCTCGGTCTAGATAACCATAGATAATTGTGAAACTGTACCTATTTGATAACCCAATCAGTCGACCTTCGTTTCGGAACACTATCGCATCCCATTACACGTTTCTATATAGGTCATCGAGTGAAACCTTATGCAGAGTTATAACTTGTGATTTAGGAATGAAAGACAAAATATACAGGACAGGACAGCTCATTGCAATTATCCTATAAAATAGGAATATTTGGGTAGAAAATCCATCAGAAAACAACTATTTTCCTGGCTAATACAACGACGAACGGTAAATTACATCTGGTGAATTTCCGTGCAGAGTTTCTACAAGGCTTTCTCTGCAATTGCTTGTTGCACGGACATGTTCATCGAAACATTTGGACCACCCATCGATAGAAACGAAAATTCACCAGGGGTGATCCAACGTTCGTCGTGGTATTAGCCAGGAAAGCAGTTGTTTTCTGATAGATTTTCGACCCAAATATTCCTATTGTAAAGGTTAATTATTGCAATGAGCTCTCCTGTCAGGATATTTTGTTTTTTATTCATTATCATGCTCAATGTGAACAAATTCAGATTTCTCCATTTGTTATTCGGGTCTTGACGACCACTAAACTGGGTGTTTTTTGGTTGGAGGGCTGAGGTTGAGATGGCTCTCGTAGTTTAGATTCATCTACTCTGCGGGCGCTGTTTCAGACTTTGTCTTGAAATGGGTATGTCACCGAATCATTTGTTGCAGAAAATATTTATTTTCTGCGTAGACCTACCCCATACTGATGAGGGGCAACATCCCAAAATCGATCTATAGGTGGTTGAAATGATTCGATAAACATTTCAATGCAACGAGCAATTGCAGAGAAAGCCTTGTAGGAACTGTGCACGGAAATTCGACAGATGTAATTCAACGTTCATCGTGGTACTAGCCAGGAAAGTAGTACCTAATTTTCTGATGGATTTTCGACCAAAATATTCTTTTTGTACAGGATGATTGCAATTAGCTGTCCTGTCAGGACATGTTTTCTCTTATTCATTATTAGGCTCATTATGAACAAATACAGATTTCTTTAATTGTTATTTGGGTCTTGACGACCACTAAACTGGGTATTGCTGGTTGAAGAGCACCAAAGTAGCATTTTGGCGGCTACAACCAAAATTTACGTTGTACTTGGTGTAGAAATTAGTCATTTATGAAGCGATGCTCTCTAAACCACCAGTAAACGTTGTCTTACCAGTAGGTATCGTTACCTAATATAGTACTAGTAAAGGAAGCTGTATGGAAGAATCGGCTACTTGGCCTAACAGTTCTCCTATTATTTACCATTGTACATTTCTTCTCTTCGTGTTTCTGTATTTATGGTGGATAATAAATGTATAATTATTATTATTATTATTACTATTGTCTAGTGAATATAATACCCATGATATTCAATAATGGGATTCGAGTATCATTGATGGTTTTATGATTAAAATCGAGAAGCCTAAAGAAAGATGGGCCAATTATAAAAAATTTCATTCTTTCAATGAAGAGAAAAATTTTAATAGTATTTAATCAGGGTCATTGGATAGTTTAGCATTAGAGCACGACCCATGCCGGAAAGTATATGAAACTGTGTTTCAGATACAGTTAAGTTTCACTACTTTGTGTATAACTTTACCTGTAAATGGCACAATAATCATTAGAGAAAACTTATGTTTTCTTCCTGAATATTTTGAAATTGATGTTAATCTACTGATTGTGGAAGTTGATGACATGGTGATGGTCATAAGAGGGGGACGCAAGCGTCAGGGTCTAGGTCCCAGTAGGCACTTTTCGCAAACACCGGCATCTTCACTCATCCCATGGCGGATACCTGCTCGAACCTCTTCGACCTTATGGAAGTCGAAGTGTTCTTCCATTGCAATTCCTCCTCCTTAATAGTGGCAGCTCCGCAGACGTTTTGTCTGAGCCTTCCATCAATTCCACATTCGCACAGGAAGTGGAAGAAGTCCTCCTCCTCAACACATTCCACGCATAGTGGGTCTGCCTCAACTCTTGATGAGAGTCAGATACCTCCTGAGGCTGCAGTAGCCGCTCAGAACTTTTACCAAGAGTCGCAGTTCTTAGCGGCTCAGCTTCAGTATCTTTGTCGTTCTTGCTGACGGGCCCCGATATCATCTGCTTTGACTGCCTGCAGCCGTCTATCCCTCTCCACTCTTTTTCCAATGTATCAACAGCCCACTTATTCAATGCCGTTGTTACTTGTCTCCTTGTTATGCCGAGTGGGTTCGGGCCCGTTAACGACATATAATCAATTGTAAGAATGTCGAGAACAGAGGTAGATAACACGGAAAGTTGTGTCCCTGGATTTCAGAATGAGAAACAACGGACCAGTGTATAGTCTGATATCCCCATTTTTTTAGCGATAGTCCATTGGTCGATTTACTCTCCAGTAAGGAAAGATATGGTGCAATGCACCAGAGCGGCAAAATTTTACAAATAAAAAAAAAATCACATATTACACAACAAACAGAACATAATTTATTAGAATATCGTTGTTAAAACCTATTGGAGCCTTTAATGTTTTATTATTTTTCCTTTATTGAATATTTTGTAACCTTATCTTTATTTAAAAAAAAGAGAATGTTGTAGACTGTTGAGTTGTTGAGAAAAAAAAGTCAATTAAAACGCTGAGACCAAAAATTAGTTTTATTGGCAATTTCTGAGACCAGAACAGCTTGAATTGTAACATTGGTGAACCCGACCAGCACACGACATGGAGAAATGTACATCAGATAATTTGCAAACTTCTTCGGATGGACCCATTAGAGGAACAGCGGCTGGTATCAATAGAAACCTCAATGAATAATTCGTATGGCCCGATAAGTTTGGTAACCAAATGACTGTACCATCCAGTTCTCAATTAGTTCATTCTAAACGTTTAGAAACCACCAAATCTGCTAAATCTCGAACCTCTCAACACTCATCCATGAGCATAGAAAGAAAACGACTCGCATTTGAAACAGAACTGAGAGAACAAGAATTGGAAAAGAAACAACAACAGTTAGAGCTGAAGGAAATAGAACGTCACTTAAAGGAAGCCAAATTGTTAGCTCAGGGAGAAATAGAAAGTAACACCGAAAGAAGAGAAAGATTACTATCAAAACTTTCAAATACTACTGAAGATCATGAAAAAGTAGTTTCTGAATGGGTGAATCATCTGCCAGACGACGAGTACAACTACGAAGAACCAAAACTAGTAAAACCAGACGCCACCAGTGAAATCAAGTTACTTTGTGAAACGATATCGACAACAATCCACAAGATGGCTTTTATTTTATAAGCAATTTAAAAATATTTGTGCCTTTGTGACTTTTTCAATGAAGAAATCATGCTGAAACTTCAAAAGTGCTTGAAGGAAGAAGCCAAATCCACGGTTGCCGGAATGATGTTAACGGCAGACAACGTGGATTTGGTGATGGTAACTCTGAAAATGAGATTTAGACGACCTGAATTTGTAATTGATGGACTAATATCCAAAGTAAGAAACATTCCTTATCTCAAAGATTCAAATTTCGAAAGACTCATACAATTCTTCAGTGAAATTAAAATATGAAAACCCTTAATTCTTCAGAACCCGCAATTATTAAGAGACTTTATTAAAAAACCTCATGATCATCTAAAGTTGAAATGGGTTAAAAAATTATCGTAAATGAAGGAAACCTTAATTTAGAAGATTTTTCTAAATGGGTGGGAGATATTGCAAGAGCCGCTTGCTACATTAGTACTCCTTCAAACGCCGATTCAGACAAATTTGGACAAAAATATACTTTCAAGAAGCCAGATAAGGTATTTTTCTCTAACAAGGACATAACTTCAAACTCCGACCCTGAGACCAAATGTTTTTACTGTGATGAAGAAGCCCATAAAAATGAAATATGTCCAGCAATGAAAAACGATGACATCGATAAACACTGCCAAGAAGCTGTGTTTCTCATTTTTGAAGAGAAATCATCACTAATTCAAGTGTAGGGCGAGGAAGCTCTGTGGAATAAACGGTTGTCAGCTATCCCACCATCAACTCTCACACAAAGAGAATTAGCAAAACCCTCATTGTAGCAGCGAATAAGATATAAGTTCGGAATCGATATGTACGCTGAGAAGCAATGTGAAAAAAGTGCAGCTGAGAGTACTCACAGTGTTTTTACACGGACCGAAGGGGCCTCTTCAGATATAAGCACTTTGCGATGAAGCATCAACCGTTACATTGCTGGATGAGAAGGTAGCCAAAGCACTTGGACTGACAGGCCCTGAGGAATCTTTATGTCTACAATGGACGAATGATGAAACATCCTGGTAAAACGACTGTATGAAAATTGACGTAAAGATATCAAAAGCAGATGATTATAATAAAGTTCTCACCATGAAAGGCACTCGAACTGTAAATAGTTTGTCATTGCGTTCGCAATATGTCAAAATGACAGAAATGTCGAAATTTGCCCATTTGAGAAATCTGCCAGTCAGAGACATTCATGATGAAAGGCCAGTTCTCTTGATTGGTCAGGACAACATTGATCTAATCATCGCTCGTCAGATACGGTGTGGGCCAAAAAATACTCCTATAGCAAGTAAATGTAAATTGGGATGGGATATTCATAGTGTAACTCAAGAAAATTCACTCAGCCAGAAAGCATATGAAGCATATCGTACCATGCACATTTGCGAACCCGAATCTCGTACTCATTTGCTAAAAATGGTGAGGAATTCATTTTCCACCGAGACCTTTGGAGAATTAATCTTGTTCAATATATTCGCCATATCATCGTTGTTTATTTTATCATATTGTATAGTTCTGTGAATTATTGCATGTCAAGTTTTTGACATAATTTTTGATTGATGTTAATAAAACCGTTTTTTTTTTCTTCAAGATTAAAGTTGTTAATTAAAGGTCTGTTTCATTATTAAAAAAAAATCCCATCAGGTTATCGGCCCAGTTCATGCGTGAAACAGGCATTGCTCAAGTTGAGTGTAGTAAAAAGAGAAAAACGAAATAATGGAAACCCCTTCAGATAATACAAGGTTTGGAGTTGCAAAACTCAACAATAACCATTATCAACCTTGGAAATTCAAGATAAGGATGCTGCTCATCAGAGAAGGAGCTTGGAGGGCGATAAAAGATCTCAAATCCGAGAAGGATGGCGAAAAGGAATGGAATGATTTAGATGAGAAAGCTCAAAGCACCATTTCATTGTCTGTGGAGAATAACCAAATTGTTCACATTTGTAATAGCACTTCTGCTAGAAATATATGGGAAGTTCTGCAAAAGGTACATGAGAGAGCCAATCTCAGCAACAAACTGTATCTTCTAAGGAAACTCTATAAAACGAAGCTTGAAAGCGGACAGTCAATGTCAGAGTATATTCGCAAAACACTCGAAATGGTAGAACTACTCAGAGGCATTGGAGAAGAAATAAAAGATTTTCATGTTGCTGCCCTTCTTCTTGGAGGTCTACCACAACTGTATGATACACTTGTTACTGCTCTTGATGCCCGTCCAGACGACGAATTGACCCTTGAATATGTAAAAGGAAAACTGATGGATGAATTTAATCGAAGAAACGTGGATGACTCTGAACAATCAACTTCAGCACTGGGAATTTCAAACAAGACAAATAATAAAGTATATCCAGATGTTGAATGTTTTTATTGTGAAAAGAGGGGCCACCTGAAGAAAGACTGTTATTTTCTGAAGAAAAGGCTGAGAAATAACACGGAAGGAAATACGAGTAGAAATGAAATCTCAATACACAACGCCAGATGCAGTGTAGCAGAAAGAACTGATGAATACTGTTTTTGTGAATATTCAGAAGAAATCACCGAAAATACAGACTGGTTTATAGATTCTGGTGCGTCAAGTCATATGACATCTAACAAAAACTTTTTCATAAATCTCAAAAATCATAATGACAAAGTCATTGTTGCAAATGGCCATGAAATGAAAAGTGCTGGAATGGGTGAAGGATTCCTTCATTGTTTAGTGTCAGGAAATATTACTCCTATACGTGTGAGTGGCGTTCTATATGTACCCGACCTACAGTCGAGTTTGTTGTCCGTAAAGAAACTAGCAGAAAAAGGATTCACAATAAAATTTGAAGAAAATAAATATCTTGTGAATATGAACAATAAAACTGTTGCAGTTGGTGAAATCGAAAAAGGCCTTTACAGAGTGGTTGTTGGTTCAACAAATCTGTCTAATATGTCAACTGAGCAAAATCAAAGCGAGTGTATTCATACATGGCATAGGCGATTAGGACACCGAAATCCCGAACATATCAAAAAGTTGTTTACCAAAAATGTTGCTTCAGGGATTGTTATAAATGATTGTACTGAATATATACAATGTACCAGTTGTGTGAAAGGGAAGTTAACGAAGAAACCATTCTCAAAATCCTGTAAGAAACTATTGCTTCAGTTAAAAATAAATTTGCAAAGCCACCAAAAATCTTCAGATTTGATAATGGCGGAGAATTTTGTGACAAACCAGTTAAAACTATATTGAGAAAGAACGGTATTCAATATCAAACTACTGACTGTACCATATTCGCCACAACAAAACGGGGTGGCGGAGCGCAAAAATCGAACCCTATGCGAATCAGCTCGATGCATGTTGTTCGCTGCAGAACTACCAAATACATACTGGGGTGAAGCGATTGTTACTGCAAATTACCTACAAAATCGTTTACCCACCGAAGCAATAGACTGTACCCCTTACGAATTGTGGCACCAAGAAATACCAAATATAAGTCATCTCAAAAGTTTCGCAACAAAAGCATATTCTTATGTTCCAAAGGAAAATAGAAGTAAGTGGGATGCTCGAGCCACAGAAGGTTTATTAGTGGGATATTGTGAACATTCTAATGGATACAGAATTTTGGACCCGACAACAAATAAAATTACGATAAGTAGGACTGTCCGTTTCATTGAAGAAAATCACAATATAGGATATGAAAAATATAAATTGAAAAATACTAAGGTTGATTTGTCAGAAAATCCAATAGAGGTTGCTATAAAGAAAAATTAAACTGAAGGAAACCAAGATGAAGATGAAGAAAAGGACAACGGAATAGAAAAAGAAGCGAGTCAAGAAGAAATCGAAAACAATTCAGTGGCAAATGACACTCAGGCATTAAGAAGGTCCTCAAGGAAAAATAAGGGAGAACATAGTCAAAAACTAACATATCTTTCACAAATTGAAACCTGCACGGAACCAGAATCATGGAAAGAGTTGATGAAGTTGCCAGAAAATGAAAAACTGAAATGGCTGAAAGCTGTTGAGGATGAAATGAAGTCATTTGAAGAAAAACAGGTCTGGACACTCACTGAACTTCCTCCAGATAAAAATGCAATTGAAGCCAAATGGATATTCAAAATTAAACATGACTCGAAGGGAAATGTGAAGGAATATAAGGCACGTTTATTGGCAAAGTGATTCTCGCAAAAATATGGTGAAGATTATGATTGCACGTTTGCACCAGTCATGAAACAAAGCACATTGCGAATTCTTCTAACAATTGCAGCAGTTCATGGATTGAAGGTTAAACACTTTGATGTCAAAACAGCCTTTTTAAATGGAATTTGAAACGAAACATTATTTTTGAAACAGCCAGAAGGTTATATCAAAGAAAACCAATCTAATCCAGTATACGGATTAAAACAGGCTGCAAGGCATGGAATGATACACTGAACGACATTCTTCAAAATTATGGATTCAATCAAAGTAAAAACGACCAGTGCTTGTACACAAAGCTTGAACATAATGACTATATGTATTTGTTGATTTACGTCGATGATCTGATTATTTTGTCACAAAAACGAATCAGTGATAGATTACATTGGAGAGACATTGAACAATCATTATGATTTAGTGAATTTGGGTAACATAACCTTTTTTCTTGGCATACGCATTCACCGTAATGAAGACGGAAGTTTTCTTCTGAACCAACAGAGCAAAATTGATAATTTGCTTAAAGAATTTGGAATGGAAAATGCCTCCTGTGTTAGAACTCCGATGGATCCCGAATATCATAAATACACAAACGACTTTAAATTATTGCCTAATAATGAAAACTATAGGAAAGCAGTGGGAGCTCCACTCTACTTGTCTACTACAACTCACCCTGACATTGCTACCGCTGTTAGTTATCTAACTAGAAGAGTAAGTAAACCACGTAAATTTGATTGGGATGCAGTTAAGAGGCTCATGAAATACCTCAAAGCCTCAAATAATTTCAAGTTGAAAATATGGTCAGATGTTCAACTGGAATTATTTGGGTAAGTTGACTCGGACTGGGCAGGAGACACATCTGATAGAAAGTCAATGAGCGGCTTCATATTCATGCTTGTGAAAAATTCAATATCCTGGACAAGCAAGAAACAAACATCGGTTTCATTGTCTTCTACAGAGGCCGAATACATATCAGCTCCACTAGCTAGTCAAGAACTTGTTTGGCTGAGAAAACTCATTATTGACTTCGGGCTCAACTATAACGATCCTACTACTCTCTATGAGGATAATCAAGGAAGCATCAAGATAGCTTCCGAAGAAAAATCGAGTTGCAGAACAAAACACATAGATGTGAAGTATCATCATTTGAAGGAGTTCATTAAAAATGAGGAAATCAATTTCGTTTACTGCCAAAGTTCGAATATGATAGCGGATGGACTAACAAAACGTCTTCCTAGAGAAAAATTCAAAAAATTCAGAATTTCCATAGGAATTATTGACGAATGATCTGGCAAGTTGGGGTGTACAATATATTCGCCATATCATCGTTGTTTATTTTAACATAGTGTATAGTTATTGCATTATTGCATGTCAAGTGTTTGACATAATTTTTGATTGATGTTAATAAAACCGTTTTTTCTCTTCAAGATTAAAGTTGTTAATTAAAGGTCTGTTTCATTATTGAAAAAAATCCCATCAGATCTCACATGATGAGTTAAGTCGAGAGAATGACAGAGCACTGAATATTATGGAACAAACGATCAAAAGATGTAGTGGTAGATGTAAAATTTGATAATCATGTCGAACCGACAACATAATAATACCCGAAACCAATATACGAGCCAGGGAGAGATTGAATAGTGTAGAGAGAAAATGTCTATGAAATTTTTGTGTTGAATATGGGCAAAAAATCCAGTCATACGAAGATAAGAAATATATTCGAAAACTTAGTAAGAGAGAAGCTGAAGTCAAAAGTCTCCGTACATGTTACCTTCCTCAATTTGTAATCGAATATCCGAATAAAAACAAAATTGGTGTAGTATTTGACGCATTTTCAAAATCTGATGATATGAGTTCCAACCTGTTATAGTCGTTAGTAGCGACTCTTTGGAAATTTATACAGATGCGATTTGGATTTTGCGGACACACAAAATTGATGTTCCACCAAGTGGGGATCCGAAAAGAAGACAGAGATTCGAAAAGATTCCGTTGTCGAAACCTGAAATATACCCAAGAACCCGATGTCTACAAAATTATGGTTGACGAAAAGTGGTGTTTGGAAAATGACAGACAGATTGAAAAAGGCAGGAGACTTTTCAACCTCAAAACTAAATTGAAAAAACAAATTATTATACAAGACGAAAGAACCAATTTGGCAACAATTCTTGATAAAGAGACTTATTATTGTGGATTCTGAGCGTGACAACACAAAATTAATCATTAGACATTTTTTTCGAAAAATCTAGACATAAGAAAATGGAACTGATCCTCAATGGAGGAGCACCACCCAAATTAGCCTTTTCCAGATGTCAGAAATGTAGACAACTACCAAAATACCGTTCAGTTCTTGTTTCAATATCGATAGTAACTGACTTCAAATTCAATCCACCACGAGAGCCTCAAATGGGTGGAACATGGGAATGGAGGATAGGATTTGTGAAGAAAATTTCACACCTCACTTTTAGAGAGAACCAAAACATTCGTTCTTATTTAGATGCCATGGCAACCCAAAAAATTTCCGGAAATTTTTATCCTCATGGGTACCCTGGCCGAAATAAATAAGTGGAAATTTTTCTGTCAAATATTTGACAGGTGATAGTTTATATTTTACTTTGATGTACAAATGGAATTGTATTTTTCATTTGAAATGAGATAATATTTCATATTTATGTATTTATTAAATATTTCGAATGTGTCTGAATATTTTCTTCACGATAGTCGCAGAATTTGCAAATTCTGAAATCAAATTTCAGAAACACCAGTTGTCTACATGTAAATCAAAGGCCCCGTGGCGAGTCGGTAAAGTGTCCTCCTCGTGGTCGTGTGGTCACTAGTTCAATTCCCAGTGGAGCAAAAGAACATTTTTACTTTTTTTTTGATTAAATTTTAAAAAATCAAATTGAAATTTTGTTAAGTGTGTTTTACATATCAATATTTTCATGCATCTTTTTTGTACTATGCATATAAATAGTTCAGGTGAACCACAGTTAGTTATTTCTTATGAATTGTTGGATATATTTTGGTGTAAAATTTTCTTACCGAATCCCCCGCGTGCTTGAATTAATTGCAGGAAATTTATCTCGTACATGAATTTTTTAAGAAAATTACCCTCGTCGCTGCGCGACTCGGGTAATTTTCAAAAAATTCATGTACTCGAAAAATTTCCGGCAATAATTCAAGCACTTGGGAGATTACAAGTGAAAATTTTTTCGAAGGATTCGTACAACCAATCCCTCAGAGAGGAAACTTTGCTAACCTTCTTCACTGAAGCAGAACACATGGTAAATTCTAGACCTCTGACTCGAGTATCAAGCGATCCAGCCGTATATCATGGGCCAGACCGAAATGGTCGGGTGGTGGATGTGAAAACCTCAACCGCTGAATATCGACGTCCGGTCAAGAAACTTTGTCGACTATAGCTAGGAGAAAAATAATTTCTCTAGCAGGGGGAGAATGTTAAAACCTATTGGAGCCTTTAATGTTTCATTATTTTTACTTTATTAAATATTTTGTAACCTTATGTATATTTAAAAAAAGAGAATGTTGTTGACTGTCAAGTTGTTGAAAGAAAAAAAGGTCAATTAAAACGCTGAGACGAAAATTTAGTTTTATTGGCAATTTCTGAGACTAGAACAGCTTGAATTGTAACATTATAGGTTTTAACATTTTTACATTATTGAATATTTTGTAACCTTATGTATATTTAAAAAAAGAGAATGTTGTTGACTGTCAAGTTGTTGAAAGAAAAATGGTCAATTAAAACGCTGAGACGAAAAATTAGTTTTATTGGCAATTTCTGAGACCAGAACAGCTTCAATTGTAACAATCTTAATGAAAAAAAAAACAAACAGGTTTAGCACTGCATTATTAGAAAATGTAATTTTACTCGTTTCATAGCTCTAAGCCGGGTCTAGCATCCTATGGTGCAATTTGAAGAGTGCTATGAAATACTATGCTGTGAGGAATGATGATCTCTCTACATTCTTACGAGATATCGCACGTCTCTGGATACCTTCAGTTGAAGGCTTTTTTTCCATCCCTAATTCAATCTCGAAGCCAGCATGAAAATGTTAGTTGTTGATGTTCTGTCAGGCTAGTGAAAGGCAATTACCCTGTATTATGTGAAGTTCGGTCATATTTTATTTCCAGGTTAACATATGCTTGGAGATAATGCATATCACCTTAGTGAATATTCAATGGTACCATGCAAGTACAATGGATATTTATCTCGTACAATGAAAATTTCAATGTCAAGCTATCAAGCTGTATATAGAATCCATGTCGAGCACAACTTTAGAATTCTGAAAGGACGTTTTCCTCAATTACATCATGTCAAGTTAAAGGTACTGTATAATTTTGCCAACGAAGGCGATGACGACTTTGAGATATTTTCCGGGGATCATGCAGAACATGATGAATTTAATAAACATGCTACAGAAAGCGGCTCTATTTCAAGAGATGAACTCAGTTGTCAGATGTTCCAACATTGAGAACTTTTTCTATTTTTAAATATATAGCATTTCAAATTTAATTGTTTCATTTCAGTATGTAACTCTTCAACTGAGAAGGTTTATTACAATTTGGAGAAATATCATTTATTTTATTATATACCTCATAAAATATTCAACAGATGAAACTGATTTGAGAAACAGGGTTTCCACTTCACCAAAACACTCCAAACTCAATGTATGTTGATTTTCGCTCCTCATGATGCTAACAATAAAACCTACGTCGGGTACAAGAAAAAATGTATGATGGTGTAGTGGAAAAGCTATTCATCAAATTATTGAAGAATGCAAAGATTCCAAAATCACAATTCAATTGCAACTGAAATTAGTATAAAGTTCAATGAAAATTAAACAAAAATATAAGTACCTACATAAATACAATCATTTGAACAAAACAAACAGACCACCGACACATATGTACAGTACTTCTCACAACATTGCGAACATGTGAAAAATAAAAATATCAGAGCAATTAAAAACTGTCCGGCGATAAAAAAATATTTAACGAATTTTTCAAGGACTGTATTTTCGATTGTATTTATTCATCAGGCGGAGGCTTGGCAATAGTAAATTGACCCTATATAATATATATTCTCTCCTATGTTCGCAGTGTTGTGAGATGATCTGTAAACGACTATACGAGAAACCCAAGAGTGCAAGACGACCTGAAGCTAAGGGAAGTAAAGACTTCATACTGAGAAACCTGAAAAAAAAATTGAATAGATGAAATCGAAAAGGAAAAGAAGGAAAAGCGAGACAGGAAGTTGTGAAGTTCATAAAAGAGAACAGGATATCTTTGAAGTGAAGAAAGTAAGACTAGTTAAAGAAATGTATTTGCTAGTTCCAGCAGTGAGTCGGAGAAATCAGATATAGACTATGGCAGTGAAACTGATGATGACACGAGTTCAAAATTCCTTGATTGTAAAGAGCATATTGAAATGACGGAAAAACTGTGGTATGCTATGTGAAAAGCAACTGTCCAAAGGTTCTAAGTCATCAGAAACACCACATTAATCTACTTCAACATCAGCTGAGATTTTGTGTAACTCACTCTCTTTGACAACCAACAAAATGGGACCTTTGGCTACGGTCTGCATTGAAGGTCACCAAGGTTTAACATACCTTGACTCCGGTGCACAATTTAGTATCGATGGAGCAGAACTAAGAGACATCTCAATACAAGACAGAGTACCCTTGGAAATGACATTCGCCGATGGTAATACCACCATTGTCGATGCGGATTCATTTGAAGTTAGGCTAATCCTTGAAAATAGGAAACATTCTGTGACCCTTATACCTGTTCCAAACCCTCCAGAAGCAGATTAATTTGGGTTCTGACTTTTTGAAAAGAGCATGCGTTGTTCTTGATATTCCACATTATTCATGGTTTTATGGAGATGCTCCCAAAATGCCTTATAGTTTTATATTGAAGTATGAAGTATTTACATTGAATGTTGTCAATATAATTGAAGTCAAGCTTAGGAAGAATAAAATTGGGGCGCTAGTCTACGCGACGTAGAAGGAGTACTTCCGAGTACTTCCGAGGAAAAATCAAAATATTTTCAGAACAATTACTGTGCCTATTCCTTTTGCTGAACTAACAATTTGTCTCCCTAAAAAGAACTTCTTCGAAGAGAACGCTAGAGGAGTGTGAATCTCCCAAGCCAGCTCCGGGTGTCCTTATTCCCAAAAAGGATGGTACCATTCGAATTAGTTAATTATCAAACATTCATCCCGATTACTCCTTCTGATAGTTATATCTTCCATGCATAGAGGATCCCGAATACATAACTACATTGGAACTGCGATCTGGTCATCACCAAGTTTCCGTCAGATCCTCTGATCAAGATGAAAGTACTTTCATCTGCCCACTAGGTACCTTTCGCTACACTCCATTTGGGTTGCGTAACACAACCTTGACATTCCAAAGAGTCAATGATTGTTTCTAATCCGAATTGAAAGAGATTCACCTACTGGCTTATCTCGATAATTCAAAAATTTCTTCATTCTTGTTTTCCGTACATATTCGAGAGATGCAAATGGTATTCGACACAAAATCAATCCAAATCTTCTTTTGCCTGTAACTCCGTCCTATAGCCATGCCATGTAATTAGTCTAATCCAGATAGGGTATCTACCAGAACTCTCATGCCCAGCGAGCACAGAAACATCTCAGAGATGTTAAAAGTAAGAGTTTTTGAGAGATCAAACCTCCACTGCGATGTTCTGTTCATACATGAATAGAACTTGTATGTAGGTGCAAATGTCCGCCTTACGCGGCTATTTTTAGGATGTTCCTAGGACATCACAAGAGTCATTTCTTTCACGCTTTTTCAAAGACTTAATATAACATTTTCAAAGCTTTTCGCCTACATTACATCACTGTACATAAAACATTTTTAGAGATGTTCCAGGGACATCACAAAATGCACTTTTATTTCGTTTTTTTTTTCTCATTGATTGTATAAATTAACGATATTCAAAACATGCAGAGGACTCTGGGGCGATTAAAAAAAGGAATAATCGGTAAACTTATTTTAATTGAAACAAAGAACACACATACGAATCAAACCTGAAATATTTTCTGTTTATACAAATTGAATATTTATTTAAAAATGTAAATATCACTAACACTGATTAATGTCTGGTTCAACTTAAATTAAACAAACTGTGGATACTCATACTTTACACAGATAAGGTACATAATGATCAGGATGATGATTTTACAAGTCAGAACCGGTAAATTTTTTTGAGGTTATATATTTTCTGAATATGGACAATCCATTCCTTAATTTGCGGTTCGTCATCAACTTGGTTACTAAATATAATATTTTGTCTTGACCAAACGTTTCACTGCACTCTAAAAAATACTACTTTTACGAAAAACAAAATGGTGTAAATTGAGTTAAAACTAGACACCATACTCTCCGTCAACTCTAACATCACTGAGATCACATTTGCGATTGCGCGAACGCTAGATACATTCTCGGTGAACGTCTTAAGGGTGAACTATGTTATGCCAAATGAAAACATCCACAATATAACATGTTGTGCACATCTCCGATAAATTTCTCTAGGCATTAAAAAAAACGCCACGAAAAAAAAAAAACAGAACATTGAATATCGTTCAGGGGCCTCTTTGGGAAGTACATGTTACCTCTCAAAGAAATATCGGCGTGCATATATTTTTAAAACATCTCAAAACCTCCCAGAGATGTTTGTGCTCGCTGGGTGCCAGAATCACAAAATGACAAACAACTGTTGTTTGTTCTCCAGGCATGTTCCTGACATAATATATACAGGGTGAGTCAGAATTGTTTCTGGTATAGAATATATACAGGGTGAGTCAGAATACCACTGACAAACACCGAATACAGATTCCTTACCTCATTTTGAAATGAAAAGTGTCCATCAATGTGTGTCCTAAAGTGCATTCTCACTGTGATACAGGGTGTCGAATGTGCAAAAAAAATTATTATTTTTTTTCTTCAAAACTCCTGAAGGGAAAAAATTTAAACCTAGTACACCGACTAAGCCTTATCAATGTAATAACTTGAAGTATTAACTCATAATGTTCGTGAACCAGTGGCGTAGTTTAAGTGGTATGTAGCCATATTTTCCTAGACAAGTGAATAGACGAATGAGTGTTTGGCATCAGTTACACTCATAGTCATAAAGTCATAATATTGCATGTGCCTAGAAGTGGAGTACAGTTTTAACTTCCTGAGTGCAATAATCGCATAATGCAACAACATATAGGAATTATTTTCATCATCCTGAACATTCTTCAGAGTTGCGAGTATTCGAAACATAATACAAGTGATTCAGAAAGAGATGACAAACTCCGTTTTTTTTTATTCGTCATATCATTTTATCAAATCGATGTCGTAAATTCACTGATATGTTCCAATGACTGGATGTCTGGTACAACAATAGCTGCAAAGCTCGTTCCTAAACTAACGAAGGCTCCATTTTTAAGTAGTTTCCTACAAATAATATAACAAAGTCATTCGAAAAACCAGGAATATGACCTCTCAATTTTTTGGCTTTTAATGTCAGTAATTTCAATGCTACCTTCGTTTATTGAAAACTATCCTTCGGAAATCAAGAAGAATGTTCAATTTTTGAACAAGTGAATGATGATACGAGAGACAAACCATCTACATCTAAAGTGAATGATGATACAAGAGACAAACCATCTTCATCTGGAGCAGCTCCTGATATTGCTTATGGCGGGGATGAAAAGTAAAAATCAGAGGCGAGAGAAAAAGAAAAAGAACGAAACATTATCTCTGTGGTTAAACCTAAAATTATACTTGAAACCCAACCAAGGGAAGACTTTTTACTGAGAAACCCAAACAAAAATGAATAAAAGAAATTGAGAAAGAATAGAAAGAAAAGCGAGGCAGGAAGATTAGAATGAAGTGGAGTACATATATAACTTCATGTGTGCAATAATCGCATAATGCAACAAAATTTAGGAATAATTTTCATCATCCTGAACATTCTTTAATGTTGCGAGTATTCAAAACATAATACAAGTAATTCAGAATCAGACGATAAACTCCGTTTTTTTTTATTCGTCATAATATTTTATCGAATCGATGTCGTAAATTCACTAATATGTGACCATACTTTCTTGCTTAATGATTGTTTTGAAAGATCAACTGATAAACAAACTCAGCCTCAAATTCATAATACTCCTTTAGATGAGATGAAACCTCGAAATGAGGTAAAGAATCCTTACCTAATTCATTTTGAATTTGACCGTCAACCTCCTTATCTTCATTCCGGATTTTGGATTTGTATTCGGTGACTATACTGCCCTGAAAATTTTTCTTTCGAAAGTTGAACCTTTCAGACCAGTTTGTGGTAGGCTGTTCAGTACACCATTGATCAACGCAAAAAACAGACGAAATTTTTCATCGTTCTTCAACAAAAATATGCTCATTGGATAATAATTACCCAGATAAAACATTCAGAAATGGCTCAAAAATTATACTCTTACATAAAATTCAACAAATTAAGAGGACTTTCATCTTCAGTTTTTCGCAAAAATAATTTCAGACCTAAAATTAATTTGCCAAACAATAATTTGGTTGTTAAACCTCCAGTCTGACCGTTTCAAAAGTGAAAAGTGATGTGGTATTATTTTGAGAAGAAAATTTACCTCATTGTATTTTGAGAATCATTGGCGAATATATTGGCGCATTCTCAACAACTTAAATTTTAACATAATTCCACAGACCCCATAGAACATGATCTACTGTGGGGCTTGAGCGCATGCGCATCATCGGCCAACGCTGCTAACAGCTATTGTCGTTTATCTCGATTGCGCAACTGACGCGTGACTGTCTTCACTCTTCCAACATGCCCAATCATTTTTCACTTCTAAATCGGTCTGGCTGGAGGTTCAACAACCAAATTGTTGTTTGACAAATTGATTTTGGGTTTGATGATACTTAAAAAACATCAAATGAAAATTTCAGTCATACTTGAAGATTTAGAATTTTTATTTTTCCATTTTTTAAAATTGGTGTCTGGCAGAGTTTAACCAACGATAAAGATATCAGGCTATAATTGATTCATGTAATAAAGTTTAAATAATCTGATAAAAAAAAGAAAACTTAAAGTTATTTGAAAAATCAATATTTCACCTGTACAGGCAGGTACGATACGCACTGATAAACGCAACCTCTACCGCCAGCCAGATAGCCCTTACGACCTGGAGATTGAGAGATATAGCATATCTAAAAACTGGCCTACCTGAAATTCTCTCTCGAAAACGTCCTAGATAATAATAATAATAATACATTTATTGTTTCAAAAAACATTACGTTTCATAGCAAGGGTTCGAAAATACATAAGTATTACCCTGAAAAATAAAAGAATCTAGAAAAAATAAATAATAAAATACAAATAAAACTTTCAATTTGAGCACAACATTTTAGTGGAAAAGAGACCTCAACTGCGCACAAAAAAAACAAAGAAAGAAGACCAACATATTTAGATATCGCATCATTGTAAAACTATTCATTAATAACAAAGGAACGGAGTCTCAAAATGTTCCAGACATAATTAGCTATGACTTTGGCAATGCTCGGAGTGATATTTTCTAGAGAAAATATCATGTGATTGAGACTGGATAGACACTCAGAGTTAGGGGGTTTCATTGAACATTATATTGGACACTCAAACAGAATGTGTTCTATTGTTTCCAAAGTAATCATATTGCATATCGTGCAAACTTCCCTTAGATGTATTCTATAAGTGGCACCGTTCAAAGTGAATTTCAACATAAATTTTCTACCTAGACGAATTTGTGCAATTGTTCTTTTGATTTTAATTGGAACCTTGAGGTCAAGAAAATTCTGGTTGAATCTGTAGCCGGTGAAAAATCAATGAAATGAAAGGTAAGTTGCTCTTCTTGAAAGTGTCAGATCTTCCTGAAAGAGTTTTTCATTAAACTTAGACAAAATGAGATTTTTATTTTTAGTAATGAAGCCTGCATCATACCTCGACCACAACTCGAAAAGATCATTCGAATGAAAAAAGCTTTCGACTTAGTGTGCCCAGTTGAACTTTTGATCACATTGATGAAGACTCAGTTGTCTTCTAAAACAACTTTTGGGTAAGCGATTTTCATCCATTTTGAGAATTATGGTCAGCCAGTTCAAAAAAGATTTGAATACATTGTAAAGAAGCTTCACTCGTCCGGGTTCTAGTCATACAATGTGATCAGGTGAGATAATGGGAAGAAGTAGTATCCTTTCCAAAAAACCCACCTGCACACGCTCCAATATTTCCGCATATCTAAGGCACCAAATTGCAACACAGTTAAACATAACACTCACCGCCAAACTATCGAAAAGTTTCATTTTCGATTTCCATGTAACCATTTTAGTTTTAGCAATTACTGGAATTATTGCACCAACCGCTTGCTTTTCTTTTGTAGCAGAATTTGACGCGATTTCCCTGAAAAGAGAGGAAGACACAAGCGGAACTCCAAGATAAGTGTATTTTGTAATCATCTCAACCTTTTTGCTTTCAAAAATGTTTCTTCTTCGTTTATTCCAAAGCCACCTCTTGGGAAAGACATAACTTAAGTTTTTTCTGTGTTGACAGTCAGATTGTTTAACTGTGTATACTGTTCAAGTATTCTCAGTTTTCTACCAAGATCAATTTGGGATTCAGCCAGTATGACAAGATCGTCAGCGTAACATAGCAGCAGCAAATCAGTTTTTTCATCAATACTGATTCCATGCACTCCTTTTTTCAATAAAATCCTCTATATCGGATAGGAATAAATTGAATAGAAGAGGGCTTAAAGATTCACCCTGAAGAACTCCACTAGTTATATCGAATGATTTAGTCAATCCATCAATACCTTTAACTTTCAGTGAGGCATTTGTATATACATTTCCGATAAGCTGAATCATGTTTGAGCTAACTCCAACACTGAACAATTTTTGCCAAAGTATATGGTGAGTAATTGAGTCAAATGCCCTTTCGAAGTCAACAAATAGAGCAAATATTTTTCTATTTCTGAGCTTAATGTGTAGTTGTATCAAAGACGAAAGTTCATAGATATGGTCAATACACCCGCGTTTCGTACGGAATCCAGATTGTGATTCAGGGAGTGCGCTACTGTCTTCAGCCCAACACTCGAGACGTTTGAGCAAAATTTGAGTGAATACTTTAGCAACACAGTTATCCATAGCAATACCTCTGAAGTTGGAAGTATCATCAATAGGCCCGGCTTTGTGCAACATAGTAAGTAAAACTTCAGACCAACTTTCAGGAATGGAATATTTTATTGTAGAGAAAATTGAGGTAAAGTACCCAATTGTGAGGAATATTTATAATGAACTCATAGGGAATCCCATCGGACCCTGGTGCTTTATTGTTCTTACATTTATTAAAAACTGCATATATTTCATCGATATTTATAGGATTGTCGTGAAAAGGATGTTAAGCATCGAAATATATTGTTAGAGTGCTCTACCTTAGACGTTACTCCCGGTATTTTTTCATCGTCGGAGTTTCAGGCTGCAAGATAAGTGTATCAGATATTAGTCAGATGTTAGTCAGATGATTATTCATGGTGTTGGGAATCATTAGGTGCAATTATTCATTACGTTTGTGCTGGTGATGGAATAAAGTTGTGTGATGAGGATTGTCTTTTAATACGCAGTTGTGCCCTAAGTATAACAATATCTTGTTGTCTACAATTCTCAATGGATAAATGTTGAAAAAAAATTCCCAAATTGTACAAGGCAATGATATTGCAGAGGCAAAACCACGGAACTGTTTTATGGTTGGCTATCAGAAAGCCTCTTTATCATTGATTTTTCATATTCTTTCGACTTGTTTTTTAGGAGATACTTATATTTTTGTTTGATTGACGTGTACTCGGTTCATATTTTGGAGAAAAAGTTTTCTTTCTTGCACAGAGCTGAATCGGCTTTCAGGTGCTTTTTCGCATGGTGACATTCACTATCAAACCAAGGTACAGATATTTTCGACTGAGACGTTCAGAGTTGATAGTTTTCCACAAGTGTAAACTAAGCTATGTCATGAATTGCTGAACAAAAGTTTGAGTGCGACTCCTGAATATCAGGTATATTAAAAAGTCTCTGCGAATCCCTCATTGATAATTTATAATTTATCAACTGTGCATCGGACCACTTCAACAACGGTTTTTGGGTAAAGTTCGTGTTGATGTTATTTGAATCAGCTATTGTTGGAAAATTTAGTAAACATGTTACTGGAAAATGATCCGACATGTTGATTCCGTTGACTACAAAAAAGTCATTGATCACTTGAAGGTGAAGGTTGTCTATCCAGACTAAGTCTACAACACTTTTACCCAAAGTACTCACGTGGGTAAAGGCCATCACAGACACACTTGCATAGCGCATAGCATAAAGACATAACGAATTTCAGCCAATCAAAATGCGAATTTCCGACGCTACTGACAATTTGATTGGCTAAACTCCGCTATGTATCCATGCTATGCGCTATGCAAGTGTGTCTGCGGAGGTCTGTGCAGGACTGTCCTGAATAGTTCTGCCATTACTCAGAGTAAATGTGTTGTCGTCCAAAAATTCTAATAACTTGCGCCCTCTGGTATTCAGAACGGGATCGAAACTCAATGTTTTCTCGAGTAAGTTCGAATTTTCGAGCGTTTCGACTGGTGTTGAGGAATAATTAGACACGCGACAGTTGAAATCGCCGCCGATTATGAGTGGAACATTTGAGTAATATACCGTCAGATAGTGACAGATTTAGGTGCCCCATTTTCACATACAAGCCTCGAATAGGGTTGAAAAGTAAGTCGATGTTGAATAAAATTAAGGGAAATTTACGAGTGGCTCGTGGGGAAAACATATGGAAAAATCAAAAAGAATTTCCACTAAATTTTCCGACGACAAAATCTACTTTTCCATTCACGCCACTCAAGCCATTATGTTTTTCGGTGTAGTGACGATGTAGGTTTTCATAGTTTCGATGGGCTTGCGTGGGAAAACCTGTTAAAATCTCGATTTTTCTTTACAAGATTACAGCCTCATTTTAACCCTTTAGCCACCTTCAACACTCAAGCCTTTGATCTTCTGAAGCCAGGTTCTATTAATTAATGATTAGGTGAACACGGCTCGCGTTAAAATATGGAAAATCGAATTTTCCATGGAAAATCGAATTTTCCATATGTTATCCCCAGGAGCCACTCGTAAATTTCCCTCCATTTTACTCAACATCGATGTACTTCTCAACCCTATTCGAGGCTTGTATGTGAAAATGGGGCACCTAAATCTGTCACTATCTGACGGTCTATAACTCTCTGTTATTTCATTTAATACAGATTGAAAACATTCTAATAATATTGTTACATCAAAAGAAGTCTTGAAATATAGGTTGCAGATAATAAATTCACAATATGGAGTAGATAACAAACAAGTTATCCACCAACACGATATGTCTAATACTACTGCATTAATTCCTTTCTTTAAAAACAGCAGCAAGCCACCACTGCATTATGCGACTATTGCACATAGAAAATCACGTCGCAACTAAGGACGTATCTTCAGTTTTACTCAACGATATCAGAAATCTCCGCTTTTATGTTATGTTATGACTATTGGGTTTATCGATGAGCCTGATTGATGTCAAACACTTATTCGTCCATTCACTTGTCCAACGAAATTATGAAGGAAAATATGGCCACGCCACTGGTTTATGGAAATTGAAAGTTAATAATTCAAATTATCACGTTCACAAACCTTGATTAGTGTAACAGATTTCAATTTTTTTCCTTGTGGAGTTTTGGAGAAAAAAACATAAATCTTGATTTCTTCGTTCTTTCGACACCCTGTATCTCAGATGGGATGCATTTTAGGACATATCTTGATAAAAACTTTTCGCCTCGAAATGAGATGAGGAATCTGTATTCGGAATTTGCCGGTCTCATTCCGATTCACCCTGTATAAATAACTTCGCCAATATCTACAAGCCACGGACCCTTTCAAGCAGAAAGAATTCTAGGTGAAGTTTATACCTCATTCAGGTATCCAATAGCCAATCAAGAGCCGAACCACAAAATCGAAAACATGATTAATTTAATTATCAACACAAATTTCAGCCAATCAAAAATCGTTTATTTTAGCATGAGTGGAATAGTCATTTCAATCGATAAAATAATGACTCACCAACAGCTAGCTACTCTAATGAACTATTTTTGCAATATTTTGTCCAAAACCTTGATAAGAACTCACTAATATTTCATATAAACTTCACAATTTTTGGTAAATTCTCGATGCATGTTAATGAATACAATCACTTGAACCAAAACGATCCGAGGACATAGCCTAACCTAAAATGTTATAGCTTTTGATGTCGCGATAGCGACGGCAGGATTATTAAGCAGTAACATGAATACATAGTATTGTTTTGTTAGTTGCATAGTTTTAGAACTGAAATGGGTGAATAATGTTAGAGGTGAAATGGCAGGCAATCTGGAAAGTAGGTGGCGCTAATTAGGCTGTAGACTTTTAATTGACACTTGTCAATGTGAGCTCATTCAAATATTGATGTTTGTCATTGTCACACACACATAATATCTATTGAAGGCACAGTCCATGTCATCTGAATACTATAACCATTGTTCATATAGAAGATAGTTATTCAACCTTATGGGATTATAATTGGATCAAAATGGATGCGACATGTAGATGGCGATAGTGAGCTCGCATCCAAGTCATGTCGTAACTTCAGTGATCTGGCCTCCAAGTTATGTCGTAACTTGATTGAAACAATGGGACAGCATCAAAATCAGGGTTTTTTGAAGGAACCTGCATTAAAATGACGTCAAATATTCATGTTTGTAACTAATCACGCTAGATGACACTCGCGTTTGCGTCCAACACCAATTACACAGGCATTGACTAACTATCTTACTTCTATATAAACAATGCTATAACTGAATGAATCATTAGGTGGCCATAGTATCTGCGAGACAACAGTCTCATCGCGTTTTTCAACTATTAAGCTGGTTTCAAAATAACCATTACTGTCATACACAAGATTCCAATCTGGGATCAAACAAGTAACGGTGGATTTATGTAGCAGTCATAAGTCATAAGTTTTAAGTCATAAGGAAGAATATTCGTCCATTTATTGGTTGGTTTGTTTATTCCAACCAATCACTGACGAATATTCTTTCATATGACTTCATTCATTATTCCATTCTGAAAATGACAATTTTTCATTGCTTTGCTGGAAACAAGAATAAGTTGAGGTTTCTATTAAAGACTCGTTCATACCTTCGCGAATATTCGCAAATTTTTTGCGATTCGAAACATACAACGAAAAAATTGCAGTGAAAGATGGATCAGTAATGCAGTACCTGATAACTAACTCCAAGTACTGAGGAAGACATGTTATAATTCATCATTCACCGCAATTTTTTCGCCGTATGAGTCAAATCACATAAAAATGCGAAGGTCCGCAAGGGTATGAACAAGCCTTGAGTCGTCTTTTTACCCAATCATTTTCGTATTCCTATTTCTCAACTCACTTTTCAGTTGCTTTACAGCTCAACCACCATATTTATCACTCATTTTATCAAAAAAACTCTCAAAACAAAAGAAAATAAATCAAAATACTAGTAAACACAATTATCGTCATATGAATAACACGGGCTGTCAAAAAGGAAAGGACTTCAACTACATCAGCGCCTCTATGCGGGAGCAATTTCGTGCATTCCTGCCAGAGTAGTAGGTTGTAGCATGAATGAAGGAAAATAACAAAAAAATGTTATTCGAAATTAATCTTCAATATAAATGAAAAAAGCCGTTCGAATGACTATTTCATCCGTGAAATGAAAATGCAACTCATGTTATTATGAATATCAGCACTATGCGCTCGTGTGGTTGCCAAGCAACATAGTTTACTTCTCAAAATCAAAAGGATTTGTATTTCGATAATCAATGATACTATCACATTTACAAAAACTAGCTACATTTTACGATCGAAATAATTTTAACGCGAAGAGACTATCAGATTAAGTGTCCTAGTAAATATACTGAACTGAATATGGGAGTTGAACGGAACTCGAAACCATTTTAATCTTACCTTGATACTATGATTACACATAATACAACCAGAAAACGATCCATTTTGTATATGGAATTCAAACTTACTGATGGAAAACTTGATATTTTTCGATGGGAAGGGTTAGAAATAATCTAATGAGATTCCGTTGATAATCTCAAATGAAGTGGCTGTTATCGCAAAAAAATTAATAGGTAGAAATTGTATACAGTATGTTCTGACTATCAGTTCAATATATCTCGATTCAATTTCATATTTAAAAATAACATTTCATTTTATTTACAAAATTAAAGGTCCATCAAACGAAATATAATTTGAAGTCAAGTTGCTGAAATATTTGAAATGGCATGTAATGATAGGATTCAAATTGTTTTGAAAAACAGTGAAGGATTTCAACGAGATTTCCGCAAAGAAAAATCGCAAAACAGTGCCAACGCAAAATATGCCTGTCTCAACAACAAAGCACGCGGAATAATTCTCATTGACTCACTGATAGATAAACTGTATCTCAAAGGTGGGAGATACAGCAAACACATGGAAACAGACTCTCCCAGAAAACCGTTAACCAGGTTGTCATTATTGGTAATATCACTAGAAAGGTCTCATATGGCATATCTTTATAGATTTCATACATAGAATGCTAAAACTCAAATAGATTATCTAGCAAAAATTGTTTATTTTTCGAACTCTGCTGTGAAATGAGGTGTTGGAAGTAGGAATTTGGAAACGGGACATGGCCACCCATGACGTCAATTCAACCGACGCGGCCACGTCGCTATCGATGAGCCTTCGCCATCTTTATTCTGTATCGGCAAGAAATATCACAAAATTATCTCCACAACTTTAATTCATAGGAGTGAAGTTGAATTGAACAATTTGGGAACTACTTGCTAAATGAATAGCGTTTCACAAGCGCTATTTATGACGGAATTTTTTTCGGGAAAAAATAATAACCAATAAAAATGATATTTTCCACTTATTCTTCTTATAGAAGAAAATGTTCAACCCACTTCAATTTGCCGAAAGGGTTTCTTACATTTCATGAAGCCTTCGGGTCTAACTTGTTTTTCATCATGACAACAAGACCATGTCCTGATTGTCAAGACAGTTTCGAATTTTTGGGAAGCCTGTTGGGTACACTTCTTGAGCAGGAAAATAGTTTGATCAATTCCCGAGGAAGTCCTGATGTTTTTGGATCATTTACTATCGCTTTCTCAGTAAAAACATCTTTTGGAGGAAAAACTCTTGCAGCAGTTGCGGAGTGAAGAGCAGAAACTCCAGTAACTTCTATGTATTAGAGATCGCGTTCCCCAATCTTTTGGAAATCCAGTCCATGCAGAATCTAATCAATCATTACTTGACAACCGAACACCTAACAGGTGATATATTGCTAATTCTGCGCTAACACAACCGATAGACGTAAAATAACACCTGCAAAGGATCCCGCAAACTCCTTGTGGAATTTGGGTCCCGGTGGATTTTTTTTAAATTTTTGCTATGATGTATTCCATGTAATTCTCAACCAATGTTACCATTGCGCCAACCCAATAAAATGAACAGTTTTGCTGCTAGAGGGCGTTGAAATCACCCCTTGCGCAGATTACACTATTTATTTTTGAACCCGGTAACAATATTTTCACTTGTTTCATTGTTACCAATGTTGCACAATATTGTGCTGTTTTATAAAAAAAATTCTTACCCCCTCCCCTTTTACTCCCAACTCCTATTACGAAACGCAAAAACAGTATTTCTCGAGTGACTTCAAATGAATCGTCGAATGTTTGAATATGTCTAAATAAGGGAAATAGCAATTTTTTATGATTATCCCCCCACCCCCCAAATGACACAAAACGAAAAAATTTCGGTGGATTTTTCTGAATTTTTGATATGATGCAGTTCAAGTTATTTCTAATAGAAATTAATTGGGTGACAAACCACAAAAATGAATAGTTTTGATGCTAGGGGGCGTTAAAATCATACCTTGCTCAGAAAAGACTATTCATTATTATAGGCGGAAATGATAGCTCTACGTATTTTAGTTTAGATTATGCTGAACAATTGTGTAATTTTTTATAAATTGAAAATATAAAACTCTCCTCTTACCCCTACCCCTATTTTAAAACACGAAAAAAATTCATTCCTGATTACTTGTTAATGCTTTATCAAAATAAATGTTTTAATCAGCTCAAATTGAGGAAATCGTACAGTTGTTTAATTTCACCTTTCCCTTCAGAAAAATTTGAATATCAATTAATTGGGCGAATATCTTGAAAATAAATAAAAATTAGACATCCATAATTTGAATTTGAGGTGGTGCCTGAATTAATTTTTTGGAATTGTTCACACAATTGTTCACACATAATTGTTCGGCATAAAATAAAACAAAAATACGTAGAGATATTGTTTCCGCCTATAATAATAATTCTGAGTAAGGTATAATTTCGACGCCCTCTAGCATTAAAACTATTAACTTTTGGGGTTTGTCACCCAATTTATTTCTATTCAAAATAATATGAACTGCATCATATCAAAAATTCAGAAAAATCCACCGAAATTTTTTCGTTTTGTGTCATTTGGGGGGTGGGGAAATAATCATAAAAAACAGCTATTTTCCTTATTTAGGAATATTGAAACATTCGACGATACATTTGAAGACACTCGAGAAATATGTTTTTTGCGTTTCGTAATAGGAGTTGGGGGAAAAGGGAGGGGGTAAGAATTTCTTTTTATAAAACAGCACAATATTGTGCAACATTGGCAACAATGGAACAAGTGAAAATATTGTTACCGGGTTCAAATATAAATAGTCTAATCTGCGCAAAGGGTGATTTCAACGCCCCCTAGCAGCAAAACTGTTAATTTTTTTAGGTTGGCGCAATGGTAACATTGGTTGAGAATTACATGGACCACATTATACCAAAAATTCAAAAAAATCCACTGGGACCCAAATTCCATAAGGAGTTTGCGGGGTTCTTTGATCCTGACTATGGAGCTCTTTAGTTATGATTCAGCATGTCGCAGATGTATTGAATTATTTTAACGTGTCAAGCTAGAGGAACACATCTAGCCAACTGTCGTTATAGTTAAAGAGCTGCTGCCTTCATGATTCACTGAGAGGTAAGGAAACCCTCTGCTGGGTATGAAATATCATTCTTGGTGTTGCCTAAGTCGAATGGATGTAGTTTTAGAAAGTCTCCAGGTCAAGGTCAAGGAGGGGGGTCGTTTGAAAACTATTCAGTTTGTGACCGTTTGCTGGTTTTACATTTTAGTAGATATGGTGCTGAACATGCCTTCTGCCAAGTTTGACCCGCGTACGAGGTCAAGATCCAGAGTTATTCCGAAAAAACAGTGATTTTGTAAGGCAACTTGGGGCAACACCAAGAATGCTATTTCATGCCCAGCAGACGGTTTCCTTACCTGTCAGTAAATCATATAGGCAGCTCTTCAACTATATTCACAATTTCTCTGACAACAAACTTGAAACGCGTCGGTATACAGACAGCACCCGCACGGCTCAAAACGTCCAGTATGGTTTTTTCGGCATGACTCTGTATCTTGACCTCATTCGCAGGTCAAACTTGGCAGAAGGTATTTTCAGCTCCATATCTATCAAAATGTTGAACCAGCAAATAGTCACAAACTGACTGGTTTTCAAACGCCCACCCCCCTCCTTGACTTTGATCTGGAGACTTTCTAAAACTACATCCAGGCGACTTGAGGCAATACCAAGAATGCTATTTTATGCCCAGCAGTTTCCTTACCTGTCAGCATTATGACCTTCACGCAGTCATCGTCCACTGTGGTTCTGGATTTGATTCTGGACACTACTATACCTTGGCCAAGGACAGAACGGACTGATATAAATGACACCGCAACAAACCTTATGGAAAATGGCTCTCGGTGAAACTAGTTGAAACTTTGGGATTGTAGATATCAATGTCCTGATTAAATGTCTCAATGGGCGCAAGGTTAAAAAATGGACAGTTTTTGAGATAATCAGGGCCAAAGGCTGTCAAATTGATGTGTTGAGCTATCAGTGGTAGTTACGTTCGCCATGAACAGATTGCTTGTTCTAAGACTCTATAGTTTTCAGAGACACTGATAACGATTATTAAATCAAAATTGGAAAACTCTCATCAGCGGTCCTAATATAGCACAACAAAAAACGTCAGATGTTTATATTTTCGAAGCCCGATGAAAACTTTGCCTAAGTAGTTCTCGGGGTCGCTGATAACGAATCAGGGGTAAGAATTGAAAAATTCAAAGTCAGTGGAGTATGCAACTCGCAACGAAATGACCATTTTGCACTCGTATGAATGGACCACGAGATATGAGAAAATACTGTAAAGAAAAAGGATGTACCCTAATATCACTCGGGATTTTTTTTCCTACAGCTAGTTTCTCTATAATCAGAAGAAAAGTGATACGTGACGTAACGTTCATCAAAACTAGACTTGGCAACGTTGTTAAAGTTGTGCACCAAATACTCAGTCAAATATAATGTGTCGTATAACGGTACCAAACGAGTTCGTTCGTCTGTTTCACGGAGCAAACCAATAAGAATCGTTTGTCTCTGTTTAACTCATTAGCTCACATTAAAATTGGACACAAGTCAAGCAGTTCCATCAAATATTTATGTTGCACACGAACAGGCCCTACGTGATTTCTTATTTGAGGTTAATGCGTTTTTCAAAGTTTTAAAAGTTTCCGTTGTTAGTATTCTAAAATTCTTTTGATTCCTGTATCTGTATCCCTGCAACAAAGTGAACATGTCGAAAAAGTGCTTTGTACCCGGTTGTCTGAAGTCCAGTGAAAATTCTAATAAACAGTTTTTTTATGCACTAAAGATGAAAAGCGACTCGTAAAATGTGTTTCGAAGCAGTGAATAAACTCTGTATAAAAGCGGAAATATATGTTATTGTGAAGAACATTTCCAAGTACTTTACGTTATGTTATTATCGTATTCAAAGCAGAGTTCACAAAAAGATTTAAAATATTAGTCATTGCAAAAAAGACCTTGAACTGTCAAAATAATTTAGGTACTAGTAAATATGGTAGTCACAATGAAATCATAGACATTGCTATATCTAATTTGATTCCACCCGATGAATAATGAGCACGTTATTACGATTTGCGGTATTGCCAATGCTCGTTTCTCATCAAAAGGATGGTCCGTTCAGAAAATTTGAAAACTATAAATACAATTAAAATAGGTAATATGTGGATTTTTTTCTCTGAGTTGATCACATGACAATGTTTTAATCATTTCTCAAAGGCTTATATCAAGATAGAAGCTGTATTTTTAAGGAGAACGGTATTGCCTGTTTCGGAACGTGGATTATGGTGGGGGTGTTTCCGATGAACGTGACGTCAAAATGTTATGCAATCAAAATTAACCTGTTCATTCATAGAGTTAGTGTTAACGTATTTCAACAAACGATTAATTTCAAGTAGATTCAACAATGCGGTGGTTAGAATTCAGAATACGACTAGAAAATGAAGTTCTATTGCTACGAACATCAAGTCCAGAGTTTCTAGATCTTTCGATAATTTTAGTATGTTCCAATACCCTTTTTTAGATCATACGATCACTCTGGCCAACAATTGCAATCTGGATGGGTGCAAGAAATTTTTGAGTCAGGAGAAATGACAAGAGTCTTTCATTTTGTCAGTGAGATCAAAAGAATTTTTCAAAGAATATGGATTGTTGAAAATAGTAGTATTTTTTATTGTATTGTTCAACAAAGCAGCAAGTTTTTAAGTAGGTGAATTGCAATATGATAAAACGGTCTGATTGAGATGTCGCCTTTATGGATTTTTGGTAGGTATTCTATAAAGTAGACGGGTTGAAGGATCAATTGGTTTCAATTAATATTCTGAAGAATTGTTAAAAAAACCCTTTTTCATGGATTACAAAAATCCACGAAGATGACGTTTCAATTTACAAGGGAGTAGAAAGGACATGCGATATTTTTTTCTTATTTCGAGTTACATTGAGCTACTTTCGAGTTATAACTCAAAATTAAGCATTTCCATAAAAAAAAATTCTGGTTTATTGTTCTTCTCAAAGGTTTACTAGGAGGTCGATTCACTGCTCAGTTTTTTTAACTCTTTTCGCACATCAAATTTGGTCTAGAAATTGTCCAAAACAACTCTTTACCATTTTTGGATGTCTTAATCAACAAAGATAAAAACAAAGCCAGTATTTTCATTATTTACTGTAAACCAGTATATACTGGTTCAATATTACCGTTCTTTTTGTGTCATTCCTCCCAACATAAGTTTGCTGCCTTCAACTCTTTATTTCATAGATTGTTCAATATACCGTTAAATTCAGAACATAATAATATAATAAAACAAATCGCCAAAACTAATGGTAGTCCACCCAATATCAACAGAATCTATAAAAAACAAATATTCAAATAAATTAACAATAGTTCACTACCACTGAATAATCCTAAAATAAATGTTTCTCTTTGGGAAGGTATCACTTGGAATGAAATACATCTTTTTCCACTACAATGATAACATCAATATTTTTTCTTCACTATAGACAATATTGGTGGTGAATTGATAAACACTAAAGAAAAGATTCCACAGATCCTATAAATTTGGGGTCCACAAAATGTTTTGCTCCCATTAGATTGCAATTCACAATATATTGGCAAGAGAGGACGTAGGATACAAACAAGGGTATTGGAACATAACAAAATTATCGAAAAATCAAGAAAATTTGTACTTGATGAATATAACACCAAAAGTTCATTTGCTAAACATGTTCTAAAATATTATAACCATCACTTTGACAGTAATCATGACCTCGAAATTTAACACATTTGTCAAAAAGGAAAATTGATGAATATACTCGGAATCTCTGAACTAAATCGTTCTTTGAAATATATCACTACTGGCTCTTCCAATGAACAGGTCAATTTCGATTCCTTGAAGTTGCTCTTCAACGTGATGAACCATCGATTTGTGTTGGACTTCTATACTTAAATTCACAACATAATGCTGAGAATGTTCATTGTGTCTTATCACCTATTATTTGTTATTTGATCCATGAATTGACTTGACAGCTGACATCCATGTTGTCAATTGTCAATCTCTAACCACATTTCAATCTGAATTGTTTTTAACAATTATTATAGATTTCATCAAGAACATGATGTTTATAATCCATTGTGGAAGGGCAAAGAGTCCTAACAAAAGATACATTAGAAAAAAGGGTCTTTGGACCATATACTATAAACCTACTTACTCGATTTAAAAAACTTTCTTTCAACACACTTCAACCATGCATGCTTGTTGGTAAGTAATTATTCTTATTGTTCCGTTAACCACAATTATATCAACCTCAATTCCAAGGCATTGGACATTATTAGTATCCATATTTGATTTTAATGAGTTTCTCACAATTATAACAATTATATAAAATAGGACGTTTCTTCCTCTCCATGTACTTAAGTAACTCTTAGTCCGTAGTATATCAATAAAGCCAGGTTAACTGAAGATGGATTCTTGCGGAATCCAAAACATCCCCATATTTTGATACTTGTTTACGATTTAAAGTTGTGGAGATGATTTTGTGATATATTTTTCCGATTCGTCTATACCACTCCACTTTGAGTGAAATGAACTTGTACCAGAGATTTATTCAATATGTTGTGTTGTGTTTTGCGAGTGTTGTTTCATTAACGATTCATAATGACCTCATGAAATGAAGTTTAAAAGTATTGTATATTACCAGAATAAAAAAATATATCTATAACAACCAGATAAATTATTCATAAGTTTAGCGATAAATCCGAAATGTCGAAGAGATAGGCAGCGTGCAATACGGAGAACTAATTTTGTCTCTAATTGTCTGATAAAGGATGGAAATACTGTTGTGGTAATCATTTCGATATGAGTTGTAATTTTTTAGGAATAATGATTCATTGGTGGATGTGAATAAAACAAATTTTGAGTAAATGCTTATACTTTCTTGAGACAGACTTATTCATTTCGTACATAAATGAAAGGGATGAATATATAGTATTAGCATTTGCTAGATTTTATTCACTACACCCATTATCTCATGCGTAATTTCAATTCCAGGTTGAGAGAGATGAAGTCATCTGTATTACCGCATATTTTCGTTTTTCAAAATCATCCGATCCGATTAGGCAGACCGGTGTATCGGTCTGACTGATCGGTTCGAAACAGATGATATACGAGCACCGGTCACAGCAGCCGTTACGGAAATCAAAGCAGTTGGTATGACTTCATGATGTTTATGGCATTTTCGAAAAATGCAATCTCAAGATCAATTATTTCGGGGCTGGATGAACCTTTCCATTTCAAATTTTCATGAGTTTCTAGGATTAGGTACTGCAAGAAAATGAGAAAAACTTTGTTTTCTATCCTACCGAATGAGCCCAATGTTGTCAACGCGTTCTCCCAAGTTTTATATTCAGTATTTGGTAATGATATTGTACTGAAATCAGAAGAGGTTAGGAACGCGAGTCAATCTACCAAATGATTCTACTTCACATATAGTCGGATTGCTGAGGGACCAAACATGAAACAGTTTTATAAAGGCTGATATTTCAATATTGGGTCATGAATAGGTTGAATATTCATAACCTGCCGTCAGTCAGCCAGATTTTGGGATAATTGGCGCGGGGGTGGTTCCGAACTTGTAAAAACAACACGTATGTCGCAACTGCAGAGCTGTGTCGAGCACTGACAAAAAGTGCTTCGAGTACTAAGCACTCTTGAAAAATGCTCGGGAGTCTCGAGCACTACCATAGAAATCATAATATCTAGAATGCCAATTCAAAGGGACGAAAGTGTTATCAAAAGTTGGAGGCATGATTCAGTGCGCATGATCACAACCAGCTTCATTCATAACAGGGTAGGTTTCAGCAAGATTTTTAAATGATTCGTGACATTAAGTAAAATCGATTTAATAGTACTTTGGTGTCAGGCTTACAAATTTGTATGGAATATGAAAAATGCATTTTGGAGGAGATGTTTTGTTAAGAAACTGATTATATTCAAGAAATGCATCTAATAAAAGAATGACACGAAAAAAAATTATTTCTCAAGTCGGTCACAATATTGGTGAAGTTTCTGAAATATGTTTATGAAAGATTCATCTAGAAGTATCACGGTTATATTTTTCAAAATATATAATAATAATAATAATTTTATTGATTTCGAAGACCTACAAAAGGTATAAAACAAGTCAGAAATTTCAGTCACATTAGTAGAACGAACAAATATACATATATGAAATAGATAAAATAGTGTGGAATAATACAAATATATATATAAAATAGTTAAAAGAGTATGAGGAACAAAGGGAGCCCACTATGATGAAAGGAACTCTTCCATTGTATAAAACAAATTGTTCAATAAATATTCCTTCAAAGCTTTTCGGAATTTGAAGTAGGATACTTCTTGTTTGATATTAAAGAGTAAGTAATTGTATACCTTAATCTCATTAGAAACGGGGCCATTCTGGCATATATTCAAGTGATTTTGAGGTGCATACAGATGATGGCTAAACCTTGTTGGGTAATTGTGTATGTCATTATGACAGGGAATGATATTTCTGCTTTTGTGTATGTAGCAAGAGATTTCCGGTATGTATATGCAGCATAATGGAAGTATTTTTGATTTTTTGAAGAGAGGTCTGCCCGATTCTCTTTGATTTTTCTTCAGCATTGCACGTATGCATTTCTTGTGGAGCACAAATAGTTTTTGTACTGAAGAAGACATGCCCCAGAATAATATGCCATACGATAGTCGAGACTGTATTTCAGCAAAATAATTTTTTTTTAGAACATGAAGGTTGAGCACTCTGTGATTTGATACAGCTTAAGGTGCATTTAGTCAACATAAACGTAACTTTAGCACAAGCCCTGACATAAACATAACCGTGAAAATAATTTTTTATCAGACCTAATATTACACGAGTTTTAGATTTAGGCATACATTTGATAATGATAGGTACATTTTATGACATGAAACTTTAGGTACACGTGAATTAAGAACAATATTTTTATCGTAAAAGTAAGATTCTTATAAAATTGGGATTTTCAAAGTGACATGTTTTTAGCATAAACTTAATATTGTTGTATAAATGGTGCCATTTGATTTAACAGATTCAACTTTCGTTTTTAACATATATTTAGGCACAATTTTAAAATGATGTTGACTAAATGCACCTTTACAGTTCAGAGTTTTTATTGTATTGCTTATATGTGGTTCCCAGTCAAGTGTGTCGTTTATAGTTATACTTAGAAATTTAATATTGTGACATTTCTCTAGAGTCATTTCCCCTAAATTTATTTCTATGTTTTCGGCTGTTCTCTGTTTTGTGTGGTAAATCAAAAATTGGGAAAACCATAGAATAATTTTTTCCATGAGGTTATTACATGCTTGTTGATGGAGATTGAGTGTTTTGATACCAGTATAGAGAGATCATCAGCATATAATGTTAATTTGAAAGGTGCAAGATATCTGCTACATAAATTTAGAACAAAACTGGCGCAAGCACACTTCCCTGAGGGACTCCAACTTCCACATGGGCCCGACGAGAACGAGATACTATGTTTTGACCTCCTTCTTCATTGCAAGATATCTGAACGTATTGCTTTCTATTTGTCAAAAAGGACCTGAACCAGCTTAACACAGGACCTCTAATTCCATATGACCAAAGTTTATCAAGCAGCCGATCATGTGGAACACAATCGAAAGCATCTAAATCATTCAGAATATTATTATAGGTTTCTATTGTTGCTGTAGGTGTAGATTTTGATTTCCTAAGCTTGAATCTTGCAATGAAGGAGTTTAGCCTCTCAAGCATGCAGTATTCAAAGAGTTTGGAGAAAACTGATGTTATTGATATGGGTCTGTAGTTGTTCATAATATTTTTATCTTTTTTTTCGTGAAGTGGGATTACTTTCGCCATTTTGAGAGCATCAGGGAACGTAACTGTTTATAATGAAAATTTATTATGTCAGTTATGGGTTTTAACAGCTCATTTTTGAATTCTTTTATAATATTGTTAGGTAGGTCATCAGGCCCAAAGGAACGTTTATTTTTGAGTTTTGAGAAAATAGTTAGCATTTCTTCCTCAGTGAAAGGAAGTATAACCATTGAAGAAAGATGCAGTTGAGGCTATGTTCAAACTTATTGTGGTCAATTTGTGGGATCTCGTCTATGACTTGTTTTAGAGCATCTATAAAAAACTATTGAAGATATTGGCAATGTCCTCTGGACAGGAGAAAACTTTATTTTAATGAGAGATTTTTAATGTGGGTTTTTTTATGCTACTGTTATTTTTAATTTTATTTATAACTGTCCAGGAAGTTTTACTTTTATTATCAGAAGATTGAATTATTTTGTCATAATGATTTTTTTTACACGATTCTATAAGAACAATATCAGAATGTTATCCAGACTAAAACAGGATACAGCATACATACACATTTTAATCTAAAGGCAAACCGTAGGTACAAGTTTCGAGCTTTTTGGCTCTCATCAGTACGGCGTAGCCAAGTATGAGGATAAGCAATACTTGGTTGCACTCAACAGAAGCTTCTGGTTCTGACTCCGTTTGTTTGCTGTTTTTGCATGCAATCAAGTATTGTTTATCCTCACACTTCGCTACACCGTACTGATAAAAGCCAAAAAATTCGACATAGCCGATAGAACTCCATAGAATTTCATTCATAGAAAAAAAGGATCGTTTGATCTGAATCTATATCGTTGAGATGGAAAGAGGATGATAGTGAGATCTATAGTAATTTGAGTATTTACTAGTCGAAAGCATATTTCATATAGCTTTCCTATTTCCAATGTATTCCATCAATAAGTGAATGTTTCAGATTTTTTCAGAATTTTGCTTGATTAGTTGAATTACATGAAGGAATGAAATGTTTATAATACATATTTTATTGAGTTGACCGGTAACTTTATAAATTAATGTTTCACAAAGAAATCTGAAGAAAGTAACAAAATTCAAAACGTCAATTATTACAAATACAGTTTACTTAAAATATTGTGTACAGTAGTATTCCAGAATATAACAAAATAATTGTACAATCCTGAATGTACATAGGTAAACAGTTCAGCAACATAGCAACAATTCCAGATATTCATTGAATAAATAAAAGAGACACTTTCTAAATTGAATAACATGTCACTACTAGAACCAGCAGATATTTGGAAATATCTATATACGCATCGCAGGTTCACATCATTTCTGTGAAGTTTGGTTCCCCTGGGAAAAACCTAGCCATAAAGTATTGTGAAGATGGTTTACGGACAGTGGTCACCACTGAATTTCTCTCTCAATTTTTTCCATGCAACCCTTTCTTTTTTTATTTCTATAGTCCGTTTCATCAAGGATAGCGGGACACCTGTCAGGGATTTTTCCAAGAAGTCGATATTATCTGCTTCAAGGTTGTGACTCTTTTCTTCAGGCGATTGATTTTCACTGTCATAGCTTTTACTTTTTTCTGGGCTATGGATTTTTTCAAATTTGCTTGTTCGAGTTTAGGATGAAGTTTTGAGGGAGATGCACTGAAAATATAAAATACATGAAATGAGAAAATATAAAAATAAAAATACATAAAATAAAATACTTCTATGGAAATTATTAAACAAAACTCAAATCCAATATCCAAACTACTTCAAGTGATGTTTATTTTTCACTTCTCAGTTCAATCAAAGTGAGTACTGTCACCAGTATGCAAAGAAAAATAATTACTAGTATGTCTGTGATATCAATTTGGAAAGAATAGAAAATATCGCATATATGTCATTTATATTAAAATTTGATAGTTTTCTTGTAAAAAGTTGGCTTCATCAGACCTAAAATAAATATTTCAGTAGAATGGAAGAGTTCAATTGATATTAAACGGATTCTAAGTGTATTCAACATTCAACAAATATGATACAAGCATAATAAAAATAAGCATTGAAATCAACTAACCTGTAATTGTGTCTCGTTTTGATATCTCTTCTTGCTCTTTTAATTTGTCCCCTATTACCTTCACTGTTGTCCTTTTGAAACTTCTGGGGGAGTCCACAGATGAAGTGGTAGCACTTGAAGGTGAGCTGAAATAGAATTATCATTGACTTAAATTAAAATTATCCATAGATAAGGTGCGTTATATCAAAAACTATTGCTAATAACATTGAAACAATAGAATTCCTACCAGACGATGAGAAGTTAAAAACAAAAAAAATCGCAATATTGATATAAAATATGTAATAAGTTTGGTGGGTCAATAACAATTTACTTTGGAGGTTAGTTGGGGTTACAAAAATTGAGTAAAGTATCAAATTCAGAGATCTTAGTTCGAGTCTTATTTGGAATCTTAAAATAATATTTGATAATAACAGGGGACTTTCGAAAAATTATGAGAACATACTTGTTTCGACAAATAATAATAATAATGTCACAATGGGCTGAAGGACCTAGGTCAATGGCCTATTGGATCAATGTAATTGGTTCAATAAAGTTCATTTATTATATGTTTATTTAATAATAATACCTATTCCCTTCTCTACCTCCACAGGCTGTGTCTTGGATACAACACTCATAAGAGTGTTTATGAGGGAGTATTAATATTATTACATTACTATTATTATATCACATCATACAGGGTGTTTCTTAAGTACGTGTAGAAAATTTAGGAGCGTATTGCTGACATCAAAATAATAAGAAAAGTTCCTATAAACATATGTTCACAAGTTATTCGTTTCTGAGTTACAGAGTGTCAAAGTTGAATTCTTATTTTTTATTTTTTGTGAATAATTTCAAAATAGTTTTGATATTTGGGTAAAGTTTGGTATCTGGGAATATTTATAATTTAGTTTGTGTAAAAAATATATTCTTGCGAGCAACTGTTTTCGAGTTGCATAAGATGTCCGGAGGACTGCTCATTGCTAATATCCTATACAATAGGAAAAGTTGGATCGAAAATCCATCAGAAAACAACTACTTTCCTGGCTAATGCCACGACGAACATTGAATTACATCTGATGAAATTTCCGTGCAGAGTTCCTACAAGGTTATCTCTGCAATTGCTTGGTTGCATGGGAATGATCATAGAAACATTCGGACCACCTATATATCGATTTCGGAGTGTTGCTCCTCATCAGTATAGGGTAGGTCTAGCAGTCAATAACTAATGACTGCAACGAATGAATCGACGACCATTCCCATTTAAAGACCGAAACTGAGATCGCGCCCGCACAGTGGATTAACTCCAAACTGCGAGCGCCATCCCAGCGCCGGAAGTCCAACCAAGCAATATCCGTGCTCCACGATCGTCAAGACCGTATATGAAACGGAAAAGAAATCTGTAGTTCACAATGAGCTTATGACAAGAGGCATAAGATGTCCGGAGGACTGCTCATTGCTAATATCCTATACAATAGGAAAAGTTGGATCGAAAATCCATCAGAAAACAACTACTTTCCTGGCTAATGCCACGACGAACATTGAATTACATCTGATGAAATTTCCGTGCAGAGTTCCTACAAGGTTATCTCTGCAATTGCTTGGTTGCATGGGAATGATCATAGAAACATTCGGACCACCTATATATCGATTTCGGAGTGTTGCTCCTCATCAGTATAGGGTAGGTCTAGCAGTCAATAACTAATGACTGCAACGAATGAATCGACGACCATTCCCATTTAAAGACCGAAACTGAGATCGCGCCCGCACAGTGGATTAACTCCAAACTGCGAGCGCCATCCCAGCGCCGGAAGTCCAACCAAGCAATATCCGTGCTCCACGATCGTCAAGACCGTATATGAAACGGAAAAGAAATCTGTAGTTCACAATGAGCTTATGACAAGAGGCATAAGATGTCCGGAGGACTGCTCATTGCTAATATCCTATACAATAGGAAAAGTTGGATCGAAAATCCATCAGAAAACAACTACTTTCCTGGCTAATGCCACGACGAACATTGAATTACATCTGATGAAATTTCCGTGCAGAGTTCCTACAAGGTTATCTCTGCAATTGCTTGGTTGCATGGGAATGATCATAGAAACATTCGGACCACCTATATATCGATTTCGGAGTGTTGCTCCTCATCAGTATAGGGTAGGTCTAGCAGTCAATAACTAATGACTGCAACGAATGAATCGACGACCATTCCCATTTAAAGACCGAAACTGAGATCGCGCCCGCACAGTGGATTAACTCCAAACTGCGAGCGCCATCCCAGCGCCGGAAGTCCAACCAAGCAATATCCGTGCTCCACGATCGTCAAGACCGTATATGAAACGGAAAAGAAATCTGTAGTTCACAATGAGCTTATGACAAGAGGCATAAGATGTCCGGAGGACTGCTCATTGCTAATATCCTATACAATAGGAAAAGTTGGATCGAAAATCCATCAGAAAACAACTACTTTCCTGGCTAATGCCACGACGAACATTGAATTACATCTGATGAAATTTCCGTGCAGAGTTCCTACAAGGTTATCTCTGCAATTGCTTGGTTGCATGGGAATGATCATAGAAACATTCGGACCACCTATATATCGATTTCGGAGTGTTGCTCCTCATCAGTATAGGGTAGGTCTAGCAGTCAATAACTAATGACTGCAACGAATGAATCGACGACCATTCCCATTTAAAGACCGAAACTGAGATCGCGCCCGCACAGTGGATTAACTCCAAACTGCGAGCGCCATCCCAGCGCCGGAAGTCCAACCAAGCAATATCCGTGCTCCACGATCGTCAAGACCGTATATGAAACGGAAAAGAAATCTGTAGTTCACAATGAGCTTATGACAAGAGGCATAAGATGTCCGGAGGACTGCTCATTGCTAATATCCTATACAATAGGAAAAGTTGGATCGAAAATCCATCAGAAAACAACTACTTTCCTGGCTAATGCCACGACGAACATTGAATTACATCTGATGAAATTTCCGTGCAGAGTTCCTACAAGGTTATCTCTGCAATTGCTTGGTTGCATGGGAATGATCATAGAAACATTCGGACCACCTATATATCGATTTCGGAGTGTTGCTCCTCATCAGTATAGGGTAGGTCTAGCAGTCAATAACTAATGACTGCAACGAATGAATCGACGACCATTCCCATTTAAAGACCGAAACTGAGATCGCGCCCGCACAGTGGATTAACTCCAAACTGCGAGCGCCATCCCAGCGCCGGAAGTCCAACCAAGCAATATCCGTGCTCCACGATCGTCAAGACCGTATATGAAACGGAAAAGAAATCTGTAGTTCACAATGAGCTTATGACAAGAGGCATAAGATGTCCGGAGGACTGCTCATTGCTAATATCCTATACAATAGGAAAAGTTGGATCGAAAATCCATCAGAAAACAACTACTTTCCTGGCTAATGCCACGACGAACATTGAATTACATCTGATGAAATTTCCGTGCAGAGTTCCTACAAGGTTATCTCTGCAATTGCTTGGTTGCATGGGAATGATCATAGAAACATTCGGACCACCTATATATCGATTTCGCAGTGTTGCTCCTCATCAGTATAGGGTAGGTCTAGCAGTCAATAACTAATGACTGCAACGAATGAATCGACGACCATTCCCATTTAAAGACCGAAACTGAGATCGCGCCCGCACAGTGGATTAACTCCAAACTGCGAGCGCCATCCCAGCGCCGGAAGTCCAACCAAGCAATATCCGTGCTCCACGATCGTCAAGACCGTATATGAAACGGAAAAGAAATCTGTAGTTCACAATGAGCTTATGACAAGAGGCATAAGATGTCCGGAGGACTGCTCATTGCTAATATCCTATACAATAGGAAAAGTTGGATCGAAAATCCATCAGAAAACAACTACTTTCCTGGCTAATGCCACGACGAACATTGAATTAAATCTGATGAAATTTCCGTGCAGAGTTCCTACAAGGTTATCTCTGCAATTGCTTGGTTGCATGGGAATGATCATAGAAACATTCGGACCACCTATATATCGATTTCGGAGTGTTGCTCCTCATCAGTATAGGGTAGGTCTAGCAGTCAATAACTAATGACTGCAACGAATGAATCGACGACCATTCCCATTTAAAGTTTGGAGTTAATCCACTGTGCGGGCGCGATCTCAGTTTCGGTCTTTAAACGATTCATTCGTTGCAGTCATTAGTTATTGACTGCTAGACCTACCCTATACTGATGAGGAGCAACACTCCGAAATCGATATATAGGTGGTCCGAATGTTTCTATGATCATTCCCATGCAACCAAGCAATTGCAGAGATAACCTTGTAGGAACTCTGCACGGAAATTTCATCAGATGTAATTCAATGTTCGTCGTGGCATTAGCCAGGAAAGTAGTTGTTTTCTGATGGATTTTCGATCCAACTTTTCCTATTGTATAGGATATTAGCAATGAGCAGTCCTCCGGACATCTTATGCCTCTTGTCATAAGCTCTTTGTGAACTACAGATTTCTTTTCTGTTTTCGAGTTATTGAGATTTGAAATAATCGATGCAATTGATTTTGAATGACAAGATTTTTTAATTCAAAATAAATTCAATTAGAAATTAGTTTTTTCACAATTAACACAAAATTTGATTTTGTCAGTGAAAAATCATTCCAGATACCAAACTTTACTCGAATATCACAAATATTTTGGCATTTATTCACAAAAAACTAATATTTTAATTAAACTTTGACACTCTGTATCTTAGAAACGAAGAACTTGCGGACATGTGTTTATGGGAACTTTTTTTCTTATTTCGACATCAGCAACATGCTCTTGAAGTTTCTACACGTACTTGATAAACACCCTGTATATATCATGAATATATAAATTTTAAAATATAATCTTGCCCAAATGTTCACAAGTAAATTTTATGAGTATTAAAAATTTAATATCTTACCTCACTGCAATTTCAATAGTAGGAGTGCAAGAAACTTGAAGAGAAACACCTGGAACATTGTCCTTGTTTTCAATAAAAAATACTTCCAAGTTATCATCTATTTCGATGCGTTGGGGAATTCATGAAGAGTTCTGAAAAAAATGTAAAATAGTTTGCATAATTTCAGAAGTAACACTATAAATTATCTGAATTCCTTAAAAACTGCAAACCTTTATAAATCGTACTTACATTATGAATGAATTGCACAAATTCTAAAGACTTGTTCGTACCCTCGCGAATTTTGCAAATTTTCTGCAATTAAAATGGCTGCCAGTCATGCCGAACCAATCGTTGATGCAGATGATTTTATTCGCAGAAAAATTGCGAAATTCGCGCTGGTATGAACGAGACTTTAAGTTTCAGGATTCCTACCTAGTACCTACCTATGTTGTTAGGTTAGATTTTGTATATGACTCACCTTTCTTGGGAGGAAACTTCATCATGTTTTCGTAAAAAAAGGCTTACTGCATTTGGTTTCAACAACATTCGACTACCCTGAATATATACATCGTTTGGAGAAAAATGTTTGCTACAAATGACATTTTTTTCACCCAGATGCTCCGCGGTAGGATCTCTTCCCAATGCTCTCATCCAAATATCATGCATTGCTCTTTGCTCTCGTCAAACTAGAAATAATGTGCATAAATCAGACAAGAAGAAATAATAAGTAGTAGTAGGTACTCCATAGCACCAAGCACGTCATATTAAATATTAAAAACTGTAATTTACCACAGAAAAACTCGAAAACTAATAACACAATACACACTACTGATAAAGTAAACCAAAAACCACATTTAAAAAGACCACAATAAAATAAAACCGTCCCTGCCAAACTCAAATCCCTTCTCTTTGAACAATGGAAACTATTAACGCTGTTGAACGATCCTGAAGAATTCGACGGAACTTTGACAACGCTTCGCCCTTTCGCAGTAATGCTAGATCATCTTTGCCCGAATCGCAACAACAAAGATAAAAGTTGCTGAGATTTGTCATCGCTGTAGCTGGTTATGAGCATGCGCATTGACGCAATCATTCGACTTTTTATAACACTTTTCAGACAAAACGTAGACGATCTAGAGTAAGTATATATAATATATATCTATGAGCACTACCCAAGTAGCACACCCATATTGGTAAAATATTGGTACAATATCGTGAACATACTGGCGAAATATTTGAAATGCAATATTGGCGAGAAAAAAATGTGAATATTCGGCGATATTGGTCCAATATTACTTAAAAAATATTGGCGAAATATTCTTGAACTACTTAATATGGGCCTCAAAATGTTCGGCGATATTGGTACAATATCGCTGATGCAATATTCTGACAATAGTGGCACAATATTCAAAAGTTATATTGTCGAGAAGTAAAATATGAACATTTTGCGATATTGGTCGAATATTGTTTGAATATTTTAGAAATAGTTTTGGTGAGTGAAATATTCTTGAAGTAATAATGGCATCAAAATATTTATCGATATTGGTACAATATTTATCGATATTGGTACAATATCATTTGGATATATTGGTGGACGTCAATATACCTTGGTAAATTATTATATGTCTTTTAGTTGATGAAGGTGACCTTCAGAGTCTGCCTTTTGATCGCCATAACCACTGAGTGAGCTGTCTTGAAAGCAAGTTATGGGAAGTATTTAATATACTTTCGTAGGATTTAGAAGACGTTCTATATGTAGAGCCACCTAGCGGATTTTTATCCAGGTTTGATCATGATATAATTTCAATATATTTCATTGAATATTCGGCCAATATTCAAATTTCATCTCAATCTAGATGTAGGAAGCAATATGAAGACAATATTGTTTTAACGATATCGATAAATATTATTAAACCAATATTGAACCAATATTAATTAATAAGATTTGTTGAATATTGGCGAAATGATATTCAACCAATGTGCATTCACACTTGGAGATACAATATAGTTTTTATTCCTTGAATCGATATTAGGGGAATATTGGCATTGCGATATTTATTCTAGATGTTAAAAACGATGTGAAGACAAAATTGTTTTATCGATATTGGTAAATATCATTCAACCAAAATTGACTCAATATGAGTTATTACAATTTGACAAATAAAGTGGAAATGATATTCAACCAATATTGTAACAAACTTGGAAATACAATAAAGTTTTTTCCCCTATAATCGATATGACTGTAATATTTGGATTGCAATATTTATTCTAGGTGTGGAAAACAATATATAACCAATATTGTATTATCGATATTGGTAGAAATTATTCAACCAATATTGACCCAATATTTCGTGTCATAATCTACATTCAAAACTAGTTCAACCAATATTCCACCAATGTTATTAATATAATACTGTTTTTTGAACTTATATTGGACCAATATTGATTTTTCATTCACAATATATCTATATTGGCCAAATATGGAACCAAGATTCAGCCGATATGATGTGCTACCTGGGTAAGCACTTCTTTTCATGAAGTGCTCGCGAATACTAAGCACTTTCATAAGGTAATTCGATTTAGCGAACACTAAGAACTCTTCAAAAGGGCGAGACCGTTAAGGTGGGCGTTCAATTTAGTGTATTCCAAGTTCATATTGCATTTGGAAAATTTACATTTGGTAGGTGGACTCAGAAATGATTGCAGTACTTATCGAATATATTGACATTGATTTGATGTCGAAAATTGAGATTTTTTTGGTTGGCAATTGAAGGAAATGAGTCAATACTTGCTTTTGTTTTATTTTAATAGAAAGACCCATAAAAATAGTGCAACATTGACTGCACTTTCACGCAATTTTTCGAGGTATTTTGGGAGAAGTGTATCCCTCCGCTTGTCTGTGTGGCAATCTGAACAGCAGATCGCTTGAGAGTTTACTGCCTCGCCCAGTGTTTGACATCGATGAGGTATATCCGGACTCATAATGAGATTGGGTTAGAAGAGCTAGTGTCACCAACTAATCCCAATCTCTCAGCGACGAACATTTTCAGACCATTCCATCTGATTGGAGATGTAGAGCTGTTGGACGAGTTTTCTTCATGCCTAAAATGTTCATCGTTTCTTCCTTTATTAGGTTTTAAATCCCAGCAAAACTCCATGTCTGGGTATCACATTCTCTATAAATCCTTTGCGACTGCAGAATCTTCTGGTTGGGAATTGGCACAACCTCAGACTAAATGGTTGAGGCTTTAGCGGCCGAAGTTTTCAGTTTCACAATTTTCATTCGGGTTTCGAAGCCGTCGTTTTTTGGAATTTCTTCCTAACTTTTCGTTAGCGCGAGTGGCTAGCTTCTTCAGAGGCGTCTGCGGAGATTGTATTTATTCTGACCAGGTAGTCTTGTGCGTCAGTAACTATATCTAGATTTGGTACATTCTCATTAACCCTAATTGACTCCTTTCTACCTGCTGGCTTAATGTCGTTGATATCCTTTGTTATTTCAGAATTTCTTATTACCGTAACTGGGTTAGGCATATTTTCGATGTAGAGTTACTTTGACGACTTGTCTGGTCCAGTCTACAACTGTTCTTAATATTCCTAAATAGAATATCATCGTTTGCAATTGCAACCATAAAATATAATTTACTAGAACCTACCTAACTGCGCACTAAATTCACTCCGAACGCTATTAATACTTTTAACTACATTTATGTCAAGACTGAGCCCCCGAACCTAGAATGTGTATAATATTAGGATGCATTCAGTAGTTCTTGGGGGTAGGGGTGCCGCTGACCACGTTTTATATTTTCAACAACATTAATAGATTCATAGCTGAGAAAAGGCTTAGTGCTTAGTAATACCGAAAAGTGCTCCCGAGCACCGCAGTGCACTAAGCCTCTTCGTAAAATGCTCGAAGCACTGAGCACTGAATCCGAAAGGTGCTCGGGAGCACAGTGCTAACGAGCACTAAAATGCTTCAAGCCATTTCACGAGCACAGTGCTTTGGGACAGCTCTGCGCAACTTTTCATAAAATCTGAAAATTAATCAGTGGAAAGTAAGACAACTAAAAATCTATGCGGACATAGTCGGTTTGCAGAATATTGGAACAGTAGGCTAAGGAGCCTGCTAAACACGTCAAAAAAATTTGGTCGGTTAAAGTGTTTTATAAAATCTAAAGATTTTCGTGCAAGTAGTTCATGGTATTTAAGACAAGACTTAAATAGTCAGCCCGAAGTTTCATGGAACAAACGCCGTTAGCAGTCGATAAAAGGTCGCACCGCGCGCTTAATTCATACAGCGAGTTCCCTGACTACTGTTCCTCACTGCAGAGGTTGATTTGTTAGGGCATTTTAAAAAGAAAAGTATCCACGCATATATGTCCGGAGTTGCTGCGTTTCTGAGATACAGGGCGTTGACTTTTGAAAAACAAAAGGTACTTATAAAATATCATAAATATCCTATAACAGATTTGGTGAAAATTAGGTAGGACTAATAAGGCGCTCATCAAGCCCTAACTATATTGAAATTATTAGGGACAACATTATTCAAAAAAAAGGTACGCCACTGACTTTTTTTCGTGAAAGTTCATAATAGCATTTCGTGAAAAATTTGCCTCGTCCGTAAATTAAATATTTGGTGAAAAACTATAATTGTAAGCCATCATACGAATCAACCACCTGCAAAACAATAATGTCGGATGAAAATCCTGAGGCAGTAGAACTTGGACCCGCCGTATGTGATATGGGTTTAGAATTTAGAACTTTCCAAACTGTTTTAGTGCTGACTTCAAGCTGCAGTGCAATCTTCCTGGTACTATTTGAAGAATCTTCTTCTATAGCATCAAGTATAGCTTCTTCTAAATCAGGCGTTGTCACCGTTTCTGGTCTACCACCACCTCCGTGCTTCTCTCGAATTTCCATTTGCTAATCCATAAATCAGGTGAATGTCAGCCATTTCAGTGCTTCAGTAAAATTATTCATGATGGAATCGCTGCTAATTGACAACTATGAATTTCAGTACTATGAGCATAATGTTGTCACGAAGAACTGAAGCGTGGAGCTGAATAGTAGAACTGAAGTGTAGGACTGGAGCGTAGAACTGTAAAACTCGAGCTGCTTACTGAATAGTAAGACTAAATGATAAAAAGATATAAGTACATATATCTGAGTGATGTCTGAACTATGTTTTACTAACTCTTATAGTAGCCTGACGACAAAGCGACCTTATCTACATTAAATGGCCATTATTCATTATCGTATACAGGCACGCCTATCATGGATAACGCTATTAAATTATAACGGATGGTGAACAAATGACAACCATTATTCCAAAACAGAACTGAACTTTTTCAATTTGAAATGAAATATGTGTAGGAAAAACCCTACTATCAATGTCAACCTGATCTCCAATGCAGGTGTTCATGATTTGCAACAAAGCTGACTTTTTCTTGTCGAAATGAAGAAAATACAAGAGACCAAAAAGTTGTATTTTCAGTTGATCAATATAAACAAATTATTATCTACAAAAAAACAGTTAGTGCTCTTCCAGCCACTGTCTCTAATAAATAATTCCAATCTAGTCAGAGATAAATTATTAGTTCAAATGATTGTATGAAATTTCAACCAAATCGGTTAAAGGATATTCATGATATTTGATAATTACCGTTTTTTTTATTTCAACGCCCTGTATCTCAGAAACGAAGCAACTCCGGATATATGTTCATATGAACTTTTCTTTTTAAAATGACCCAACAAATCACTCCTTGCGGTTAGGAACCGTAGTTAGGAAACACGCTGTGTGAATTAAGCGCGCGGTGCGTCCTTTTATTGACTGCTGACGGTGTTTGATCCATAAAACTTCAGGCTGACTATGTTAGAATTGTTTGGGTTACTATGAACTAATTGCATGAAAATTTTTAGATTTTATAAAATACTTTCACAGACCAAGTTTTTTAACGGGTTCAGCGGGCTGCTGAAGCGTACTGTTCCAATATTCTGCAGACTAACTATGTGCGCATAGTTTGTTAGATGTCTCACTATCCACAAAATAATTTTCAGATTTTATAAAGCAGTTGCGACAAATGTGTTTTTTTACAAGTTTGGAACCACCCCCGTCACCAGTTGTCCCAAAAACTGACTGACTGACTATCAATATTCAACCTATTTTTGACCTAATATTGAAATACCAGCCTTCGTAAAACTGTTGCATGTTTGGTCCCTCAGCTCTTGGACTAATTGTCTGTCAACATTTCCAAATGAAGAATCAGTACAAAGTACATTTCTGCCAGAAGTCATGAAAAACGACCTCAATTAGAAACTAAGTATTAAACCATCTTAGGTATAAGATCCTTTCAACAGCGAGTAATGGATCATCATTTCCAATGAGAAACATATATTCTCAATTCAAACAATTGTTATAGAGTTCTTTCCATAATTGCCACTCAAATATCTAGGGTCGATTCTGATCTCGAAACTGGACCTGATCTGGTGAAGGTGATCAAAAAGCGGCGACCTCCCTTTTTCTAGCCAGATGATCCTATTTCTGCGAAAAAAAAATGGGGTCTCTGACCAGACATGCTTCACTCGTTGTATAATATGGTGGTGAATAACATATACCTCTTTGATATGGTGGTATATCCAACAAAGGAGGACTATGGCAAGACTAAACAAGGTTCAGAGACTTGACTGTTTTGGGATCACAAGGGTCATGAAATCAAGAGGTAAGACTTGGTGCCTTCAGAATGCAAATCACACTACCAGGGCACACAGGAAATGAATGAGAAAATACAGAACTTATCATCATTTTACATGGAGAGCTTTGGTACTCATACTGATCCAAGACTGCAAGAGGTGCTGCAGGTGCTAGGGTATATTCAACAAACCCAAGGACTGGCTCGAACTTCTCATTAGATGAACATGCCCCAGTTTTTCAAGTACGTGAAGGAAAACAATCAAATAGCCGTCGAAGATGAGCACATCCACACATTGCCGGCTTAAGGTAATTTGCCGCCTGGTGCTATGACTGAGGGACCGCCCTTCAAACTCAAAACTATTCCTGACTTGAAGGTGTTCGGATTTTTTCAATAAATGAACATTCTTTCAACAAATATGTATGAAACAAAATAACACAGAACAACATAAAAATACTTACCCATATAATAAAATACAGAATTTCGTCAAACAAAATAAAAAGCATGATTCTTTGGTTGAATAATATATAAAAAAGAAATGTAGAAGAAGAAAATCAATATAGAAAGCGAATATAAAATAGAAGCATCAAATCACATTCTGCTAATAGGTACATAACTAGGAACAGAACTATTTAAAAGTTTGTTTTCTTGTCTTAATAGAAACAAATTCACGTATAATAAATACTCTTTACATCAATTTCATCGAGTAGGTCTTGATTGATAGATAACATTGCTAAAGAGTTCAAATTTTCTTTGGCAATTGAATTTTACAAGTAAATCTCTTTCAAAAGTGGAAAAGGACCTTTCACCACTGGCATTCATACTCAGCAAAAACATCCGAAAACAAATATTTACGTCGGGAAAAGGAGATTTTCATTTATTCTCGTGGGCTAATTCCTCTGGAGTTTCTGCTTTAATCTCCAAAAGAAAAATTAAGAGTTTTTTTGGAACACATTCGTCAGGAAAAAATAGTTCAGATCTTTCATACTTTTTTTTGTAGATCAGTTGCCAATTTGAGAAAATCATTATCCCCTTTTGACTCAATCTTAAACAGGAAGTCAAATGCTTCTGAACTAGATTGTAAGTGAAAGAACGACGAATAATTTCTGCTTTCAGTTTGTCTATTATTGAAATGAAACATCGCTTTCGCAATTTTTCTCTTTGACTTAAACTTGTTTCAAAATTGTTTTCTCTCCTCATTGCAAGTTTCTTGCGATGATACGCTTCTCAACATAATTGTCATTCCCTTTCAATGACTTCCCTAATGCCTCGTAATGTGCAAATCGTCTGCGGGTAAAATCAAAATATTCAGCTGATGATGGGAATAGATGTGCTGTTCTAAATCCATATTTTGTTTGTGCAGCTTCATTGACTTCGTTAATTCTTTGTAGAATATCCAACCAAGATTTTAAAAATAGGGCAATTTTCAAGTAATTCAAGCTTTTCTGATAGAGATGCTGCTTCAACCCTAATTACATTTTTCTTGCTCATATCTGCTGCTATTTGAGCAAAACATATTTTTACCGAAATGTTACTACTTTTTAGTGCTTTTATGGCGTCAAAACGGGATGACCAACGTGTTGTGTCAACTCTTTTCGGTAATAGAGTTGTTTTTGACTCTGTAGATCCTTTTATTAATTTGACAACATGTTCCACCTATGCGTAGACGCCGAGAAAAATGTGTAAATGGCTTAAACAAGCATAAAAATGAAGTCACTTTTAAACAACAATCCGCTGCATTTTGAACAACTAAATTCAAAGAGTGCGCAGCACACGGTACAAATAGCGCTAAATCATTGTGCAATATAATACGGGCTTGCAATCCAGAGTACTCATATTACTGGCATTATCATGAGACTGACCTCTGCAGTTTTTGATGTCTAAATTTAGATAACAGTCTCCTCAAGTTCCTTTGCACTATGCCCAGTACTTTTATGAAAACCCACAAACCTTTTCATACACCTTTATTACATTTTTCATCATAGTATCTTAAAATTATTGTGAGTTGAACTTGGTGTGTTATGTCGGGCGTTGAACCAATACTTATCGAATAGTACTTATTCGCTTTAATTTGTTTCAAAATTTCATCAGTGCGACTTGTCAAAGCAAAGCTAACGCCGACTTCGGCTACCTCGCCAACAAGTCAGCTGGCGATATTGTATCCAATCTGACTTCATTCAGCTCAATATATAGGGTTAGTTCATAATAGCACATGGTGTAATAACAAATGAAGGATGAAAACGGAAAATTAAATAAATATCATTCCCTGAATAAAGAAAATAGTAGACCAGATTGAGTATATTTTACGTGTAACCGTTCGAAGCTGGAAAGCAATAGGTAATGCGCTGACCGCCTGTTGCATAAATTACCGTAAATCACCTCTAAATATTTTTATTGCTGTCCGGCAGCCTCGTGATATTTATGAAAAGAAGAACAGTAGCGTACTCAATGAACGATCAAACAGAACTCAATATTTTATCTCTACTCAATTTGTTTTGCCGTTAGACTAGGTTGAAATGTGATTAATTATTGACAAACACTATTTGTTATCATAGAGTTATCCGAAAATAGGTATAAAACTGTTCCCAAATTAATTACCATTTTGGGAATATAAAAGAAGGACATTGTAATAGTATAACTCAGTATTTTTCTGCTTGAAGAATCCATTGTAATTGCAAAACATATGTCGCGGTTTTTCAAACTAGAAGTGTGAAAATCAACATTGAAGTTTTAGTATAAACGTTTGTGTATTTAGTGTTGCAACATGGCACTTTGGCGACCATTCGAAGAACTTAAGGAACAAGACTCACAACCTGATAAACAATTCGAAGAACGTGATGAACAAGACTCACAACCGGATGAAAAATGGGAATTTTAAAACAAAGATCTTCATGTTCAGACCCAAAGACTTGTTCTAAGTATATATAAAAATCTTAAAATGGAAATGAACGACAAATGTGACAATGAAATTTTCGGAAGGATATCTCATCTCACCAGTTAGGGGCATTCAACTATTTACAGAGTGGTTAAACAAGGGGATGTTGTAGATCATCATCGTAAAAGAAAACGAAAAGATCAGAAATCAAACAAAGTTGATGAGGCCACAAAAGATTTTCTTCGAATGCAACTTTATGATTTCTATAAACGAAACGAAGTACTTACTATATAGTATATATAAGTCGCAGGAAATACTACGCAAAATTATTTTAGACTGTGGTTTCAAACTCAAAAAACTAAATCAGCGAATGACAATAATGGAATATCTCCGGCTCGTTCTGCAAAGGCCAGATTACTTGCGACAAATAAAAGAACATCGGGAATCGAATAGACATATAGTATATCTTGACGAGACTTGTTTCGATAGTCATGATGTGATTCGGAACGGATGGGTAGACCAAAACTGTTGTCTCCAAGCACCATGTTCGAGAGGAAAACGTATAATTATTGTATGACTACAACTTTATTCGAAAAATGGTTCAGTGAACAATTATTACCAAATATACCACCAACTTCGTTATTGTAATGGATAATGCGTCATACCACTCGCGTCAAAAGAAAAAAATACGGACGAAAGCAACAAAAAAATGAGACATTTCGGAATTTATGGCTTATAAAAAATTTAATATTCCCCGAAGGAGGTATTACTACGTATAATTAAAAATGAAAATTTTGAAAAATGATATATTATTAATGAACTCTGTAAATATTCTGGTCATACGCTTCTGAGGTTACCTCCGTATTACTGTGTTTTCATAGAAAACAAATTGAGGTAATCCAATCAATGTCCAAATCTAAGCGGAGAAGTAGTAGAAAATGTTAGGAGAATCTTAGGAGAGGAATATAAAGATCTTTGGACAGAATGCATTTTACATGTGATTTCAAAAGAACGTGAATATTTCCTTTTGTTATCCATTCAACCGGTAACCATAAACATGGGTGATTCGTCTGATTCGGAGGATTATGATGATTGAGTCTTGCCACGACTTTGATTTGTATATAAGATAGCCGTACCAGCACATAAATTATCAATGTTTCCTGATGTTTTCTCATTCTATTTTTTTGAACGACTTGTTTTCGTTGTGTCAGATAACTTGTCAATAAGTTACGAGCAACGTCCTGTACCCATACACGCGCAATCCTTCAATTCTATTCATTATAAGAACAAGACACATTGTATTCGCAAATTTCTATACAGCAAGCAATACGCAAAGTTATACCCAAGTAAGAGAAAATATCTCCGCCTATGGTCGGCAAGTACGTTCAAAGAAGCGAAGTCATTGAAGTGTTAATCCGGTTTTACAGCTCAAACTGAGATTGAATAAAATATTCCTACTGATTTTTTTCTTTCAACATCACCGTGAATTTTTTTTTTTTTTTGGCCTTGACATTTCGTCATTCGGCCAGCCGCCGTGAATTGTAAATTCATGTTTCAACTTTTTAACATCAACTCGTTACTAATGACGCACGGCACGAGCTTCGCGCGTACCGCCACTTAAGATTTTGCCGCCTGGTGCTATAGCACTCAAAATACCCCTGGTTGAACTGCCACTGCATCCACCATCCACATGTTGTCAGAAAGTCAGGAGCACTTGAGACAATGAGACGTCAGGAAGTGACATCCTGATTGGTGTGGGCATTTAAAGAGAAACTGAAAACTCTGTCATATTGGGACCGCGTTAAGCGAATCTGGGTGACGGAGCATCAGAGAATTGCTGGAAATGAGATAGCTGCCGAAAGTTAAAAAACGATCCAGATCCAGAACAGATTAGAGGAGTATCAAAACGTACAGAACGAAGATCTGTAGGAAACTGAATCCTACAAAAACACAGGTAACGCGATGCTGAGAAATCAGTAAAGACCTGCAAAGGGTGCATTTTAGTTTCGACACCTACAGCACCTAACCCCATGAAGCGACGCTAATTGCCTTCTAAACCATGGGTGGATATAGCTATCGATTATCTTGGCCCACTACCTAGCAAAGACTTTATACTGGTAGTTATAGATCATTACAGCCTCTATAAAGTGATAAAAATCACTAAGGATACAACTGCGATCGAAAAACAGTCGATTTACTCAGGGAGAACTTCTCAAGGATTGGTTACCCGTCATCGATAACAGCCGACAACGGCAAACAACTCACAAGCCAAGAACTAAATAAATTCTGCCATCAACGAGGAATAACTCTCCACCACAGTATCCCTTATTGGCCCCAACAGCATGGTGAAGTTGAAAGATAGAACAGAGATAAATTAGCCAATCGCTGATATCGGACTGGAAAAAAGAACTCCTTGATTATCTGATGTACAATAGCACTCCACACACTGTGACGGGTAAAACTCCAGGGGAACTTTTCTTCGGTCGGCAGTTTCGCGATAAAATAACAAGTCTCTTAGATCTCGAACACACGAAAGACTGTTTTCAAGAAGGAGATTAGGTCTATGTAAAAGATGTGCATAGAGGAAATACAATTTCCCCAAATTAAATGGCGGCTCCCCACACTATCATCAATAAAAAAGGGGGAGATATCCAAGTCAGAAATGATGAAACTGGACAAAACCTCAGAAGAAATGTAGTTTACTTTAAAAAATGGGGAATGGGGAATGGACATGAACTGCCGGATGAGAAAGATAGAGATTGCGAAAGGAATAAGTGATTCTGGCTTCTTGTGCTCAGACCTTATGAGGAAAGTTTCATTGCTCAGTTCAAAAGTATCACTATAGCTTGTTTATGTTTTCAAAGAATACGAATATTTCATTGAATTGACAGTTCCATTCAGAAATGAAATTAACTGAAAAAAGAATTCATGGTGGTGAGATAATGAATGACTCAACGATTGAAACATTTTGTGCTATCAACAACCAAATAGTTCAGAGCTGGATTTGAACTCAAACTGATGAAGTAATCAGGTCAAGGATTGAAGAGAAATATGAAAGTAAAAATCAATCATCTGCATGTTTTATTCGCAACGGTCTTATACATAATCGTCTTTCATATTTCAATATTTTGTATATTCCAGAAATCACAATAGTTTCACGACTACAATTCCATTGGCAGAAAATATTGCTGCTGCAACTGAGAAGGCAATAGAGAACAGTTTGAGGGCAACTTCGGATCTTCCTTCCGATAAGCTGAAACAATAAACATTAACAGAGATAGTCAAATTGGATCAATCAGGTCAAACAAAATCGTTGATCATGATATTAATAAAATTAGGTAATACAAAGTTTTTATCAAAGCTTTTATTCAAATGCAAAGAAAAGAAGAAATTATTTCTCAAGTTGTGTGACGTCTAGGTTGTTCTGTGAGTAACAGATTCAAAAGGATGCCGCGCGAAGTTATCAGTTTAAAAACAACAGTGACAAGCTTTGAAGCTTTTAAATATATAGAGCATCAATAAGCACGTGAAGCCGTTGGTTTTCTATCCGAGGAAATTATACAAATGTATAACATAATTTATTTAACAGTAAGTTATTAAAACCATAACAATGGTATCTATCCTTAACAAATTATCGAGAACGTCAGAAATATGTACACCCACTAAACATACCAATCAAATAATACAAAATATATCATGAGAAAAACACGAAAACCACAATATAACCAGACACACATTGCTCCCAACATCACCTTGAATAAAGATCTTGTCAAGTATTAAATTTCTTTTTGGTCACATAGTCTTTGAGCCCATTTTTGAAATGGAAATTATTTTGCGCACTTTGCATTTCTTCTGGTGAGTTATTATAGATTCTAAAGCCATTGCAAGTTTCTTCGATAAAACTTGGTCGAGTGATTTGCCGTGAATTGTTCTCAAATATGGTAGGGTAATTATGCTTCGATCCGTTAATGCTTAACAATGGAAGATTATTATGAAGATATACACGATATTTCTCAAAGTTGAGTATCAACTATGGTTAAAATTTGAATAAGACTCCCGCATGAGTGTAACCAGGAGAAGTTACAAAGGATTTTCAATTTGGATTTTTGTAAAAACAGCTCCCCAATTCATTATACCACATCAAATTTGAAAGTGAAAATTCTCGTACTAAAGAGTATGTTTTGACTGCAGTGCTCCATCAATGACCTCAACGCATAGCAGGATGATCTCAATTTACCGCAAATATTATGTTTGTGAATTTCCCGGTTTTACTTTTGTCAAGATCTAGACATCGTTTTGAAATCTGAAATTATCCGTTGTTATTACATTGAGTTTGATTGTGCTCTCCATGGAATATAACAGATACTGTTTTTCCTTTATTCAAATTAATGAAATTTTTTTCTGACGATAATAAACAACGAGTGTATAGGTACCTCTTCAGCAGTAGTCATCGTCCGATCGATGATAGTTTCCGTAATCAATAAATTAGTGTCATCGGCATTACAAACCATGTTAACATTCTGAATTTCTTTAAGGAAAGTTATGAAGTCGTAAACAAAAATTATAAACGAAAAAGGTCCAAGTGTATACCCCTGAGGCACCCTTTGACTAACGCTACTTCAACTTCGACTCGATGGAATCAGCAATCTGAATATTCGAGTCTGTTACAGCTATATCTACTCCCCTGTTTCGGTTACTGAAAATTATGTTATTCCTCAATTACAAGTTTGACATTTATAATAAAATTTAACTGTTGATTTTCACAAAATTTCTCAAATCGCCAATAAAATGGCTTCTTCAAGCAGAAGGCTATATTGCTATACTCAAATATGGGAAACGAGAGATTTAACTAATGACATGATCATTAGAAACCTCTTACCAAGTTTCTCCACACAGGAAATTATTGAACCTCTCTATATTTTCGGAATTCTTATTTCCACCCATTTCATAACGGTTATCTTGTTATTTAAGTTCTTTAAAATTTGATATGTTGATGATTTGACAATGATAATCATAAATTCCGTAATCAATGTTGAGAATTTTCTAATTTTCCAATGACTCAGAGATAATGGAATTATCCAAGCATGTACCTACTGTTTCAGTAATTCTTGTTGGCGTGAGAACAGTGATCCCTAATCCATAATAAACAATTGTATCACAACGTAGGCCCACATTGATGTCAGCTCCTCAAAAATGCATATTGAAGTCTCCTCCTATGACAATATTTTTGCCTCCTTTTATGTGAGATTCTATGAACATTATGATGCTACATATTCACGGGAAAAAATGGTCCAAGTAAAACGTTTTCCTAACTTTTCTTACGATTGTGATAAGAAAATTAGTGCCTAAAAAAATATTATTTCGTCTCTAGAAAAATAAGAATTCTAAATGCATGAACTTGTAGTTATAATATTGTTCACATACAGTTATTACTTCGAACATTATATAATGTTTGGTAAATATTTAACTATCGCTGGAAAAGTGTATTTTCCTATTCATCAACTTTGGGCTTCTGGAAAGTATATCATTGCAACAGAGACTCGTGTTACAGGCATAATACAACAATTCATTTGTAGTAGAACTTGTGTTCCTAAGGAAATGTAACGTGTTCACCTACTTGTTGATTTTCGACCAGTTCGGGATCAATCGGGAGTGACCGCCGCACCTTTTCATCACTATCTTCGCGAAACTTTAACTGTTCTCAAAGGCATAAACGAGAAAATCGTCACCTGAAATCTGTCACCATATCCCAGTCTATTTGGGCACGCTTTATGAAAGGTAAGATGAATCCATGATTTGTACTCGAATAATGGTTAGATAGTGCACTGCATGTTTCAAACTCCCGGTAGCTTGATTCATCGAAAACATCCTCAAGTTTTTGGTTATAATATTCCGTAGTGAGTGAGATGGTGGCATCTCTCATATCAGCTGATAGAATGGGGAATCTTATTCAGCTCCGTCTTAAGTCGGATAATCATAAAGGATTGATTCAAATCTACGGCAGCCTTTGAAACTAAAGAATGATTTCTACTTTTAGCCATAAGTACCACTATTGAGAGATATATCAACCTGGAGATAATACGTTGAGGAACAGCAAAATACTTCAGATACTAATTTTCACTAAGGAAGATCATACTTACTCGTGTAAGCTGAGGAAAGCGATGTTCATTATGAAGCCACCGCTCAGGTGGAACAAAATACCCCAGAGAATGAAAACCCAGTCCTCATGGAATATTACTGGTAGGTGGTGTCTTGGTTGAGCATTGCAGAAAATGATGATTCCCACTGATATTATTGTTCTGATGATCATCCCTGTCATCCAGAATGGAAAGTTAGATTTCTGAAAGGTATGTCGATTCAAATTATAATTTAATGCTTGTCTACGAATAGAAAATTGAATTAATCAAATTTTAACTTGAATTCCTGAATATGAGATAAATTTTCCGTAAACCCACATTATTATACACCCATATCCGCCAGCACATCCGTCACATTCCAATCTATAAACAGGGTTTAATATACAATGTATGGAAACGGGTGATTATCTCCCAAAGTGAGAAAGCTAACGATATAAGTTAAGAAACAAGAGTTTCAGGATTTTCTGAAATCTATTATATTAAAGAAAAATCAATTATACAGGATCAGTCAAAAAGTCATGAAGAATCAAAGTTGCTTTTCATGTTTAAATTCCTCTCGTAATTCTGAACAAATTTGATGTTGTACATCATATTATAAATCCAACCGACTTCGAGAAATCTCATTTTGAAAATAAGTTTTTACAAAACTCCAAAATTTATTAAAGAACAAGCACGAAATTATGGATATTCCATGTGAAAATCACAAGAGGTTGAGTATATGGATATAATTGAATTTCAATTATTACATTTCCCCAGAAAACAAAAAAGCTCAGTTGTTAAGGGTTGATGAATATGCAAAAAACGGAAAAATGTATTTTTAATTAATGTCCTGGATATTTAAAATGTTATGAAATCAATAATAGTTATGCCAGAGAACAGTTTTTAATGAACAATAAATATTTTCTTTGGAATTATATTTAATAGAGTGCTCAAAGTATCTACCATTTATCTCCTGACAGTAATTAATTCGCTGAACATTTCTGTATAGAATCTAAAATCATGTAAGGAGCAATGGGAGGAATTCTTCGATTTTTTTGAGCCTATTTCTGTATAGCATATTTTCATGTGACTCCACAGAAAGAAATCAATTGGGGTCATATTTCCGTTTATATAATAAAGTCATATGACGTGTCCATCAATGATGCCACACCAAACAAATACTTCTTGCAAACATTCTTTATCCATTGTGGTTTTAAGTTTAACCAATATATCCACAGTTGTGTCGGCTTACGTGCCCGTTTAACCAAAATGTAGATTCGTTAGAAAACAATATTCATAATCGGAGCTGGTGTGCAAAATAGGGACTCGATGGTAATCATAGCAAAACACTTCTGTTTCTTTGATATAGATTTTTGGTAATTTTAACTTTCCACAGTCTGAAAATGAGAGAATGTAAATTCAAGGAAATCTGTACAATTGTAGAAAGGCAATGAATTTATTAGCCCTGGTAAGTTACCATTTTGTACAACAAACTCATCAGAAATGATCCGCACGTGGTAACCTCTTCTCACGGAAGAATTGCAAAAAAGCAGAATGGTGACTAATTGATAAAGAACGGTAACACAAACATCCTGTCGAAGAATATAATGTGTTAGGGGCTAAATTTAGGAAAGGAGAGCAGTGAATGTGCAATGATGTTTCACGCCACTAACATACCCAGTAGCTCAGTAGGCGTGGATTCGACAATAAAAATTGATTTCGATAAGACTGAAATATGGGGTTTAATTTTCCGGAGCGCTACGGATTCATCACCAGTGAAAAATCTGAAACCACCCTGATGAAAGGAGAAAACCCACTGCACTGATATTACCAAAATATCAAACAAAAGAAACTTTTAAATGGTATAAAAAATAATACGTAAATATGTAGAGGTTTTGTCTTCTCTTACGCTTGGATAACTTGGACCAGAATAAAAGAAATAGTCAAGTCCCTTACTAATAAAATATATTGGTTTATGTTACACACACTGTGTGTGCACAGTTAGGCACACAATACAAAATGAAATGAAATTAAGGTATATATGGTACCATTAAGATGAATTCAAGTGTACGATATGATTGAGAGTAGTGTTCCTTTAATTATATCAATATTAAACATCCAGGGAGGGCTACGCCTGTGACGTCACGATGATAGCTTATAATTATGAATTCCAATGCTTTAGGGGCGGTCTTATTCTAACCTTATCTGATAATATGTAGATTTTCTCTGATTTTGTCTGATAGCTAGTTTCTTGTTCTTGTGGTTTTATTGATTGAGATATGACATAACCCCAAAATTCGCCAAGCAAACGGAGATTTCTCGAAAAAATATAGCGTCAAATATCGCGAACAATATGAGAAAATCTCCGGATATGAATTTTCCTAAGATCCATCAACGGTGATCAAACTTTAATTGGAAATCTTCAAAATAGGTCAGTCAAAATATTACACATCAAATAATGAACCGGAAATTGTCACTCAAAATATGTCCCAGACGACAAAGTCAAAAACTGTCACTATCAGACAAGGCGCTTCCTTGTTCGTTCGTGTTCTGTGAGATCAGTCCAGGAACTTCCTCGAACTACTCGGAGCTATTCCTTGGGACAATTGGACAACGAATCAAATGAAAAAAACACCTGAAGATTCAGTGTTGCCAACTGAATCAAGACAAAAACGCCAGCCTCTCAACAAACAAGGTCAAGTATCCGAAAGTAAAATAGATACCTCAATGACACAAGATAGAGATAGAGTAGGAATGGGTTTCGTGTTCTGAATACAAAACAATAGACTAACCAAAAGTATGTTTACAAAATAACGCTGTCATACCGCGAAATAAAACAACTGATAACTGTCATTAGCTCAAGGCCAGTTCATGTCCGCTTGAACTAATACGGCAAAGGTTAGTACTAACATTCGGAACAAGCTGTACATGACAACGATCAAGTTGTCATTTTGAAACAGTGGCGTACAGAGTGGTAAGTTTATGTAAATGACAGAAAATTTCTGATGTTATTGTATTAAAACAGAAAGGATTTTCTAATGCAAAATTAACCCGTTACAACTGCTAACAATATCCTGCCAAAAATCCCCTGTCCAAGAGAAATGTCAACGATTTTTGGAAAAGTGAGGTTTTTTTAGTTAATTCGAACTTATTTTTTCAAAAAGGCAAATTTTCAGCACACGATACCTAACTGACCATATTTAATACTCTATTTCAAGACAGTCTTCTGAATGCACTGTATTATCAGGACAAATTGATTCATTGTCTCTCTGATATTTTTCTCATCTTCATACTTTGGAAAGTTAAAATTCCCTTATGTCAAGAATCGAATGTCCTCCACAAATCGAAACTTTCAATCAACTCTCTCTATCTCTCTCTCTTCTGCAGAGAAATGATATAATATAGTATGAATGTATTCCAAAGAAATACTTAGTATGTTCCATGAACAGATATATTGCCGCAGTTTTTTCAGTATTATCATAGTGGCTTCAGAATCAAGAATTACTTGTTCAATTTTTAACATTACCAAAACAATAATTTCATTCTTGTAGCCTTCTTGATGATCTCCAACAACCATTTAGCCAAAACAAAGTATAGCATCGCATATGTTATTGAAATAATTTTTTTTTCACTTTTCATTTTCAAATGAAAATATTATATTGAACTGATTTTGATTGAATTTTCATTTGCGGCTCTGATTTCCAAAATTCCAGTTCCAAACTATTCTCCATCCAATCGAAAAAAACAGTTTTTCCGGGATATTTCATTTCACATATCTTTAAATTCATGGTTCAGCAACAACATTGAAGTTTGTATACTAAACGTATATAACAAATTCATTGTAATAATTTTATAATAATATGTAAGCTATAGAAAAAAATATCATGAATTGATTACCACCCTTCTCATAAATATACGACATTACCGTAATGATATTTAAAAATGTTCAAGCTTTACCACCTCCCTATGATTCTATCATCCATCACATTATATATTTTCATAAAAATTCATTTCATCCTTTATTTTTTTCCTGCACATAGGATACACCGTAAATCTTTCCGCTCCACGTTGACACTATGGATCCCAGTTTTTCCCTTAATGAGACAAAGAGAAAAATGTTATTGTATCTCCATGCAAAGTTCCATATTATCCAATCACCAAGTATGTTCTGGCAATAGGGAATATGCAAGTGATTAAAATTTACTTGATGTTTTTACCTCCGATACTTTATTGTCTTGAGATTACACCTAAACTATTAGTTTATCATTTAGTTTGTATTTAACTCCATAAAACTTTAATCAAAAAGTGCATAATAAGCGCGCGGAATTCAAATTTGCGAAACGCATCACCATTGGTCGAAACGAAGAATGACGTCACATGGCACGTTGTGAAATTTATCTGTGTTGATATTCATACTGTGCTAGTCGTCTTTCATAGAAAATTTGTTTTTATTTATATATTTGTAGTGTTTTCCATTACATAGTGCGATTTTGGTCTAGTGACAATTGTAAATTATCAAGAGCAATGACTGAAAGTGGTTTTGTCAAGGCCCAATCCGACAATACCTGAACTGATATGTAGTAATAGTTTATCAAACGATAGTTTTCCTTCTGCAATTTAGATGAGGAAGGTATAAACAGAGTTATCTCCCGCTTGATACACAAAACATTTATGAATACAAAACTTACTTCTGATCAATTCACGTCATGTTAACTATCGAAATACAATATACTCACATTGAAATGATCTTCACAACAATGTAAATGTGATATTGGAGATACTTCGCCTCTTCTCATAACCTTACACCATTAATCCAGGACCTGGACTACGATGCTGTGGGACAATTCGGGTATTGAGAATTTTTGTCCAGAAATGTTTAGTAGGAGTCCTAACAACTGGTTTGGACGTGGGTGGACATCTGCAAGCTGATACGATTTCGAGCTATGACGTCATTAAAGATGGCGGCCGTTCGATCAAAGAACTGCTCATATCTCCGGCAAAACTTGACCGACTTGCATGCAATTTGGGTCGATTTTTTGGTATTACTATTGGTGAGATGATGTGGTTTACCTGTCACTATACACAAACACACGAAATTTTTTATTCTGTTGTTATTTTCATCTCCACATGAATACACATTAAATGAGTATGGTTATCATGGCTAGAAATACACAATATCATGAATAGAAAAAAAAACTAATGGAAATATGTTCAAACGAATATTCAACAATTATATTCACAGTTTGACCCTTAACTACCACAATTGCAAAAAATAGTAACATTCAACTTAATTTTTCCTACAAATGCAGGAGAATTTGGCGCATATTTTAACAGTTTCAAGCACCAATGAAATCAGTCGGATATTTCTGTAAGTTTTTGACGGGGACCAAGTCAGCTATCAGTATAAAACCGCAATCACATGTAAGTATCTAAACCAACAAGCACATCATCAATAAAATGTCGTTTAAGATATGTGCAGAATTATGACTCCTAAAACTTCTGCTCCTTGGCGGCAAATTATCAATGTCCATATTCTTGGCATGGTAATACAGCAACAATATAAGTTCGTCTAAGGACTAACAAGATGAACCATTTCTTTATACTAGCACTAGGTATCGTGTGTCCAAGTGTGCCAAAGATGTATTATTGAGACCTGATTTTTTGGTGGCAAATTTACTCGTATAATCTGATTCAGATGGTGCGTGGATGGCTGGGAACAAATAGCATAAGTTTTGTTCAATTTGTTCATCATGAACAGGAACTATTCGCGTGGAATCACCTACTCCAGTGCGCACCCAACAAAGTTCCTCAACACTAAGTTCATGAAGAGTAACCCAGTGAAACAAAGCTAAGACCATCATGTCAGTGTCAGTACTAACGAGAACGACTTTATTAAACCCACTCAGACATGTCTGTTTTGAATGAATCAGTCTGAATCTGCTTCCTGCTTCCTCTACCAATATACAATTTGATTCAGGATGGTTTACTTGCCTTCCACCTTGCACAGATGTGCAATTGAAGATGAATTAATCTTCTTCATCACCATGAAAAGCGCTAAAAATGCGGTTGGTAATAAACGGTGTTTCAGTATAAGAAGCTATCAATGTATAGGCAATAAACAATTGTAAATTCAGCTTGTTCTTCAAAGACCCACAGAAACTGCTGAGTTGTACAGGCAATGAAAAAATTTCAGATATTTGGACCGCTACCTTGTCTTTGCATTCTCTCAGGTTTTTTCGGTGATAGCGTGTGATAAAAAAAACAGAAACTGCTTCGCCAAATATTTTCTTTGCAATTCTCATAACTTTTACTATGAAATTCATCACATCTACTATAAAACAGGTCTGGTCATCTGACTTGAACAACTTACGAAAGGCCGATATCTTCGATGACGTCATAGCTCGATAATGTACCAGGTGGCGACTGTCCACCCAAGTCAAAAATACTAACTAGGGTACCTACCAAACATTCCTGAAGAAACATTCTCTATACTCGAATTTTCCTACATGACCCTAGTCCAGGTCCAGGACTACATTGTGTACGCATTTTCGCATCTCTTGGAACAGAAAAAATACTTTATTTGGTGTACTTATAATTGTGTTTTGGCATTCCGTACTAGATAATACCTATAAAATGGTTTTTTAGCATTTTCCATTATCGTAATAGCGATTAAAACTGCTAATCCCTAACCTAATTAATAACTGTTAATAGTGTCAATGGCCATAACTATAGAAAGGCTTGTTCATTGAAGACTGCTCTGGTTGATCGAGATCACTTTCACATGTGCTCATCTCTCTCTAAAACTTGTACTGCATTTGTCTTACTCTTTTATAAAACATCAACTTCAAGCAAGTAGAGCAATCAGAGTACTTCTCAACGAACGACACTGAAGAAAAACAACACTGTTCGCGCCATGTGACGTCATCCACAGCGTGCGAAAATAGGTCAAATTCAATCGGTATTTTATATATTATTTTAAAAATTTATTCTTAGACTTTCAACAGTATTTATATTTTTTAATATATTGTAACAAAGTAATAAATTGATTAAACAAATAAAAAAAATTATGCGTATTCCGTATTACGAAAAGAACAGCATTACTTCAGTGATTTTATGTCCATTGACAGCATATAGTAAGTACAATATAATCAAACAATTTGTATATTATTAGAAACCAATATCTTACCGAAATTTTCCCCTTGGAAATGATTCTTCCTACCATGCTACTCACGTCAGATAGCAGAAAGGCAATTACTGGGGTGAAGTACTTTTCTAAAATCGAGTAAAATAATTAAAAGTGTCCACATCCATTCATCCACAGAATATTGTACGAAAAAATAAAGTAATCCTTAAATTTTTCCAAGGTCGAAATAAAAAATCCAAACAAAATTTTTCAAATAAAAGAATAGTTACCGAACTGAAATTGAATACAGAATGCTCTAACGGAATACGTCATAGTATGCAGGCTGGATTTTTCTACGTTGGTTGATCCGTGTGACTTATTACGAAATCAATCGTCAGACCCTCGAGTAGCGGAGTTGCAGAGATACAGGGTGTTGAATATGAAAAATTACATCTATTCTTCAATCATTACTTCCACAGTTATGTAAAATCTCACAATAAAACGAGGAGAAATGTATTTGTTCAATAAGAGCTTCATTTTGAAAAAAAAAAAATATCATTTTTGGTTTCCACCAGTGGTACTTTTGGTGGAAGTACAAAAAGGGTAACTTGGTCCCTTTTCTCCCCTATTTTTTGATTTCTCCATTTAATTCTGAGTAAAAAATGTGTACCTGCTCGAACCCTAAAAAATCAATCGTTTTGAAGATAATTGTGCTTATATGAATACATAATAATAATGAAAAATTATTCTGCTGTAGTGAATTTTACAATCCAAATCACTGCTTCAAATTAGAACTGAATATTCTACCAAAGAAATCAATGGTATTTTCAGATGCATTTTTTGACAGAGCTGCTTTCTTGCAGAAATACAGGGTGTTGAAACTGGATAATTGAAAAGTATTTTTCTCGTAACTAACATACTTCCCAGTATCTTTCGTAATTATTGGAATAGAACTATGGTAATTACAGAATCGGTAGATATACCAGCGATGAGTCGAAATCTCGCCTTTTCTCGATCTGAGTGACATACACTGCTCGCCAGGAGTGATGGACTTACCCAAGTTTACGATAAATGATATAAGGGGACAATATAGGTTCAAAATTCTGACGGATTCGCAATCAGGACACCAATTTCACCACCAGTACAGATTTTTGCTAAAAAATGTTCAGCTGTGATGAACCCAGTTTGTCTCACTTTTCGTGGAGACACCCCCATTTCTTCCATATCTATTGGAACGGAACTCTGAAAATGTCAGGATCGGTGGATATACCGGCGCGGTGAGTCGAAATCCTGCCTGTGGTTAATCTGAGTGACATACACTGCTCGCTACGAGCAATTAACTAAACCAATTTTGCGAAAAACTATTTGAAGTGACAATATAGTCTCAAAATTCCTACAGAATCGGAATCACAACAACAATTTTCAGTTCTGAAAAATCCAGTTTGTCTCACTTTTCATGGAAACACCCTCGTAGCTTTCGGAACTATTGAAGTGGAACTGTGTACATTTCAAGATCAATCTACCAGGTGGCTATGGAAGTATTGCCTACGAAATATCTCAGTTATTGTATGATGTAGGCTTGTGAAATTCAGAGCATCGATATAATGACATGAAAGCTAAGATTTGAGCATATTGACATGTCGAAGTCAACTTCCGGTCTGACCGGAAGTAAAATCTACTTTCTTATTTTGAATGGCAACCCTATTTTTCTCTTTCCATGTTATTCAGCATTCAATTCCCATCCTAATTACATATCACAAGTTGGTATTCAACCAGAAAATAGATCAGAAATTAATTATTATTGAAATTCACTGAGAAGGCCGTGGAAGTAAAATGAAAGCCAAAAATTGAAAATTTGGCTATGGAAATCATACGTCACTTGATAACATTTGCTACTACTGTGATATTTCATTTTCATTCGGCAGCGTTATAAAAAGCTGTCAAAAAAAAGATTGTTGGTCCATCACTCAAATAGGAACATACAATTTTTTCTCGACTGTACAATTCAACATAACCATTTCTTGCTGATGAAAGTAATTTTTCGAAATGAAATTCCGAAAAATGCAATTATCATTCTTCAAATAACAAAACGGATTATCGCCAAACGCGAAATAAAATTGAAAATAATGTGTAATGATGAATAATATCCTGTAGGTTCTAAAACTTAAATATGAACATAAACGTACTTGGTCTGTGCCTCCGAGGTTTCATTTCTATATAAACAACACACGTTGTTATAAAAGCTGCATCCTTTGTGATAGATTGTGGGTGAGGGGTAACCTCCGAATTCGGAGGGGGAGATTTGTTATTCTTATGATATTCGGATGTAAGGTTAAAACCAGTGGCGGCGTGCTGATGGATACTCTTCATGTTATATTTTTATCTCTAGACGACAACATGCCTGGTTGGAAAGCACGTGTGTTGTCAAGATGTTAATCAAAAATACTTTATTGTGCGAAAAATTAGATTCTGGCTGACAAAGCATAGAATAAGGTCATAAATACTGAAAAAATAAATTAAAGTGCTGAAGTAAAAAAGTAAATATATTGAAATTGTTGAATAACATCAGTAAACTATACACTATATATATGTTATATTGTAATTATGCCTTAATCTACGCAGTCCCTTATCGGGTCACCTTGAGATAATGGCTTCCCATAAATCCAAGACGTAGAATCAGCAGAACAGATACTCTTTGTTATTTTAAGTCTGCTGCTGATGAAGCTACTTGGAATACATAAATAGACCCTGCGAGGTCAAAAGTTAGTTAGTTGATTTTGATATTCCAACCAAGTAGTTGTGTTTATTTAGTAATAAAGTTTTTAAAGTATTTGTGTTTTTTTAAAAAGATATATTTGAAAGTTCAAATATAACAATTGGCGCAGTCGGTAGGATCTGAAAAACGTTACTAGAACACGGAGACACCCCAACTAGTAGCGGCGGATCCCTATCCCTCAACAGAAGACGAACCGAAAACCCCAGAGGAGTCAACACTCGAAGAGCAGCGGAAGGAACACCTGGTGAAGCCCCTAGCTGAACGACTTCGAGAACAAGACGAATCAGAATGAGCATCATACTATTGTAAGACAATTTTGAATCAACTCGTTTATATTTGTTTGCAATTAACCAATAATCATACTGATTGATTATTTCTAGTTGAATAATATTGGTAATTGTACAGCCAATTACCGTGCTGGAAAAGTCGTACTGTTCGACTATTTCAAAGTTTGATTTACCTGTATCCAATAAGTTTATTTAAAATGGCTGAAAATAACCAAGATAGAGATAATCAGCATAGACCTGAACATGAAGGCGATGCAATTGAGCCGTATAAATTATCTGAAGTGTTTTCTTTAGTGCCTGAGTTTGAAGGAGACCAAATTTTTTTGAACACCTTTTTAAATGCATGTGACTGTGCATATCGCATGGCCACAGTGGACCAACGAGTTCTATTAGTGATTCACATAAAGAATAAACTCAGAGGTAGAGCTGCACAACTAATAAGTTCTAGGAACCCTGTAACCTACCACGAAATTAGACATCTTTTAACATTATATTTTGGTGACGCTCGTGATCTCACTTCATTAATTCACGATCTTCAACGTATTAAACAACTACCTAATGAATCACCTATAACATTTTTCAATCGTCTGCAAGTCCACAATGCCAAAATGCACTCCTGCATTCAAAAATCTGGTCTTACTGTAGAACAGAAAACCGCTCAATGTGGTCTTATAGAGACTATGGCATTAAACACACTTTTAACCGGTCTTGAACCTCGAATAGGTCAAATAATCCGTGCTTCCAACCCTGGAGACCTACTTGAAGCTCACATCAGAATTAGGAGAGAAATGCAACTTTCCTATTTCGAAAATCAAAAATCTGAAAGACCAAATCAGCCACGTTCTCAACAAATGGTTAGGAGGAATCAACCACCCGCATTTCAAAGAACTTGTCACTCTTGCGGTCGTGTAGGTCATATTTCCACTGAATGTCGAGTAAGACAGCAAAGAATTCCACCCCAAAATCCTCCTCAAAATTTCAATCAGAATTATTCAAGACAACCAAGTCCCCAATATAACCAGAACTTCTCGAGACAACAGAATCCTCAACCTAACCAACAATACAATAAACCTCAAACGAATCAACCCCAGTTTCAACTCCAGTTTCGACCCCAATCCCAAAATAACCAAAACCAATATCGACCACCAGTGATCCAAAGAAATCCAAACGTTTCAGAACGTCCTAACCAACAAAGAGCTCACTTTATGACATACGAAAATCAGGATTATCATACAGGTGATAATCAAGATAATTATTCTGCTAATTATCCTCAAACCGATGATTATTATCCTAGTAACAACGATTATGATTACTATACTGATAGTAATCAATATTATCAAAATGACACACTGCAACAATCACAACCTCCAGAAGACCCTTCTACATACCAGGATTTTCTGTCACTCCCGAATACAAACCACCCACCGAATCAATTCCAAATGAGCAACAACCAATCAGTCGATCCCATGTACGAAATCCAAACCCAAATTCAGTCATTGAACATTCAAGATTATCACCCAGATCTGAACTTCCCGGAACAGAGTTTCATATGAGTTCATTATTTTCCATGAATTCAAAGAACCTTTACTACATCAAAGACGCTTCGAATACCTTTAGAATTCTCATCGATACTGGTGCAGGTATATCCATTTTTAAACCCAAAACATGTGAAAAATATTCCTATAGATTCCCTGAGAATGTCACTATACAAGGCATTACTGATCAGAAAATAACTGTCAATGAATCCACTTTGATTGATTTTAAACCAAAAGACCCACACAAGGTATATATTTATAATTTAGATATTGACTTTGATGGCCTACTCGGATCTGATTTTTTAGAACATTATAACTGCATAATAGATTTGAAAAACAAACAATTAGTAACAAATTTCAAGACAGTTCCATTATTCAAAGTTCCAGAAGAAAATCAACTAGATCACAATCATATTGAAAAACCAAACCAAATTAAAATTGAACCCCGCATGGAACGAATTTTTAAATTGAGTTGTGACCTTAGGAATACCGACGCTATACTGCTAGCGGAAGAAAAAGAAAAAGTTAGACTTCCTAACGCCTTAGTAAAAATCGACGAAAATGGTACATTTTATACTTCTATAATAAATACGAACGCCATACCCAAATTAATTGATTTTTCGGAAATAAAATTACAACCCCTTCCAGCCGAAGAAGTAATTTTGAATATGAACCTAACACATCCCCAAAACACGCACCCAGTAAATCGAATCCAAGAAATTAAAAATCAACTGAGAACTGAACACTTGAATGAAGAAGAGGATCAATTGATAACTGATTTATGTCTTCAGTACGAAGATATTTTTTATTTAGAAGGAGATAATCTCACATTTACCAACGAGATAAAACACGGTATAGAAACAAAGGATGCTAGACCAGTTTTTACTAAATCCTACAGGTACCCACAGGTACACAAAGAGGAAGTAAAAACCCAAATCTCCAAAATGCTAAATCAAGGCATTATTCAACCATCGATTTCGCCTTGGTCGTCACCTGTTTGGGTTGTACCCAAAAAGCTAGACGCCTCAGGAAAACAAAAGTGGAGAGTGGTTATCGACTACAGAAAACTCAACGAGTTGACTGTAGATGATAAGTATCCATTGCCAAATATCTCTGACCTTTTAGATCAGCTTGGAAAGTGCCAGTACTTTACCACGCTCGATCTGGCTTCAGGATTTCATCAAATCGAAATTCAACCAAATGACATTCAAAAAACAGCATTTTCTGTTGACAATGGCCACTATGAATTTGTTCGTATGCCATTTGGTCTGAAGAATGCTCCCTCTACTTTCCAGCGAGTAATGGACAACATTCTCCTGGGCATACAAAACGAACGATGTCTCGTCTACATGGACGACATCATTGTATATTCCCCTACCATCCATGAGCATATAGCTAGACTCACCGAAGTGTTTAAAAGACTTCAATAAGCCAATTTAAAGATTCAGCCAGATAAGTGCGAGTTCTTGAGAAAAGAAGTTGCCTATCTTGGACATGTGATCACCCAGGACGGAGTTAGACCAAACCCTTCAAAGATAGAATGCATTCAAAATTTTCCCGAACCAAAAAACCAAAAAGAAATTAAATCCTTTTTAGGTTTAGCCGGTTATTACCGACGGTTCATATATAATTTTGCCAAAACTTCAAAACCCCTTACACGATTATTACAAAAAGACACCCCTTTCAATTTTGACACTGAATGCAAACGATCATTTGATGAATTAAGGAATGCGCTTACATCTAGCCCAATTCTCATCTACCCGAACTTCGAAGAACCATTTTTATTGACAACTGACGCGAGTGCCTTTGCTATTGGAGGAATTTTGTCTCAGGGACCTATTGGCAAAGATCTCCCAATAGCCTATGCGTCCAGAACCCTCTGTAACGCTGAGTCGAAGTACTCTACAATTGAAAGAGAACTTCTTGCCATTGTTTGGGCAGTAAAACATTTTCGCCCTTACCTTTTTGGAAGAAAGTTTAAACTTGTCACTGACCATAGACCTCTCACCTGGCTCTTTTCAATAAAAGACCCCGGAAGTAGATTGGCACGTTGGCGACTTAAACTTGAAGAATATGATTACGAGATAGAATACAAACCCGGCAAAATAAATAAAAATGCCGATGCTCTATCCCGCATTAAAGTCAACCACTTCAAGGAATGTGCAAATTTTCAAAAGAAAATTTCTGTTCTCACATCCAACACTGACGAAAGTGAGAAACTAGATAACCCTGAAGAAACTGAAAGCGAACCTGAAGAAAAACAAGACGAAAGTCAAAAGGAAAGTCAAGAAGAAAATGAAGGAGAAAACCCTGTAGAAAAACCTGAAATCCCCGTGGAAACTATTCAAGAAGAATTCGAAAACTTCATGAACCTTTATAAAACTAAATCGTTGATCGATTATTCCAAAGTAGAATTCGACAATTCTCAACTACTTGATAAACATCATAAAAATATTGTTAGTTTTTTTTGGCAAAATAAACTAGACGCAATGCATTATGAAATCATTGAAGATTTTTTCGGAGAACATCCCGATTTTCATCATGATAAAGTTAATATACTTGCCAGTAAATCGGTCAAAAATAGGAAATACTTCATCGTCCCTCTTCCGTAAGACCCTACAACTGTCGTACAAACTTTATTTTACATCATTTATTCATCCCAAGATGAATTCAATTCCCAAGAAGTATATTCAATTGAGAATAATCTGGAATTACCTATATTGGAAATATTCTCATTTATATTTGCAGATAAAGACATAAAGTTGAAAGTCTGTCAAAACATAACAACAACCCCTGATGCAGACCAGATCCCTATAATCTTAGATCAGAGTCATCTAGGAAAAACCAACCTACACCGTGGCATCAATGAAACGGTTAGGCGAGTTAGAGAAAAATATAATTGGCAAGGACTTGTGAAAGACGTTGAAAATTTCGTTAAGAAATGCGAAATTTGTCAAAAAGTCAAAATTTGCCGAAAAAACCTCAGTACACCCCTTGTCATCACTGAAACTCCAAAAACTTGTTTCGAACGTATTAACGTTGACATTTTTGAAGTTCCAACTAAATACTACGTACTGACAGTAAGAGACGAGTTAACTAAGTTTACTCAAGCTTATTCTTTGGAAGATAAAACTACAAGATCTGTTGTAAACACCCTACTTATTTACTTCCAACATTTTGGTGTACCTTTGAGAATTCATTGCGACTTCGGTCGTGAATTCACTAGTCAAATTATGAAAGACCTTTGTACCTTATATGATATTAAAATAACATACTCTAGTGTTAACCACCCCCAGTCTAATGGATCTATAGAACGATTCCACGCGACATTCGCCGAAATGATGCGTGCTCATAAAGCAGAAAATCCCGACGAACACCCATTGAATGTTTTACCTTATGCTGTCATATGTTATAATAATACAAAAAATAAAACACACGGTTTTACCCCTCAAGAGTTAGTATTTGGACATACAGCTAGCAGACCTGCAGAGACGGTCTACAATCAAAAAGAACTCATCTCAAAATATGTTAGGGACCTAAATAATAAAATGTCATTCTATTATAAAGCTGCTAGAGCCAAGACAGATAGACAGAAAGAAAAAGCAAAAATTAGATTTGACCGAACGGTTTCCGAAACTGTCCCCGATTACAAAGTAGGAGACAAAGTTTATGTAAAAGAGTCCCAAATTTCAAATAAACTTGAAAATAAATTTAATGGACCTTTCGAAATCATAGAAATCTACCCAAATTCCGCAATGTTAGTAAATTGGAAAACTAAAAATAAAACTAAAGTCAATTTTGATAGACTGAAACCCTTTCACGAAGATTAATTTCTTTCAGGACACTCCTGCTGTCATCAACAGCCAATTCCCAATACACCATTGAACAAGTTAATAGCTCAATAGGAGTTTTCTTCCATGAAGAAGGAACCCTCAAAATATCCAATGAAAAATGGACCCTTTTGGTTTACAAAGACTTATCATCTATCAAAGAAGCTTTAGACAATAACGATAAAATTTTAGAAAATTTGATATATTTCCTCGAAAAGGATGAACCCAGTATAATATCATTTAAAGCTCAAGTAAAGACACATATCAGCCTCCTTAGTCAAATATCAGATTCATTACGACTAAAATATAGAGAAATCTTCGCTGATACTGGAAGTTTCGAAAAAAGGACCAAACGTGGCCTAATAAATGGTGTTGGCACATTTTGGAAAGCCATCACAGGAAATCTTGATGCATCTGATGGTGAATACTTCACAGATTGCATAAATAAAATCAGTCAAGATGAACATCAAATTGAAAACCTTTTGAAAAACCAAATTTCGGTTACCACCTCCGTTATCAAGAGTTTCAACTCAACTATTCAAAAATTACAGGTTGATGAAGAAACATTCAACCAGGATATCAAAGAAATTGAAAAAACCCTAATGGATATGTCAGATACCTTGGCATTCTATGAAGCACAAGTAAAAGCCCTCGAAATATGTGAATCACTCATGGAAAGTTATTTGTTCCTTGAAAATGCCATTGATGATATTACAAATGCGATCACTTTCGCTCGCCTAAAAATTATTCATAATTCAATTATAACCTCAAGAGACTTGGCATTTTCCCTTCGGGAAATATCGCAAACACTCAGCAAAAACAAATTGCCTTTACCAACAAATCTTGGATATATTGCTCAATATTTTGAACTTATTGAATTGCAGGCATTTCAAACAGATCATAAAGTAGTATTTGTTTTGAAAATTCCACTCGTGGAACATGAAACATATACCCTTTATCACTTGTACCCAATACCGATTTTGGATACTCGAACAGGACTTCATCATATTTTATTAGCTTTTCAAAAATTCATTGCGCGTGACGATGATTCAATGTTGTACATTTCCCTTCGGAATTTAGAAAATTGTAAAGTGATCCAACGCGACGAGCGAATCTGTTCCGAAGTGCTTCCGTACCCAATCGACAATAACGCCATTTGTGAAGCCCAACTTCTCAAACAAGTTTTGAAAATCCCAGAATCCTGTCAATCAACATTGATTTACGCAAAGGACTACAATGTTCAGGAAATCTCCCAAAATTTATGGTTGATTTCTATATCTGATCCGCTACCAGTCACGATCAAATGTGTCAACAGAGAAGTGATTACAAAAATCATAGAATCCAACTCTCTCCTGAAACTTCAGCCTGAGTGCAATGCTTATATTGGAAATACCAGAGTTTATTCGAAATACTTTCTCGACGAACTCAAAAACATCACGTATAAAAATCATGCAGTTCAAATTCCATATCAGTGTTGTGAGCACCTACCGGAGAAATCAAAACTCCCGGAACTCAAGCCGCTTAAACTCAGTAAACTAAATACCGAGGACCTTAGTATTGCTGAACATAAACTGAACCAATACTCTGACGATTTGGATAAATTGATCAATGAACCCTTCGTAAACAAACATATTTCCTGGTTTACGTATTTCACGATCGCCCTTATTGTCTTAGTGATTATTTTTTATACCTCCATTAAATGTCGCCGAAGGAAAGGAATTAGAATTGGAATCACCTCGTCAACCGACGATCATCCACCAAGACCACCAAGAACATCCCTCAGAACCCTTTCAAGATTCATCCCTAGAAGAAGACCCAGCGTCCGAATAGGAGAACCAATTGAAGAAGATGTCGAATTAACCTCTAGTTTTGATAAATCTATTGCTTGATAAAAGTTGCTGCAAAGCACCAACTTTTCTTTGAAAAGGGGAGTTGTTATATTGTAATTATGCCTTAATCTACGCAGTCCCTTATCGGGTCACCTTGAGATAATGGCTTCCCATAAATCCAAGACGTAGAATCAGCAGAACAGATACTCTTTGTTATTTTAAGTCTGCTGCTGATGAAGCTACTTGGAATACATAAATAGACCCTGCGAGGTCAAAAGTTAGTTAGTTGATTTTGATATTCCAACCAAGTAGTTGTGTTTATTTAGTAATAAAGTTTTTAAAGTATTTGTGTTTTTTTAAAAAGATATATTTGAAAGTTCAAATATAACATATATATGCTATACATGCATTACAATACACGTAAGAGATTACATTCCAATTCATGTTGAAAGTGTATCATTGAAATACTCATCCAAAGTGTAGTAAAAGCCTTAATAGCTCTTTGACTCTTCTTCTTATGTTTTTTTCTGAATTTAGATTATTGGTATCTTGAGGCAGACAATCAAAAAGTGTTTCAGAGTTGTCAAAAAGTAATGTCTCTACTTATGAATAGTTAGACCCAGAAAGCAATCGGTATTTCAAGAATTTCTCATGTAGTTATCATTTTACTTCTGTTTCTTAAACATCAAACAGGTGAGAGTCATTAAGGATTATGTATCAAATAGGGGCCGACATGTATCTTTGAAGACATATCTGCAGACATACCAAACAACAGCTCTAGTTTGATGTAGTCTTGATTTGCTCTTAGGGTGGAGCGATGACTTGCTTATTGTAAATCGTCTGTCCAGCTTGAATCAAATTGAAATTTCGGAATGCATTCTTCTAATCCTTCGCTGAAGTAGTCTAATTATTTGTATCCGACGGATTATAGTTCTCGTTGCTACTTTTAAACTCTTTCTTCTGGTATCATCTGTGTCTATTTCATCGGTTTCACAATCACGAAGTCCTCTAAAATAGCATGCATTTTGAACACACACACATAACTGCCAAGTTATTATAATGATATAGTTGCAGAACAGTGAATTAAATTCCATGTCCAACAAATTCGAGGTAAAAAAATATCACGAAACTACCTATCGTCGCTGATATTGCAATATGTCCAGAAAAATTTATTTAACAGAAGACTGTAGATAATAACTGCTAATGACCATAGCAGTCGATGCCAAAACACCAAAGAAAAAAATTACTACATAAGAATTTCTACCTGTCATTGTTTTCGAATTTAAAGTATAAAATAATCGCGCGTAGAAATTTTTATGTAGTACCTATTTTCATTTTACTGTGAAAAAAATGTTTCGTGACATAGCTCGTATTGCAGTATCAACGACGCTATTTTTTAAGTACTCGAGAGACATTCCAACAAGACAGAAGAGTTGAGTTTGCTTATTTACTTTTAAGTGTACCTACACTGCAACAAGTTTTTTCCTAATTATTGATATGATCGTTTTTAAGGTCGACTTAAATAGTAACTATGTTTTTACAACTATTTCAACAAATAGTGTTCTTTGTCTCGAAATCGGGATTATGCCATGATTACCATGCTGCGACGCCCATGGTTTGATTTGACAAGAGGATAAATAGGTCGTAAATGGACGTAAACAAACATGATCGCCAAGTTAAGAGTGAATATAACATGGAATTCCAATCTGATCACTGAGTGCAAACGGATATATCCGACAATGCCCATTTTCAACATGATTCAGGCTGAGATGTTTGTAAACAACATCGGGTATGTTGCTTCCAAGAAAGAGGCAGAGAAGCCCTCTCTATATCTTTCATTTCTCGGAGGTATGTGCCATCGTCCCTAGATATTCTATTATCTATGGACGATGTTTGTGCTAACCAAAATAATAACAAGTAGGCTGATTAAGATGTATTTTGGAATGAAACAAAAAAGAAACGAGAGTTGTCAAGGACCGGTATTATAAAACTATCTTGACAGACAACTAGGAGTTAACTTGAGGAATGACGTCACATCTCACAGTTAACTTCAAAATGTAGGAGTTAACTTTATTGGAAGGGGTATAAGTTAAAGTTAACTTTCTAGAAAATGGTGGTTTTCGACAGGTCTTCTATCAATAATTTAGCATAAAACCTCAATTTGAATGTTTTTTTTCCCGCAATAATGTTAGCAAACAATATCCTGATTATTTTCGAGGACGATGAAGGAGATGCTGTTATTATTATTGAAGGCCCTCGGCGTCAAAGGATATTTAGAAATCGGTTAAACCATTTTATCATGTGGAACTAAATAGAATTTGAAAACAAATGAAAACGGATTTAGATCATCCAGAAAGTCTGTATATGCTTGTTAATGGGGCACATAGTGGGGCAAATTTGCAAAGACCAACTAATGAGTCAATAGTCAACATTTCTAGTTCTACTTACTGTGGAATTATAGGTATTTTCAATTTTAGAAATCATCTTCTATCGCCAGTAATTCAAGTGTTAATTACACTCAGATTTCATCCAACATGTTCATTCTTGGTAGTTGTTGGAGATTTTGGAGGATTCTCAAATCTTTTGTTGGTAGTTTTATTATTCATAAAAAAATTAAAAATAGCACAAGAGAAATTCCGAAAAATTCTGGGTTATATATTTGCCTTCTTCTTCTTTTTATTTCAGAAATGAGACTTTTATAAAACTGCCATTTTAGAACTGAAGTTAACTTGACTGTTAAAATTAAAGTTAACTTCGAGAGATGTTTATAATACCAGCCCTAAGGGCCGGTGGACCTTCTACGGTTAATACTGCAAGTTCTTCAAAAGCTGAACAAATGTCACAAATTACGCATGGTGGAAATAATTGTGTTTTTAATTTCAATTGATAAATTATAAAGATGGTGCTGTTTTTGTTTAGATTTTGTGCTTTGTTCTTGATATTTTGAATAAATTATTCCAAATTGATTAATTTTCATTCATTCATATGACTGATATAAAGAAGTAGATTCAAGAAATAATCTTCACAAATATAACACGACTTTGATTAATTGTCGACTATTTTATTGCTGCTAAATTTCTCTTGTATTTATTAATTTTACTCGACATTATTTTGTCATTAATAATCAGAGATGAAAACCCTCGAGCTTCGCTCTCGGGCTCTCATCAGATTATTAATGCCAAAATGATGTCTCGTTAAATTATTATAAAATAAAGTCGAAATTTAGATGCAATAAAAATAGTCGACTATTTATCAAGGTATTGTTATATTACCCTTGACTATTTGCCCCATTAACAAGCATATATAAACAGACTTTCTGGATGATCTAAATCCGTTTTCATTTGTTTTCAAATTCTATTTCGTTCCACAAGATAAAATGGTTTAACCGATTTCTAAATATCCTTCGACGCCGAGGGCCTTCAATAATAATAACAGCATCTCCATTATCGTCCTCCTACTCCTACATTTTGAAGTTAACTGTAAGATGTGACGTCATTCCTCAAGTTAACTTCTAGTTGTCTGTCAAAATAGTTTTATAATACTGGCCCTAAGAGTGTTTGGAAATTGAAATCAGTTAGTGGAATAGTCAAAAAATGTCCCGTTATTCACGAACCGAACAAATGGACATGCTTGTCATTTATGGTGAATGTTCCTATGCCGCTGAACGATTGTTTTCAGAGCGATATCCAAGGAGGCAACAACCGTCAAGAGGGTATTTTCAGTAGCTTGAAGAAAAATTAAGAACTGAGTCTGATTTTCAAGATGATCAAGAAGCATTTGTTATTAATAAGGAAACTGAAATTATTGTATTAGCTTTAATACAATATTATGGCACAATTTCCTAAAGACAGATTGGTATGGACTCTGTTAGGAAAATTTTGAAAGAACATGAATTAAAATCCTTGCAGTTGCATCAACATTTGTATGAAAATGACGGTTAGAGGCGTCTGGAATATCGTAATTGGTTTCTTCGTCAAAATGCTGAGAATCACCTATTTAACTATTATATTTTGTTTACGGATGAGTCAAGATCCACCAACAATGGATTATTTAACAGGTATAATACAAGATAGGTTCAAGATTATTGTCGATAGTCGAAGTGTAGAGTGCTAAGAGTGTGAACGGTAATTTGTTCCAGGTACTGGGCGATAGAAAACGAGCACAGGTTACGACAAGGTAGCTTCCAGGAGAGATTCGGTATGAATGTTTGGGCAGGAATAGTTGGAACTCATATTGTTGACCCATTCTTTTTCAAGTCCAACTAATCGGAGAGAGATACTTTAATTTTTTAACGAATGGAATTTTGGAATTCATTAACAACCTACCAGCGGATATAACTGAGACCATGTACTTACAGCAAGACGGCGCCCCTCCGCATAATTCAAGAATAGCGAGAAATTATCTTAAAAGTCGCTTTCAAGGTAGACCTATAACAACCCATGGTACAGTCGTTCGACTTTTTTCTAAAGGGGCATCTCAGAAGTAGGGTGTACTCCACACAGCCTACAACTCTAAATGAGCTAGAATTGAAAATTCGAAGAGCTTTCCAAGATATAACGCCCCAAATGTTGAGAAACGTTTCATATGAAAATATCAACAGAGTCAATAAATGTATTGTCGCTGAGGGAATGTATTTCGGACATCTGTTTTCAATTTATTTTACCTTTAATCCCATCAACTTGATTGTTTTTTTCGATTAATCTGGTTTTATTTTCCAACACACAGCAGCTCTGTTTTTCTGGGTCTAATGACTGAAGAAGATGTTCAAAGTGCAATAAATACAGTCCAAATGCTCAGACACCTATGAACTAAATAGTTATATCATCAAAGAGACCTCCGATATATTGTTGCAGCCTCTTTCAGAATTGATAAATTTAATTTTCACAAGTTGTATATTTCTTGGCGCATTTAAGCTATCAAAAATTATTCCCTCATTTAGAAACGGTGATATATCTCTTGTTAACAATTATCGTCCCATTTTGATAATATCAATTTTTAGAAAAATAGTTGAGAAAATTATTAATCGACGTCTTTACGTATATTTTGGAAAATACAAATTATTGAACGAATCTCGGTTTGGTTTTTGTAAGGGTCGCTCAACGACAGTGGCTGTTCTCAATGTGGTGAGTGAGGTATTTGACAATTTTGAGCAAAGTAACCACACATCTATTATGCTCTGCGACCTCTCCAAGGCGTTCGACTGTGTCTCTCACGACATAGTATTGGAGAAACTATATTATCATGGCAACAGGTGAGTATCTCTATACCTCATAAGATCGTATTTGTGGAATAGATATCAAGCAGTCAGTAGCAATAATTGCATTTCGAATATTGAATATGGTGAACATGGTGTTTCCCAAGGATCAGTTTCTATTCATAATTTATTTAAATGACATCAGTAATTTCATGTATCCATACAAATCTGTTTTGTTTGCCGATGACACTACTTTCATTTACCCGGACAAAAATGCAACTGAAGTATCTAGATTATCAAATGAAGTCGATGAGAAGGCAAAAACTTGGTTTGGTACATATCGAATTAAACTGAATACGGACAAAACGCAACAGTTACAGTTTTCAACAAGTTTTCTTACATCAAATGCAGACAGCGTTAAATTTCTTGGGCTAGTTGTCTCACTTGGAACTGTCATATTGACCAACTGAGCAAAAAACTATCTAGAACTCTTTTCTTTTGCGTCAGTTGAAAAATGTAGTATCGATACACTAAAAATAACGTATTTGTCCCTCTTTCTTTCTCACATAGGTTATGGGGTTATACTCTGGGTCAACTCAAATGGAGGATTAAAAATTTTCAAAGTGAAGAAAAAAGCTCTCAGAATGATAAAGAACTCTGGTTATAGAAACCATTGTCAACCTGATTTCTTGAAACTTAGAATAATGTCGTTACCAACTTAATTTTTGTACAAATTTCTTATCGTTTGAGTAAATCACAAAAGAACAGTCTGGATTTCAACCTCTACAACTGTCAAAAAAACAATAAAAAATTATCTTTTGAGGTTTTGCGTCTACTCTGTCAAACAATACGTGAATATTTTAAATGTTTATAATTTCAACACACTCGTCCATTTTTGTTTTTAAATTTTTATACCTTGAATTTGTGTTCTCTTGCTTGCTTTCATTGTTTTTATTCACCTTCTCAAAGTTTTTAACTAATCATTACTTTGATGCCATGTAGCGTGTTCACACTGTAGTGGATTATTGATTTTTATTTTTACTTTACATGTTAAGTTGTCTATGAGTTTTTCGTAGAAAAAAGAAATAAGTTGTTATTGATAGTCTGACAGACAGAGAGAATAAAAAATAGTTTTTGTCGAATATTCTACATTATTTTAAAGTACTTCGACCACAAGAAAACTAGTATTTTACATTGGTCCTTCAAGCCCTTTGAAAAGTCTTATGGAAGACAGAAATTGCGACAGAATAGAGAAACAGTCGACCTCAGGAAGGAATCGTCGTATCAACGCCGGTACCCACTCCTTAGATCTAAATTTTGAGTGGCCAATGGGTTTTGGAAATATGAATGTGATTTCAATAGACAATGATGTGAATTAACTTCCAACCGACAATATCATGACGTCCCACCAGAAATCTCAATCGGTTCATACTACAAAATCGAGGCTCTCTTATAACAGTGCAGATATTCAACGAAAAAGACTCGCCCTTGAAGCTGAAAAACAAAAACAAGACATAGAAAATATAATGATGGAAATGGAAAAAATCAAATATTCGAAGCAATTGAAACTAATTGAGATGGATAGACAAGTGCAAGAAGCTGAAATTGTAGAAAATGAAGAGAAAGGGTCACAGCAAATTTCAGTGAAAACTATTCAGTATCTCAAGGTAGAAATTTGTGCTTTGAAGTTATTGTTCATAATTCGAATGTGGAGTCATGTTCTTACAAATCATCATTTGAGTCAACTGCAGAAAACCAACAATTGGAAAGAAATCAGGTATTTCCTGTGAACACCTATGTTACTGATTGGGTAAATGCTATAAAACCTCCAGTAAAAAATTAAGACCTACATATCCCTATACAGAATTCAAAAGATCAAGACGTGATCAAATCAGATGTTGATAAATTATGCGAAGCCTTGGGAGAAGTGATAAAAAATGTCACACAAAATCAATCATCCACAATTGTGAAGCCTAATGCGTTGTTCGCGAGACAATCCGTTGAAAAGGATTTTCCAATATCTGACGGGAAATCAGAAGAATGGCCCATATTCATATCCCATTTCCGAAAAATTTCTTCCATGTACGAATATACCCAGGAAGAGTCCTTAATAAAATTACAAAAATGCCTTAGAGGAGAAGCAAAACAAGCCGTTGCTGGAATGATGGTCAGTCCTGAGAACATTGAGCGAACTATAAAAACATTAGAAATGAGGTTTGGTAGACCAGATCAAATCATCGATACCATTCTAAACAAACTGAAGGCATTTTATTCGATTCAAGATAATGACATGGAAAATCTGATTCAGTTCGCCAGTCACGTTAATTTCTTAGTCAGCACGATATGATGCCCATTTGCAAAATACCAACGTTTTGAGAACTATGGTTCAGAAATTGCCCGACATGTTGAAACTACGTTGGGGGGAGAAAGTTTTGGAAAAAAATGGTGTTGTCAACATTGAAGTATTTTCCGAATAGTTGATGCAAATAGCCAATGCAGCATGTTTCGTGACAACACCTAGAACGCCTTTTATCTCGAAAACCGCAGTAAAATTTCCAAACTTCCACAATAACAGAAAACCCGAAAAAACTTTAGTGATATCAGCTGGAGAAAACAAAATGTTTTGCACGTATTGTAATAGTATTGAACACAAAACTAGTAGTTGCGGAAAAATGAAATAGGATGATGTTGAAACTAGATGGAAAACTGTGACAATGAATAAATTGTGTTTTTTCTGTCTTCGCAAAAATCACCAGACAAATAAATGTCGTCTCAAAAAATCCTGTGGTATTAATGGTTGTAGACGTCCCCATCATCCAGGGTTGCACAAAGAAAGAGAAAGACAAATAGCATTTTCCAGTGACATACAAGAAATGTTTCTTCAAATCAGAGTAATAGAAACAGACCAAGACTCCCAACGTTTCCTGTGGAGAGAAGACCAACAAAATCGGCATTATGATGTGTACCAGATGCAAGTTATGACGTTTGGAGCATCATGTTCACTGACATGTCAAAAATTTGAATGCCTGTCAGTGGGGAACGTCAAAAAGAACAATCGAAGCGATTACCAGACGTCACTATGTAGATGACTACTTGGATTGTGTAGATACCCCGGAGGAAGCATACAGGGTGATAACCGAAGTTAGCCAACTTCAAATGAAAGCCGGTTTCGAGTTGGTAAATTGGACAAGTAATTCAAAAGAACTTATTGGAATGATGTCATTCGCTGAAAACCTTAAGAAAGATCTGAATCTTGATTCCGATTCATCTTTACAAAGAGTTTTGGGACTTTCATGGGATCCTCATCAAGACAGTCTCATTTTCAAACTGAATTTCAAAGATGAAAATAATCAAGAGAGACCTACGAAGCGACATGTTCTAAAAATAGTTATGTCGGTATTCGATCCACTTGGACTAATAGTAAATTTCGTGATTCGAGGGAGGATTTTGGTACAAGACATCTGGCGGACAGGAATTGGATGGGATGACTACGTCGATGATGAAATCCATAAATATTGGTTATTTTGGTTAGCCGATCTAGAAAAAATCATCAATTTATGTATTCCGAGGTGTTATTCTTCCAAAATTCCTGGTGCTGAAAAAATTGAACTTCGCGTTTTTTGCGACAGTAGCAAAAAAACGTTCGCAGCTGTAGCATTTTTGAGAATATCAAGTAACGACAAAATCCATATTTCATTTGTCTTTGCAAAAGCAAGAGTTACTCCAACGAAACCATTATCGATACCACGACTGGAGTTGCAGGCAGCTGTGATGGGCAGCAGAATAGCAAAAATAATTAAAGACGAACTCGAAATTAAAATCGACCAGACCTACTTTTGGATAGACTCCTTAACAGTATTGTATTGGATTCGCAATGATGGAAGTCGTTTAGGACAATTTGAATCACATAGAGTTGGGGAAATCCAAGAATCGACCGAAACAAATGAGTGGAATTGGATACCAACAAAATTCAATATTGCCGATCTAGCTACCAGAACTTACAACGAAGTTGGTAGTAACACAACAAATTTTGAAGAATGGTTCCTTGGCCCCACTTTCTTGATGGAGAGAGATGAGACAAAATGGCCATCCAAAGAGTTTCCTGTCAATACTTCCAAGGAAGAGAAAAACGAAATCGAAACTGTAGTCGTAACAGACATTCAAGAATATTTACCCTTACCTGAAATTCACAGATTTTCCAAATGGATTCGATTGATAAGGTCCACTGCTAGAGTTCTGAAATTCATCAGAATATTGAAACAAATAATCACCTCGGTCACCCCAATTGTTAGAGAGCTCACAGCTGATGATCTTCAAGCAGCCGAACTTCTCTGGGTAGAGCAATGCCCAAAAGAAAGTTTTCCGAATGAACTAGAGGCGGTCCGAGGAAATCGACCACTGAAAAGAGTCGACTCAAAACACTTTCACCAATGATTGATAGCAGGGTAGTTCTTGTAATACAAGGAAGGACAAATCTGGCACCTCACATGGCTGAATCCGCAAAACATCCAGTAATATTGCCAAATAAACATCGTTTTGCGAGACTGCTCATCCAACACTATCACGAGCGATATGGCGTTGAACTCGTTCTCAATGAAATTAGACAAAAATATTGGATTATCGACAGCCAATCAGCAGTAAAATCAGTATTTGCTTCATGTCAGCTCTGCAGAATCAAAAAAGCAAGACCAGAATTACCGGTGATGGGACAATTGCCAGTCGAAAGATTAACTCCAGAAGTAGAACCGTTTACATTTACCGGAATTGACTACTTTGAACCTCTTATTGTGACAGTTGGAAGAAGACAGGATAAAAGATGGGGTGTTCTCTTCACTTGCCTCACAATCCGAGCAATTCATCTTGAAGTGGCATACTCACTTTCTACTGATTCTACAATTATGGTTTTGCGACGTTTCATAGCCAGGCGAGGACGCCCAAAATAGTTATTTATGTATCAAGGGCGTAAAGTAGGCGTTTATGGCCTGCGGCGTGGATGATGGCCCGATGGCATAAGCCAAGGGCCATCACACGCCGAAGGCCTTAAACGGATTTTACGCACGTGATACATACAAAATTTTATGCACTAGCGGTTTTATAGCGCGAATCACAAATACTGACTTGAATTGCAATGGTTTACACGTTTCATACGTTATGCATACAATAACTAAGGGTAACATAATATGAGGAATGTGAAACTATAGTAGCTGAGTGCTATATTGGAGAATCTATTTCAAATAAATAGATCATCACCGAAAAAATTGCCAACGATTATAAACAAATGTTAGAAAGAGTATTGCTCTATTGAACTGAAATGATTCTAATTCGTGTTAGGAATGGCATGAAATGTGTGTGTGTGTGTGAGTATAGACAATTTGAGAATTTTGTCTACTTTACGGCCCGCCGGGCCATAATACGCCTACGGGCGGTAAAGTGCCACTTCACGCCCGGCAAACTGGGCGGTAAAGTGTACTTTACCGCCCGCTAGTGCATAAATGATTTTTTCGGACAATGAAACCAACTTTCGTGGTGCTATGGTTGAGTTGAAGAAAGCTATCGACGACATCGACCAGGACAAACTTGAAGAAGAGATGCATTTGAAAAATATCGAATGGAAAACAATTCCACCAGCAGCTCCACATATGGGGGGAGTGTGGGAACGTCTTATCCGTTCAGTTGAGAAATCTTTCCATACCATTCTCATGAACCAAAAATTGAAAGACGAACTTTTACTTACGCTGTTTGCCGAAGTTGAAAATATGGTAAACACGAGACCGCTTACTAAAGTCTCAACCGATCCAAATGACTAGGAAGCTTTAACTCCCAACCATTTTCTACTTGGGAGTTCTAATGGCGATGGATTTGGAAAAATGGGAGAGTACGAGTTGAAACGGGAATGGAGAAGAGTACAAAGGATCACAAATGAGTATTGGAAAAGGTGGACGAAAGAGTATCTACCAGGTCTAACTAGAAGAAGCGTTTGGTGTGACGATGGAAAACCGATTCAGAAAGATGATATTGTCATAATGATTGAAGATAATGCTCTGAGAAACTGTTGGAAATTGGGTAGAATTGAAGAAATTTTTCCCGGACCGGACGGCAAAATCAGAGTGGCCAATATAAGGACGAAAGATGGCATCTTCAAAAGACCTGTAGCAAAACTAGCAAAAGTAGTTATGAACTGATTGAATGCCCTTGAACTGCAGGAGGAAAGAATGTAGCGTGTTCACACTGTAGTGGATTATTGATTTTTATTTTTACTTCACATGTTAAGTTGTCTATGAGTTTTTCGTAGAAAAAAGAAATAAGTTGCTATTGATAGTCTGACAGGCAGAGAGAATGAAAAATAGTTATTGTCAAATATTCTACATTATTTTAAAGTACTTCGACCACAAGAAAACTAGTATTTTACATGCTATTTTTTGACTTGCTACAAACGTTTCATTATGTAACGTAGTGAAATAAATAAACTAAACTGAACTTAACATTACCCGAAATGTTGTCGTTACAACTGACCTCTAGAAAATCGTTTCTCATCTGTAGCTGTCCTGGGACTCCCATGAGTGTCGTCTAGGAGAAAGTAGGGAATATCACTATATCACTATAATTAATTATAACAATATCCGTAAGCGTCATTGTTACATCCAGAGAGAGTAGGAAAGCACGTTACATGACATGCAAGTAGGTCAATCTTACGGGCTTGTCACAGAACGTGTATACTAAACGCCGTTCGCTCAAAATACCAGACCTTACTCATGTTTTGTTCGCAGATATGAAAGATCATACTTTTTTCCACGGCAGATTTCAAATGTCATCAGTTTTTCGACTCTCAATAGATACCAGTCGTATCTTGAATATTCATTACTATCATACTCTTCACGAAATACAATTTTCAATTTACGACACAATTTTCACTGCGACAAATAACCTATTTCGAGGTCAATACAAGGTCATACGCACACTCAGTCACCCAAAATAACTTAAGACTGTTGTCGAACACGTCACTCCTGACTACAGGGTTAAACATTGAACAATGAGGGTTTTTTTTCTAACGGCCATAATACTCGATCTCTACCATCAACCAAATCTACATTAGGATGGTCCAATGTTAAATGAGTAATATAAATATTTTATCTTCAATATATTGAATATACAAATCAAATTCTTAAATAAAATTCTCACTTTCCCAGGCACCGCCATCTTGGTGATGTTTCGACACAACCAGGCTGGAAACTGAAGGATGGACACATGACATTGTTAATATCACCATCAATGTGAGAATCAATGCGGGCCATATCAACCTTGCAACAACTTTCATTTCGGACCAAGATGCTTTTTCTTCTTTTCGATTTCCATCTGAATTATCTTCAGAATAATAGTACGCATATGTTTTCGTGTACTTCATGCAAAAACTCAAACAGATACTTGAAGCAATCAGAATTGTTCCTGTCAGAAAATAAATCAGTGCCCCATCTGCGTCTGAGTCACTGACAGATATGGAAATAACTTGTAAAATATCTGTTAGTATTCCACCGCTATGTCCCAGTAGAAAAAATTTCATGAAGTTATTTGGAAATTTTGCCAGTATAATCATGGAAAATAGTTGATAAATAGCGAGTAGAGCTGCAATTTAAAAAAAGATTCAATGATGGCTTCATCAATATCAATCTCATACGGCAATACAATTAAAAGACAAAAAAAAAACTTTGGATAACATTCTGAAGTCAAAAAGAACTGAGCACATATTGTCCCGATAATGCTTTGGAAAATGGATCTTGAAATTGAAGTTGATTATTCTCCGAAATATCTTTTGGTTTTATTATCTTTCAATTTGAATAGATTTTTCAATTGTGAGTTTGACTTGAAAACTTTCACACGACAATTTACACAGTTTTGTTCCAAACAATATTTGCTCTTCTTCCTTACGACCAAGAAAGCCACCCCAAAATTCCAACCAGGGGCCCAATTTTTTAATTGTCGGAATTGATTCTCTAGAGAAATATGACGTCATTTTCTCTCAATTTCGAGCAATAGGTACCTATAAAATGACGTCATATTTCTCTTGAGAATCTTGAGAATTAATTCCGGTAATTCAAAAATTGGGTACCTGAGGTGGACGAAATTTCATTCGACAAGGCTCTCAACAAATAAAATAAAAATCAGTTATTGGCAAAAACAATTGAGACACCACTTTACACTCCAGTTCGGAAATTGTAGATAGTGACTCATAGTAAATTTCCAAACTGGACTATAGTACTGGTAACAAAATGACATACTCATTTTCAACAAAGTAATACAGTTTGAATGAGCGATTTCAGATCACACGCTAAAGATTGATGTTTTGGAGTTGTTGATAAATGGAAAAGAAATTAATAACTAGGATATAATTCACGACCAATTGAAAGTTGACGATATGCAGAAAAATCACAGTTTGATGTATTATTAGGAACGATATATGAATCTGTAATTTTTTGTCTATTTCGTTAATTGGATTTTTTTTACCAGTAGAATTTAACATTCGAATGATCTAAATGTTGGATAATAAAAGTTGAAAGCCATATTTTAAAGAAGGAAACGACGTCATCACCTGAAAACCAGCACTAGGAACCTAAATTTAATACAGAAATGTATGATTTGAAAATGAAATCCGTATTTGTAGTATACCCAAATGTTAATTAATATATTTTTTCTACGACTGTCACGAAATACCTTCATTGTATGTTCAATGATGATTTCTAACTATAGTAAGTACATTGTAATACTTTTTTTTATTGTGCACTGATAGTTGCTGGGCAACTAGTGCACAATGTTTGAAAAGCGCAAGGGTAAATCTTCGCGATCTTCGTCACGACAAAAGAGGCGTGAAGTAGATTAAACAAAAGACGCCGTAACCAGGTAACATTACCGTAACTATATAGACAATATAATCACAAACATAAGTGACAATTCAATATTTCTTTGACAGAACGATATTATAAAGGTGTTTCGAAATTAGTTCAGCATGGAAACTAGTGAAAGGAATTTAACACCGCCAGGTGTTATGTAGGCAGCAAATAACGCTTCATCAAATAGTGCCTCAAAAATACAAAGTTTCTTATACCCTATTCAAGGACTGGTGCAGAGAACAGAAAACTAGTTCTCGTTCAGAGAATGTTCTGATGGCTTACTTTGGAAATATATCAAATAAATTCAAATCTTCCACTTCATAGGCATACTATAGTATATTAAAAACAATGTTTAGTATCAATAATGGCGTGGATATCAGTAAATATTCCAAACTGAAAGCATTTCTAAAGCGGAAATCAGATAAATACAAAGCAAAAAAATGTTCACAACAAAGGAGATTGATACATTCATCAAAGATGCCCCAGACAACGAATACCTTGTAGCAGAAGTTCCACAATAATTAGTTGATGAATTATAATTTGTTTATATTTTTTTATTATGGGAATTATGAGATGTAGAAAATGAAAATTCACGATTTTGAAGATTTAGGTGCCACAGTTATGGTCCACATTCCGAACACTAAAACAAAAACTTCTCGAAATTTACTGTAACGTGAGAATATGCTAACATTGTGAAAAAATATTGGAATCGCGACCAAGTAATGTCAACAATGCTTATTTTCTTCTGAATAATCAGAAAGGAAAATGCACTGTCCAAAACATTGGAATAAATGAATTAGGAAATATGGGAAAACAAATTGCTTCATACTCAAATCTTCCGAATCCTGAGTTATACACCGGTCACTGTTTCTGGCGATCTTCAGCTACAATATTGACAGATAGTGGCGAAGATATAACGACATTAACACGGCATGGTGGCTGGCGCACTACAACAGTAGCTGAGGGTTACATCGAAGAGTCCCTGACTAGTCGAAATAACGTAGCCATTAAAATATTAGGGTCGATCAATAAGTTGTCAGACCTTCCATCGACGTCAGACACAGAAAATGGTAATAATTTCCCCTTAAAAGAACGGGTTCAGTTCCCCAAAATTTGTTCTTAATAATTGTACCAATGTAACTGAATATTGTTGATAAGAAATGGCAAGATGTTTTTTCGCGATTATTGTACTAGGTGCACCTAGTACGTTAATTTCTTCAATTAATTAATGAAAGTACATTTCTCATGTTGTTGTTTTTTACTTACACCGTATATTATACAGTCGTAGAAAAATTATAGTGTAAAACTTGCACAGAATGACCATTACCTAATCGTATGATTTGCAAACTTTCATACTCGTAGGAAATATATGTCATTCCGTGCTCGCTTACAATTATACCATAATACATGGGATCTATTCTGTAACATCCGGTTGAAGATTTATTGGCATCTAAAAGTTACATTTTTGGAGGACCTCTGATCTGAATGATTTCGTTTGAAGTTGCATTCTGAAAGCATATATTTAAGATGCCGGTTAAAATTTAAATATATTAGAGGAGTCCTGTAATATTTCATGAAGACTATTCGGCAACATCGCGACATGATGCATTTGATCTACTTTGTAGTTCAATCCACTCGTTTCTAACCTAATTCTAACAAAAATCCTGTGCCGTGTTCTTTTTGTTTCTTGACCTTACGCAAATAGGCAAATGCATACATTATGTCTCGAGCACCTAGGACAACAAAAAACCGAAAAGAATTCATTATTTCTTTCTTGGAAGAGACCAGAATCTTATGTGGTGGAAAATTCAACCCCGTGGTAAATTATGGGAGAAGCTCACCTCTCGGCTGAATGAAATTGGTCCATCCAGAACAATTAGGCAATGGAAAGATGTGAGTATTTTGAATACTAGCTATACAGATATGATGTTAACCACTCTTTTTCTAGACAGACTATCAGTGAAATAAAAACTAATGTTAGAAGACGTGCCATGGAAATCAGGTATGGGCATAATGGAACTGAAGGAGGTCCACCGCTGAAACCACTGACTGAATTGGAAGAACGTCTTTCGGCATTATTATCAGTCCTAACAGTAGAAGGAGCTGATTTGGTTAAGCGGGAGGAACTTGTAATGAAAATGTTGTTGCAACAGAAGTTCAAAGCGAGATTCAAAGTGGACAAAATAATAACATTCAATATGAACTGACCTATTGGGAAATATTTCATGTAGAAAACATTGCTTTGGCTTCACTGAAATAGTACTTGAAGAAAATATAATTATTGAGAATGGCGATAAGGTAAATATTAATTAGAAAAAAAACATAACTAAGGGAAAACGGCCAATGATATCGACAAGAACTCTGGGACATCGTTTAGAAAATGCATTAGGTAACCATGATAAAACTTCAATTTTTTCTGGTAGATCCAATTTTCCAGTAGCCAGGGCAATAAATAATCTAGCAAAAAAATCTCTTCAATTTTGAAGACTGGCCAAATTTTTGTTTCGTGATAAGAAAACAGTATTTCTGTTATATTCATGGAAAATGTATATTTTTGTCAAGAATGAAGAATGTATATTCATTTTTTGCAAGTTTCTTGTAATAGTTCGGCTATTTATCACGAAAAATTTAAATATATTATCAAAATACTGCTGGACAATTTCATTTCGTACCCCTTCTCCTCTTCCATGGAAGTTTTTGTCTCCGAATCTCAAAAATATGTTATCATTCTCTCCATCTAGAATATCATCTTCAGGATGATTATTATTGTAAAAACGAGATATTTTATTTAGCACTTTACAACTATAGATGATTCTTCCTGGCCGGATAATGTTCAGGGGCGATATGATTGCAATGTGGGTACAATCTATTGCTCCTGAACATCGGGGAAAGTTATATTTTTGTATGAATCCGTCTTTCACTTCATGTCTCTCAATCTCAGTACGAGGAAATTTAATCCAATGAGGTAGTAGCTCATTATTAAAAATATAAGTGACTTTCTTCACCCATCTACTCATGCTCGACTGGCTTAACGCAAAACTGTGACCCCGTCCGGTGGTTACTTGATAGCCCCCCGTAGCATAAAAATGCAGACTTGCAAGAATTTTCAAATGAACTGGTATTGCAGTATTTCTTTCTCCATGTTGCATATGCTGACCAATCATCTCAATAATTATTCTCGCCACTTCTTTATTGAATAGGAAGATACTTTTGAATGATCTGTTCGGAAGTCTGAATGGGTCCCTCATTTCTCCAATTGACCTCTGATGTAATTTGAATGCAGCTCTGTAAATGTAAATTTTACTTGTATTATATAGGCTTTGAAGAGATGCTTTCTTCGTTTTCAACGATTTCTTCAACCATTACTTCACCATTAACATCAAAATATGCCATTTTTTGTTGCCGCTACTAAAAACAAGCCACTTTTCACATCACTTGAAACATCTGGTTTTAGAGGGTTATTTTAGGGGAATCCACGAAAATTTAAATGGAAAACTACTTAGTGAATACGAAAATAATTTTAATAGCCACAAAAATTTCAAAAGCGTCCAAATATTAACGGAAGTGTTACAGAATAGATCCCATGAAATCAATATGTATTTATTTTTGAGAAATAAAATAGATGATGGCAATGGAATCATTCTCAATTAAATCGGACCAATGTCTTGAGAATATATCGGGAATGTTGCTTTCAGTTGTAGAGATAAGACTCAATCAACGTATTGGAACTGTATACTACTAGCGAAAGATTTTGGAAATGTGAATAACCAAGATGGCTATTCTGCCAGTGAAAATTGGGCAATGGTTCAAAAACTCGCCGATTACAGTAAGTCATCTGACTCTGCATTTAGTGAACGAATCAACAAGGCTTCTTCACAACCCCAAGTGATTTCTGATTTTGTTATTGCACACGAAAGGAATGATCAGAGACCGTATTTGAATATTTCTATCCTCTATGAACGATTTTTAGCCTTGCGATGATTCGGAAACCATTTTAGGCAGTCGTGGATGGAGAGTCCAGTCAGGTTGGGAGGCATGGAAGTTTAGATCAGGATTCGTTGCCGATTGAACTTCAGGGTCGAGTATAGGTGACGGATATTTTAGTTGTCCCTTCTCTACCTCATAGCTTGATTTTAGGCATTGATTTCTGATCTCAAATGAAAATCTTACCTGACCCATACACCGGCGAGTAGAACTTTCGATCTGAGATGCAGGTGAAAAACACTCAGATTTATGGTTATGTTAGAACATGAGTTGGCCCGCATCATGCCCTCCACTGCGGCCAATAGCCTATTGTGGCTCAACCTTTGATTATATTTCTCCCAGTATATCAAATCTCCTAACGAAATCGAGGAATGTATTGGGAGAACAATTTACCAGGTTTTTTGGCCTCACTGTCGTACAGCCAAATATTGAGAATCTGATTCTGGCTGCTGCAGGGCATGTACACAGAATGTGTTCAGCTGTTGCATCATCCCCCATGCATAGCCTGTCACTCTGCATCTTGTGCAAGTCCAATTTTATGCATGTGGTGTGTTTGAGTTTGCAGTGGCCAGTAAGCCAACCCACTATAACTCTGCGATGCGCTTTACTGACTTTCAGCAGTTTTTCAGAGTCCTATTTTTTCCTTATGCAAGCAATGAATGCGTTGGATTGTTCTAAGCCCGGTAGACTACGCCACTACTCGTGTCTTTTATTGTCTGACCAAGCTGTTATGATATTCTTGGTGGTGCTATTTGCTGAACCGATTACCGGTTCTGGTCCAGTAAACGTCGTGTAGATTATCCAGGTCCCTTGCACACATTTCAATGGCATATACCTCTGCCTGAAATATCGTAGCTGGTTCACCAATACTGAATGAGCTTTGGATCCATCGGTAAACCAACGGTTATTTGCCCTACATGAGTTGGTTTCATTCCGGACCCAGTTGTCTCTTTCGGAAAAGACCACAGTGTAGGACCTGTGAAGGTTGATAGTTTTAGGCATGATGTCTGAGGGCATTCCTAGAATGTTGTGAGCTTTTATGCCCTCCAGCATGGTGCTGCCTCTCATGGCACGTACCTGCGGTAGACTAATGGCTGCTTAGTAGAGTCTGTATGTTACCCAACTTGCCTCTCTCTCCCAGAATTATGTGGAGAGGAAGTGATCCAAAGAGGGCTTCTATTGATGCCGTTAGCGTGGAGCAAATGCTTCCAGTAATGGACAGGTGCGCTTGTCTCTGTAGTCCGTTAAGTTTAGCAATGGCCATTTCTGTTGGCTCTTGCTCCACCAGACTACAGAGCCATACGTTATCATTGGACGTATAGCCATTATACGTGTTTTGGTGACATGCTCCATGTTTTGCCACATATTCTGTGGCATGTCCATAATAACGGGCTAGCCTTTCGGGTTGTTTTTTCCAAGTGCGAATTGCAATTTAGTATTCTATCTAGGGTTATTCCCAGATATTTTGCTTCACTCGCAAAAGGAATTGTTACACCACAGATGGAAGGAGGTATCAAATGTTCCAGCTTCCCTTTTCTGGTGAATGATACTATGGCCATTTTGTGGGGGTAAATGGACATTTCCTTCCTCTCACACAATTTATATATCGTATCCAATATATCCTGAAGGACGTAAGAGATCGTCTCTTCGGATTCATCGTTTATAACTAGGACCAGATCGTCAGCATATGCTTGCAGATCAACCTACCAAAGCGAGAGAATGGCCAGCAGTGTCCATAACAGAGAAAGGAGCCCTCCCTGGGGACAGTCCCTGGCTGGCTTGAAGCTGACACTTTTCCCCTGTAGAGAGGTTGTTATAGTTCTGTTGTGCAGCATAGTTCTTTACCAGTCACATAGTATGGGTTAAATCCCTCTAGAGACAGTGGCCTCATTTAGGGAGTGAGATAGTGCATTGTCAAACTTACCCCTGGTCGGGTCTACTCAGGTAACGTTATCATCTGCACTTCTATTTTTGAAAAGTACATTGAGGTGTTGAGTGAGATAATGAAACGAATCAGTGGAGCTGGCCTGATTCTTGATAGGGGAAACTGAGCTTTTCCTCTCTCAGAGTTGCTTCATTTGGGGTACATGGTCATTCATGGTTGACCCTGTTAAGGTCAGTGCCATTTTGACTTCTGAAACTTTTCTGAAGTCAGAAAGATACTTGGTCTAACCAACTGGTACGTACGTTTCACAACTTCGTTTTCTTCAGTTGTTTCTTCCTTAACACAACAAACAAAAAATAACCAACCCTCGATTTGAGACCAGAAGTGCGAGGCAGCGCTAAAAATTTGTTGAACAAAACCTGGTGATGATTTTATTGAAAATATGAACAAAATAAATTCAGATGTGGAATCATCTGCGAATGAAAAACAAACTTCAATCGCTATTTTATATCGGTTGCGATTATTGAAAGTACTATTCAAATAGCTGTAGAAACTGTTGTGAAATAACAGAAAACTCTATTTTATTGATAATCAGAATCAACTCATGCAAATACATAGCAACAGTATACAGAATGTATAAAATAATAGATAACTAGAAGAGTGAAAATTGTTTCTTCAACGGCTTCCCTCAATCAGAACTCTTCATAAACTTAGAAGAAAGATAGTTGAAAGGCTCTTTTTTCAGTGGCTCTGTCAGCAAATCTGCAATATTTCCTTTGAAGCTACATATGCGATATCAACATCTTGATTGATAATGCTTTCTCTGACATATTGGTAGTGCACATCGAAGTGCTTACTTCTTTGATGCAACACAGGATTCACTGATAGATGAATTGTTGATTGATTATCGCATAATAGCAATGGACACACGATGTGACCTAAATCTCTCATCAGCTGATACATCCATATTGCTTGTCTGCAAGAAGCTGATAGAGCCATGTACTCAGCTTCAGTTCTTGATTCCGCCACACTCTGTTGCTTCTTTGAAGACCAACATACAGCAGATTCGCCATAAAACACCATATATCCCATATAAGATCTTTGGTCATCCATACTGTTTGCAAACGAGGCATCACTATAAATTTTCAATTCAGGTGTCATCGTTCACTTGTACATGAGTTTCTTACCCATGGATCCTCGTAAGTAACGGAAGAGATGATGAATTAAGTTTTAATGAACAGTAGTTGGATCAGTACAAAACTGCGACAAGACATCAACACTGTACGCAATTTCAGATTGGTACAATTTTTTATCTGCTCTAGGATCATTTTCTCTAGCTTTGATAATTTGTGCACCAGGATCCATAGGAACTGAAGCAGGTTTACAGTTTAGAAAATCATATTTATCTAGCAACTGGTATAAATATCGATCTTGTGATAGAGTAAGATGATTATCGTACCAATTGATTTGAATCGACAGGAGATATCTAGGTTTTCCTAAAAATGTAACTTCAAAATGTTTTACTAGAATATCTTCAAGAATTTTGATATTTCTTTCCGATGATCCCAGCAGAAGTAGGTCATCGACATAAACAGCAACAATCTGACATTTATCCTCGGACGTGAACAAGCAATAATCTGCAGCAGATTGTTCAAGTTTGATTTTCTTCAATACCATTATCAGCTTAAGATTCCACTGCCGAGGTGATTGTTTCAATCCATGAATGCTCTTATTCAATCGACATACCTACAGTTCCAGGTTTCTCATGCAGACCTTTTGGGATTTTCATAAATACTTCAACATCGATATCTCCATTTAGAAAAGCAGTTTCGATATCAATTTGCGTTGATATCATTTTGTGCTGAATTGCATAAACTAGAAGCATTCTGATGGTTTCATAACGAACCACAGGTGAAAAAGTTTCGGAAAAATCAATTCCTGGTATTTGGCTGAAACCTTGAGCTACAAGACGCGCTTTATATCTGGAAATGTCTCCATTTTCTGATAGCTTCTTCTTGAACACATATTTACACCCTACAGTTCTCTGACCAGGAAATACTTCAACGATGTCCCATACTCTATTCTGCTCTATAGAAATCAGCTCTTCCGATATAGCTTGCTGCCATTTACCACTCTCAGGTCCAGATAAAGCTTCTTCGAATGATATTGGTTCATCAATGTTTATATTACAGAACTCTTCATGAAACCTTCATTAACCTCTTGAAAAACACTTTCCTTGTTTTCTGACACTACCCAGCCGACTATTTCACCGTTTTTCTATAATGTAATATCTTTATCACCTCTCATTTTGATGCCTTTGGATTTTATCATGGAGAGTAACATTAATTGTGGATCCTGTAGGCAACAACGCCTTCAATTTCACAATGCCAATATGGGTTCCTTTTACTTTTTTATTATTTCCAAGTCTTATAAACCCTTTATACGGATGAAGTTTTTGGAACAAATCCTTATTTCCACTCATATGTGATGTAGCACCAGTGTCAAAAATCCATTTATTGGAAGCTTGCTTCGTGGGGGTTGCTGGATATGCTACTTCATCTTCTGAGTTATCACTGAGTACTATGTTCATCGTCCCGCTTTTTATTTCTACAGTTTTTGATATTATGTCCTGTATACCATTTTTTGCGTTCCTTGCAATAGCAGCATTCTTTTGGAGGCTGTCTTCTTCCTTTCCTTTCCATTCCAACAAATGCTGTACTATCTTGAAAAGATGATGGTGTTGACACTGATAGCTCCAGAAGTCTCGAACATACATCGTCGTAGGTTTGATTTTGCTTAGTTTTTAAATTGTCGACTATATTTTCTAGTTCATCGGGAAGTGTAGTTAAAAATAATGACCCTTTTGCCAGTGAAGAATTAGCGAGAGGACGTAGGGCTGCTTCTAGTGAATCTTTTTCATTGTTTATGGACTTTATAGCTGAACGTTCAACCAACCTTGACCATAATTCGTTGTATTTGGCTATATGGTCTGCTATGTGATATTTTGACTCACATTTGATGCCAATCACTGATTTCACCAGAGCATGTAATGAATATTCATTTTGTGTTTTCCACATATCACTAGCTTTAGAAAAACACGTAATTTGGGACACAATGGTGGAATCAACGTTGAGGAGTAGAAATGCTCTAGCCAATGAATGTCGATAACGCCAATCTTCACATTTATCTTTGTATTCGTTCATGATTACAAAGTAATTCTCATCTGAAGACTTTGTTTGAGGACGATTTTCTGCAGGATCTGACTCTTCTCCAGTAACGATTCGGTAGAGGTTGTATACGTCCATGTATGCAGAACTCTTCATCAAATCTGAGTGGTGGTATATGTTCTCGGGTACTTCGACGTAGAGGAAAATCATCCGGTATGTTAATTTTCTCCGGTGAACTCTCGTTATTTTGGGTGAAATAGTCATCATTTTTTATAGCTTTCGGTCCCACTACATCTTCTGTATCACAAGTAAGTTCATTTGTATGAGATTTCTTGATACTCTCTCTTGAACTGCTATCGCTATATGCACCTTCTTCTTGGTAACCTTTCGGTATACTTTCTCGTGTTTTTTCTTCATACAACGGGTTCATGGTTACAACTCCTTCTCGCTCAGATGAGAAAATATAATCTCTAGTAACTATTACTTTCTTTCCTGTCCAGAAGCGATACCACCCTTTCTTACCACCATTACCAACCAAGGAAGCTTCAAGAGATCGCTCCGTGAATTTATCGCCTTTCCTTCGTATTTCATCTGATATATGTATGAAGGCACTCTCACCAAATATTCTCAGATGATTTATGGAAGGTTTTTTACTGAAAAACATTTCAAAAGGCGTCTTTCCAGTATACGAATGGTTTTTTTGTATGAACTGCGTCAGCTATTGCTTCTGCCCACAAAGATTCGGAAAGCCCGGAGTCGACAATACTTGTTCTGGCCATTGTAGTAAATGTTCTATTGAAACGTTCAGCTAATATATAAGTTTCGTGTATTCCTGGAATAGAACGTTCTGATTTTATACCAAGGCTCTTGAAGTATGATTTTAAAGAATTTTAATCATACTCTCCTCCGTTATCAGATTTGAATATTTTAATTTTCTTTCCAGTCTGACGTTCGATTCGACTAATGAATTCTTTTGTAGCATTTGCTACATCATCCCTTCTTGAAATGAATTTGGCTTCTGCATACCTTGAGTATTCATCAATGAAAGAAACATAATAGCTTTTGCCTCCCACAGATTTTGTATGGAACGGCCCAGCCACATCAGAATGAATTTTTTCACAAATCTCCGAACATGGATTTCCCTCTTCTCTACATATGTTTCTTATCATTTTGGAAATTTTGCAAGACGCACAGTTTATTTCCACTTTTTCTTTTGGCAATACACTCGGATCTGCTACTGAATTCCTGTGCCAAGTCGAAACACTGGCATTGGCTACATCCTCATTAACACTTTCCTTGTTTTCTGACACTACCCAGCTGACCATTTCACCGTTTTTCTATAATGTAATATCTTTATCACCTCTCATTTTGATGCCTTAGGATTTTATTGTTTCCCAAGATATCAAAGAACATGTCAGTTCAGGTGAAACAAGAACATCATGGAGAGTAACATTAATTGTGGATCCTGTAGGCAACAGCGCCTTCAATTTCACAATGCCAATATGGGTTAATTTCACTTTTTTATTGTTTCCAAGTCATATAAACCATTTATACGCATGAAGTTTTTGGAACAAATCCTTATTTCCACTCATATGTGATGTAGCACCAGTGTCAAAAATCCATTTATTGGAAACTTGCTTCGTGGGGGTTGCTGGATATGCTACTTCATCTTCTGAGTTATCACTGAGAACTATGTTATTAGCTGTTTCATCGTCCTGCTTTTTATTTCTTCAGTTTTTGATTGTATGTCCTGTATACCATTTTTTGCGTTCCTCGCAATAGCTGCATTCTTTTGGAGACTGTCTTCTTCCTTTCCTTTCCATTCCAACAAATGCTGTACTATCTTGAGAAGATGATGGTGTTGACACTGATAACTCCAGAAGTCTCGAACATACATCGTCGTAGGTTAGGTTTTGCTTAGTTTTTAAATTGTCGACTATATTTTCTAGTTCATCGGGAAGTGTAGTTAAAAATAATGACCCTTTTGCCACTGAAGAATTAGCGAGAGGACGTCGGGCTGCTTCTAGTGAATCTTTTTCATTGTTTATGGACTTTATAGCTAAACGTTCAACCAACCTTGACCATAATTCGTTGTATTTGGCTATATGGTCTGCTATGTGATATTTTGACTCACATTTGATGCCAATCACTGATTTCACTAGAGCATGTAATGAATATTCATTTTGTTTGTCGAATAAATCATTCAGTGTTTTCCACATATCACTAGCTTTAGAAAATCACGTAATTTGGGATACATTGGTGGAATCAACGTTGAAGAGTAGAAATGCTCCAGCCAATGAAAGTCGATAACGCCAATCTTCACATTTATCTTTGTATTCGTTCATGATTACAGAGTAGTTCTCATCTGAAGACTTTGTTTGAGGACGATTTTCTGCAGGATCTGACTCTTCTCCAGTAACGATTCGGTAGAGGTTGTATACGTCCATGTATGCGAACACCATGGTTTTCCATGAATGGAAATTCAACATCCCATGTAGTTTTTCAAATGATGGAAATTTATCCATTTTGGCACTTTGTTTTATCGATGACAGCAGATTTGAGTTATTCGATTAATATGAGTAAATATATTTCTACAGTTGTAGTTTTAGCTTTTCTGAGTATTACTAAATGTTTTAGCGCCAATCTGGGCCCAAAACCTATTGAAAGTACTCTTTAAATAGCTGTAGAAACTGTTGTGAAATAATATAAAACTCTATTTTATTGATATTCAGAATCAACTCATGCAAATACATAGCAACAGTATACAGAATGTATAAAATAATAGATAACTAGTAGAGTGAAAATTGTTTCTTCAACAACGATAACCTCTTGAAAGGCATCCATATTGAAAAGGGAAAACATTCTCAATTGGAAATTGAAACAGACATGACTCCTCCGGAAATGAAAAAAATAACACTTACTTCAATTCAGTGTTTTTCAAAACTTACGCTGATTATGGTTTAGAGCTATCCATTCCTATCATCACCCAGATAGTGGGAAATTTACTTGAGTAGTTCACCAAAAAAATTTTAAATGAAATACTAAACTTAAACATATTATGTGGAAGTCACCAAATTCAGAGGGGCGGCATGCAGAATGACTTCGATATTCTTCATCGTAAAGAGAAAGACCAACTGATGAAGGACGCTTTGTCTCGAGATGTTCCGTACTTGTAGATTATCGAGGAAACTGGACATTCAATAAATAATCAACTATCTGAATGAAAATGCAAATTTTCACTTTCAGATTTTTTTTTCTCTCAAGTTATATAGGGTCTTTCTCAATATCTATCAGATGTAGTTCAATGTCCAGCGTGGCTTTTGCCGGGGAAGTAGTTGTTTTCTGTTAGATATTACAAAAAGTAACTTCAATTTTATCGTAGGGTTTTTTGATTTCCAGAGGAGTCATGTATTGATTCAATTTTCAATTGAGAATGTTTCTCTTTAAAAAATCGATGAACATGTTGCACCAGAACAGTCCACTGACAGATGGTACAAAAAATGTCACCAGGTATGACAGGATATACCCGTAATTAGGGTCACTGAATCCTAGAAGCCTTATTACGGGTATGGCCAATGGTTCCTATGTTCCAAATAACACCTCAAAAATTGTCCGTACCAGTGACACATGACAAATGTCAATTTTCATGTTATTGGATTTTGAAATGTTCAAAAATCATTTTAGCGATTCACAGAAGAGAAAGCAGATTGTCACAAGACTATCTGATGATCCCTGCTGTCACCAAACCAACCTAGGAATACATTGTTTACTTTTTTACTGATACATATATTCCTTTCTTCTGAAAATGAAGAACCTTTTGTGACGTGAAAACCTGCAAGAATATGGACAGAAGTCATAAATTATATTGTATTCCCGGTGAATTCAAGATGACTTTGTTTATAGATTGTTAATTAGTACCTTACAGAATAATTTTTTCCCAGTTTTTCCAGGATTGAAGCAGGAACTCTTGGAAAAGAGACATGACTATCAATATTGAATAGTTCAGTGGAAAATTGTGACATTCGTGTGTGCTGAGTAAATATTGATATTTTTGTGTTCACTTGGAATGACAAATTTCTTCTGAATTGTTCAGATTATCAATAACCCATCTTATGAATTCTAAGATTCATTTTTCAACCAATGATTTCGATCAAAAGACCAAAAAATGGAATTTGAAAAAAGTGGCTTATCCTAATGAGCACCTAAATTAGAAAAATTATAATTTGCAAGAACAGAAGGTTTATAATTCCGTATTGACTTTCTTCTCAATAAAATCGGTTAGACTATATAAAATATAGTTAGTGTGAGTATTTTGGTAATCTTTTTAGAACAGCTGATTGATCGAATTGAATGGCTAAATTTTCTTGTTTTAACTATGCCATTTGGAGGTTATATCTCACATTCAGATTTTTAAGATAGTTGTGAAAACTGGATTTCTTCCCTCATTCATACAACACTATCTCAAAAAACTCTGCAATTCATGGTAGGGATACAAAAATGTAAATGTAAATGGGTGAGTCTGAAATGCAATATTTCAATCATGGAAAAAATGGCCGAAAATGGCCTGAAAAACAAGATCAAACTATTTTTGCGAAGGTGAGAATCCATTGGTTCTGTTCAAACACAACAAACAAACACTTTTCATTATGGAATACTTTCAATGATTCATTTTCTACCAGGCGATGTCTCCTTTGTTGTATCCAAGAATTATAATTTTTGAGTTGAGAAAAAAATACGCATACAGCGATGCAAGCTAGACATAGGCTACTTACAGCTATTCAATCCTATCAGTATCATTGTCATGGCAAAGAATCCCACTTGCCCTGAAAAAAAAATCATTTGAACGATCTCAATAGTAAGAGTAGATGCATCTATGAAACATTCTTGTTTCTGTGATTTGGCACATTCATTGAAGTTGTTCCTTACCAGGACGGTGCTTATTGCCATAATCCTATACAATAGGAAAAATTGCAGAGATAGCCTTGAAGGAACTCTGCACGGAAATTCACTGGATCTTATTAAAAGTTCGTCGTGGTATAAGACAGGGAAGTAGTTGTTTTCTGATGGATTTTCGTCCCAATTTTTCCTATTGTATAGGATTATGGCAATGAGCACCGTCCTGGTAAGAAAGGACTCCTTGTTTCTTTTCTTTTTTTAATTCCATTCAATATCCTGAAATTACTACCATTTTCTTATGAAAGCGGCAACGCCGTATTGTCAAAAATACAGGGTGTGACTAAATAAGTGTAAAACATTTAAGGGAGTGATTCCTTATCGAAAAAAAGATAGGATATTTTATATAAAGAAACTTCATTGGAGCATCCCATGTTAAGATACAGCCCCTTGAAGGGATTACATAAAATTTGTTTAACAATTTTTTCCACAAGCACTAAAAAAAAGTTACAGTATTGAAATCAACCTGACATTTTCTACTACCAAAAAGGTAGCCAGTAGTTTATTTGGTTTACCCCATGATTGTAAGGGGTGGAAAACGCAACCCCTAAAATTTATTTGTAATGAAACTTTTTGTCTTATTATTTGTTTACCATTTAAAATGTTTTTACCGATAGCCTGTTTCATTCTAAACAAAAAATATTCCCTGAATTTTTTGCCCAAAATAAACCAGTTCGCAGCAAAAAATTATTTTACGAACAACTACAACAGAGATTCATCGTCATAAATGCAAACTGGATTTATTGTTATTTTGTAGTTACTACCTGCATTAAATGATTAAAGGGAAATAAACAAAACTGATTTATTAATAACAAAACATACAACATGTAAAAATCATAGTAAATGTTCAATATGTCTACCTTCAGTCATTACGCATACGTCTAGACGTCTTCGCATTGAGCCATGTATTCGCTCAAATATTCCTGGAGTATCTCTCACTACCCTGCACGCATCGATGATGCGGTTTTTTAAGTCCACTACATCGCGAACAGGAGTACGATAAGTAAACCAAATGCTGTAAATGGTCCCAAGTAGAGAAATCGAGAGGATTGAGATCCGGGGATCAAACGGGCCAATTCTGTGGTCCTCCTCGACCTATCCACTGATTTGCATATCTTTCAGTTAAATGCTTACGTGCTACTTGACTATAATGGGCGGGAGCCCCATCATTCATGAAAAACATATCCCTTCTGACGTCCAAAGGAACTTCCTCCAGCAGTACGGGATGCACTTCTCTTAAAAATTGAACGTATGCCTCACCATTTAATCGAGGAGGTAGAAAATGAGGCCCAATTAAATAATCCCCAATAACTCCGACCCACACGTTAAGAGAAAACTGTTCTTGATGGTTAGTTTCGACAATAGCGTGAGGGTTTTCATCAGCCCATATGTGGTAATTATGAAAATTAATAATCTTGTCCCGAGAAAAAGTACATTCGTCTGTGAATTTGATCGTCTTTAGTAAGTCACGATTTCTTCTAATCATTTTTAGCATCCAATTGCAAAATTCAAGACGGTTAGGAATGTCTCGCGGTAACAGTGCCTGTACTCGTTGCAGATGGTAAGGGTATGAGAGTAGTTCCTTTAAAATTCGAAGTACTGTCATATGATCAACATTTAGCTGGAAAGCAATCTTTCTAGTACTGGTAGTAGGTTGTTCTTCCATCAAATTAAGTACTGCTTCCTCAAGCTGTGGTGTTCTTACTTCTCGATGGCGACAACAATCCTGCGTTCTTTTGTCGAATGAATCATATTCTCGTAATCGATGATGAAGTCAGGAAAATATTCTATTCTTACCCATTTCCCTGCGACAGACCATAAACGTAATGCATATCAGACATTTGCTCATTTGTGTATGACATTTTAATAACAAGTGAATTATAAAAGTAACAAATTAAGAACAGAACAACAATACACAATTACTATTACTTACAAATTTACAAACTGACGGCTCAATACCAATTTAATTGTCACTATAGCTAATAGCTGCCTACTAGATAAATTAGTTTCGTATTTTCGTTTTATGGCGATATGTATCTTGTTCGTAAAATAATTTTTTGCTGCGAACTGGTATATTTTGGGCTAAAAATTCAAGGAACATTTTTTGTTTAGAATAAAACAGGCTATCGGAAAGAGTTTTGAATGGTAAACAAATAATAAGATAAAAAGTTACATTGGAAATAAATTTTAGGGGTTGCGTTTTCCACCCCTTACAACCATGGGGTAAACCAAATAAATTACTGGCTAAGTGTCTTTGTGGTAGTAGAAAATGTCAGGTTAATTTCAATGCTGTAACTTTTTTAGTGCTTGTGAAAAAAATTGTTGAACAAATTTTATGTACCCCCTTCAAGGGGCTGTATCTTAACATGGGATGCTCCAATGAAGTTTCTTTATATGAAAGATCCTGTTTTTTTTCGATGAGGAATCACCCCCTCAAATGTTTTATACTTATTTAGTTACACCCTGCATTTTAGGTTGGTGCTCATGGATGGCTGGCCCTGTATTTAAATGTATAGTAATATGTTTTTATCGTGTAATAATCATAATAATGAAATGGTTGTAAATTATAATTATATTGCACATTTTCGTCTCGAAATATAAATTATACTACTTTTAGCCCTTCATTTCGTCGCCACGTACTTCAAATTATAAAACAAAAAACTACCGACACGTATTTTTTGTTGAAGAAACTGAAAAAAAAGAAAAAAGATTGGATAGGAAAATACGTGATTTGAAAACGACGCGTTAATCTTTTGCACCAAGTAAATACTCACAAACGTTGTTGATTTCAAAAACTGTGATAACCTATTATATAAATTGTACTAAGTGGATATTGTCAACTATAACTTTGGAAAATATTCAGTTTCGATACATTAATACAAATAATAATTTTCACTCAGAGCGTCCAACTCTGAGTCGAAAGGTCCGGAGTTCGAGCCCCAGTTGCGGATGGGATTTTTTAATTTAATTTGACCGATTAAATTATCTGAATCTCGTGGGATGAGTCCTGCACGATTCACTGTTGCGTTCCGATTAACAGTGCTGCTCCTAAGGTGGCGCATGGAGTTAGTAACAAGGCCTATCCAGAACACGTGGCTAATGACCATAGCAGTTGATGCCAAAACACCAATGAAAAAAAAAATATTTTCACTACTTTTTCTTCTAATAATTTTCGTTCAGTAACCTTTTATGTTAGTCAGCAATATTGCGTTTCGTCAACTATTGAGTTCGTCGACTGCAGGCTACTTTCGGAAAAGCAAACAGGTCAGCAGTGAAGACATCGGGACAAGGTCCTGGTAAAATAATTAGATTCATTATTGTGCGGGTTTGGCGACAAGTAGGGTCGTCACCAAAAGAAAGACAAGGGTACGTGTGGAGTGCAGAGAGAGAGAGAGAGAGAGAGAGAGTTTCAGTGGTTGCGTCGACTTATATTAATGTGAGTACAATCATAATTAACTTTCAATAAACATTGTCAATCTTATATTTCAATCCACGTTTCTTCATTCATTGGCTCCATATAGTATTTCGTGTAGTCACTCCCTTTACACGATCGATCCCCTAAGGCTACCTCTCGATAAGCATGGTAAGTGTCTACTAGTTTCACCCCAGCATCGCTCCCCAAGCAAGCCCATAAAACAAATATGGTGACGTATATGGTGGAGGCGCCGGGAGTCAAGTGAACTTACTAGGGTACGTGGTGAGTGACAAGGGGCTATCACCAGATGAAAGTAAACTTGAAGCGATAAAAAACTTCTCCAATCCAGAAAAAGTCAAGCACGTATTCAATTATTACAGGAAATTCATTAGGGATTTCGCCACCATTGCCAGACCACTGCACGATTCAACGATAAAAGGACACAAGATTCAAGTGGGGCCCTCCAAGAATGTGCATTTGAAAAACCAAAAAAAAGTAAATTATTGACTGCACCTCTCTTACGTCACTACAACCCAAATAAGAATTGTATCTTGCACACAGATGCAAGTAAAGAAACAATCGGAGCAATACTTCTTCAAGGAGATGACAAAAAGACACCTCATCCCGTGGCCTACATCAGTCGCAGTCTCTCGAAAGCAGAAAAAAACTACCCAGTGAAGCTTTAGCTATCGTCTGGGCGCTAGGTTACCTTCTACATTTAGGATACGGCCGTCCAGTTATAGTATATTACGTAACAAGAGTTTTAAGTAACTCATTACGCACGAAATGAAAAAGTTTATTCACGAAGCCGCGCAGCGGCGAGTGCACAAATTTCATGAGTGCGTAATGGGCTTTTAACTCGTGTAACGTACAATACTTTTTCTACGACCATTCATTTTAACGTTATGCTTGTGTCGCCAATCCATAAATTTTTTATAGGTAATTTCGTACCTTTCTTTGGATTTTAGCGGTAACAAATTATGTGTGGCAGCTTGAGTTTTTTCTAAAATCTTCGGTGGAGTGCTCATAATTTCATCACTTTCACTACTATCAGACATATTCGTAGATAATGTTGAGAAAATGTTCGGATACAATTATATTTTGTTCAAGACATTGACTATATAAATGACATGAGATTTATTTTCATAGCATGCTACTTAAGTAAACGTGTCCTATTTTTAAAGAAATTGCATAACATGCTGTCTACATTTAGGGGCATCACTCTTTCAATCCTAAATATATCTCGCTTATGTTTTTTATTTGACTAAATTTGTGTAAATAGATCAAATGAAGTCTTACGTAAATAAAAATTTGATTGTAATTTAATTAAACCAAGAAGTTTAGGTTTTCTTCTCAAAACGCACGTGTATGTTATGAGATCTCATTACGTGCATGTTATTGTCATATGTCATTTACAAGGAATGTTGACAGTGCGATTTTTAACGTTTACAGACATGAGCGTAGAAAAAAAATTAATTACATCACAGTCTATGCAGACTCAAGCCACTCAAAGACCCCTCTAGCAGAGTGTGTAGTTATGCATTGAAATTGGAGGAATGTGAAAATTCGATAGAATACCAAAAAGGTTCATAGCATTTTCTAAACTTAGTTGTTACTTGGTAGAAGCCCATTGAACTGATAATAAAAATGGATTAAGTAATCCAGACTTCTGCATTGAACCTATAAATCAAATATTTTCTTCTGAAACTATTTGGCTTCAGACGAAGTCGACACCTTAGAGTGCTCTTTGAATCTTGGGGTTAAGATGTGTTTCGATTGCGTTTGGTGAGCTGCCCTGCGCTGATGGTCCATGAGGGTTAATACATGTTTTGGCGTTTAGATTGGGTGAACATTGCAAAGTAGATCTTTTAGAATGCTTTGCCAAGAATCTAATAATGGTCGTAAGGGGCAGTAGTTGTTTTTTGTTGGAGACGTGCCGACGAATATGTCTACTGTATAGACACCATAGTCGGAGTGCTCTTTGAATCTTGGGGTCGAAATGTTTTTCGATTGCGATAGGTGAGCTGCCCTGCGCTGATGATTATCAAAACCATGAAACCGGTCCGTAGGTGTTCCCCTATGTGAGTTGAGACATGTTTTGGCGTTGAGATTGGGAGAACATTGCAGAGTAGTTCTTGTAGAATACTTTGCCAAGAATCTTAAAGATATCATTCAATGGTTTTAGGGGGCAGTAGTTGTTTTATGTTGAAGACTTGTCGACGATTATACCTATTGTATAGGTCAAACGCAGAAGTCTGGATTGCCTAATCCATTTTTATTATTAGTAATAAGTGAATATTCACTTAAGCTGCTGGCATAACCTGGTCAGTGTGATTATGGTAAGTCGATCCAAACCATCATAATATATCCCATCATAACATCAAAAATTTAAATCGCAAAGCATCATAAGGCTACAGGATCATATTCGTAAAATATAGAAATAGTAATGTAAAGAAAAGTCGGTACACTGTCATAAACGTATTGCAGCATAACGTTACACAGCATAATGTACTTTCAGGAACAAAACCGAATGATATTAGTAATCTATCATTTCCGAATTTTATCATGTTGTTACTGTAACATAACGTTATTACATAGAATTCGTATTGGATAGAATTCGTACCCGATCATATTCGTATTGTACAGTCTGTCCATAAAGTAACCCCCCCTGTTAACTTTTGAACGGAGTGAAATTTTCCTTTGAAATTTTTTTTTGGTCAAATGTTAGTTCATAAGCTACTTTTTGACATTGATAAAAAAAATTCTATCTTTCAAAATGGCGACCAGGCGCCATTTTGGAATATTTTTTAAATGGCATGGGGGGTCGAGTGATACCTCATTCGATTCGTTTTTCATTTGAACATCGTATTTCAGCATAATTTGAATTCGCGCGTATCAGTCAGGACATTTCACCTCTTGTAGTCAGTGGGCTGAGCTAAGTTTCTTCAAAGCTCGAATCGAAATAATTAGTAGTATGTACTTGTGATCAATGATATTATACATACTTGAAAATGAAATTAACGGATGTGGTGACTACAAAAAGAACAGAAACCGCGGAAAGAAATTCGAAGCTTATATCACCACTATAGGTTAACAAAAGAACAGAATATTCACCATATACAGGGTGGCCCACGAAGTTTAGGACAGGGAATATCTCGAAACTCGAAAGTAGTGGAGAATTGTTATTTTGGAGTTCTGAATAAAAGCAATTAGTGCAGCTTTTCTTGATATGATGTTAACAAGAGCAAGATCAAGAGCGTTCATTGGTGAAGCTGATTTTAACAAATCTTCACACAGGTCATCAAAAATACATCACATAGTCGAAATAAAAAATATAGGTTTGTACAAATTTGTTAGCGTATTTTAGACATAATTAAAACAAGCATGCACAAACTAAACAGTAAAAATAGTACAATATCACAAGGTTATAGATACAGGCCCAAGAGTCGATACAATAAGTTATGATCTATGTTTGGAAAAGAGAGTTTGGCAGATTGAGATATTCATGCACACTATATATAGTATTTGTGGATAGTACCTCATTAACCATTTTTTTTTAATTATGGAGTTTCAGGTTCTTGGTTCCCTCGGGTAATTTATTAAAGAGTTTTAGGTCCAGGCTATTTTCGGCTGAAATATCCAATCTATAGGATTTGTCTACCAGGTCTACTAGGTCTACCAGGCATTTCTTGTCTGATAGCAATGAATATCGCTGTGCGTCTGTAACTTTTGCGAATTTTTGTGAATTTTTGTGAATTTCCACAAGAGACTGATATATATATATACAATGAGTAGACAATGTTTTGCAGAAGGCGTCGATATGACTTGTCCATTTCAAGGATTTATCAATATGGATACCAAGGAGTTTAACTGATTGATCGTTTGTACCATTGTTTTTTGTTGAGAATATAATAGTTTTAGTTTATTTTTCGTTGCACTTTAGGGTATTAGGAATCAGCCACTGATTGATTACGGGTAGTATATGAGCTGATACTTGATTCAAATCGTCCAGATGACTATTTGAGTGGTAAAAAGTTGCATCATCAGCAATCAGTATGCTGTTTAAATAGTTCATATGGTTAAATATATCATTTATATAAATTATAAACAGGAGCGGCCCTAACACTGACCCCTGAGATACACCCAGTTCCACTTGAGCGATACTAGAATTTGTACAATTATAGTACACGGTCATATGTCTGTTTGCTAGGTGGGACTTGAAAAAGTCCAAGGCCACTCCCCAGATGCCATAGTGCTCCAGTTTATCAAAGAGAACCGCATATGAGATGCAATCGATAGGTTTGCTTCGATCTATTAGGATCGCACATGTGTAATTACAGTTTTTAAATCCATCCACAATATCCCTTATCAAAGTATATATGGCCTCTATAGTTGAACTATTTTTACGAAAACCAAATTGTCTCATGTTTAAGAGTTGATTCACCTCGAAATATCCGATTATCCTGTTTTTGACAATATATTCTATTATTTTACCCAATATTGGAATGATGGAAATCGGCCTGAAATTTTCTGGTAATTCTGCGTCACTGCTCTTAAATATTGGTATAACTTTAGAAAGTTTGAATATGTCAGGGAAAACACCTTGGAGGAAACACATGTTGCAAAGCTCAGAAAGTGGTTCAGCAATTTGAGTTTTGATTTCCTTCATCATTCTACTGTTTAAATTGAACCTCTCAAATGTATTTGTGTTTTTCAAGTCATTACTAACTTCTATAATCTCTTTTGGGGTAGTTGGTAGGAAGAAGAACGAAGAGCTTATGCTAGGAAGATTTTTCAGAAAGTCTTTTGCAGTAGCATTCGAAAATGGCAAGCTATCTATAATTACCTTGGCAATAGAGGAAAAATATGCAGCAAAATCATCTGCTGTAATATTTCTTGATTTTTGATGTGTTGGTTGTAAACCCCGTTCTCTACTAATCAGTCTCCAAGTATCTCTACATTCATAATAATAATAATTGTCATACGCATTTCATTTAGCTTCAATCAGGACCTTTTTGTAGGTTCTATTATACTTTTTAAAGTTTTGCTTGTCCCCAGTTGAATTCGAGGATTCACTGATGGTTTTCAAAATTGTAAGATTGTTTCTCGTGTCTTTGAGATGGTCATTGAAAAAATGTATAGTACTGGTTTTACGTGATTTGATTTTTTTGAGAGAAAAATGTTTATCTACATAGCGACTCAGCGTGCTAGTTAGGTATTCAGAGAGCAACCTCACATTATCAGTTACATCGGCTGACATAATAGCTTTTTCTTTTCGGTCACGTGACATCAGATTCAAAATTATTAATGGAACACCCTGTATATTTTGGCATTTTTATGTTCCTCTCGATGAAACGATTTCAACAAACTATCACCCTTGTAATCTAAAACGATCAATTCAAAAAATACAGGTACTTCAATATCATCTGTCCCACGACGCCGACGTCTGAAACGAGCAATTACCAAATTATTTAGGTTTCGGGTCACCCCTGTGTATTTGGGCAGTCCTATATTTCATGGGATGATTAAAACAAGGCAAAATTAAATTATTCATTTATATTTCATTAAAAATCGTCGTGGTTCAAAGGATATTGAAGTACCTGTATTTCTTGACCTAATCGTTTTAGACCACAAGTGTGATAGTTCGTCAAAATTGTTTCATCGGGTGGAATATAAAAATGCCAAAATATACAGGGTGTCCCATTAAAGATTTTGAATCAGATGTCATGTGACCGAAAACAAAAGGCTCATCGGATAACAAACTATCAAAAAATCTGCAACAATTGCTTTAATTCAGAACCCCAAAATTACAATTCTCCACTACTTTCGAGTTCCGAAATATTTCCTTTCCAAAACTTCGTGGGACACCCTGTATATGGTACACACATCAACCTATATCATAAAGAAGAGGGCAATTTTTCATGTTTTCATGCGGGATTCTTCAATATAAAGAAATGTACGTCCTAGAATAGTTATAATTGGAGTCATTATCACTTTCAATAATTAATACCTACTCGAATTTGAAGTACATATGTATTTTCTAATGGCAGAATGGTTTGATACAGCTCCATGACCTAAAAATATGACGTTAGAACTGATGAAGCGTATTGATTGCGAAATTATTTCCCACTAGATGGCACTCAGAATTCAAACTCGAAACAGTTAAGTGATCACCTGACAAATTCTAGTACAGTCTCATTCAAATTCTAATTGAATTGTATTTGATTTAGAATAGTATATTCTGTAACAAGGTGAGAATGAAAATTCGATGCGGGTGGAAAGTTCCGAGAGCGAGCCGAAGCGTGCGTGAGAGCATCACGAATTTTCATTCTAACCGAGTAGCAAGCTATACTTTCACCACGATCAAAGATAGGAAACGTGACAGCATTAATTTTGACATTTACTCAAATTTTGCCTCTACGATGAAAATCAACTGCGTCAAGGCTAATGTTATTATTGCTAACCAGTGTGAGAAAGATAATGTAAATTTAAATTGCATGGGGGCAGAGGTGTTACAAAATATTTCTTCAATCTCAAGAGAGAGAATTCCAGCATTCTGTAATCAAATTTGATTTCAGAATTGGCAAATTCTGTGATGATCGTGGAGAAATATATAATAAAGTACCAGGCAGCTGGCTTATGGAGAAATGGGCTTCGGTGAAATTTCATGAATTTTTAGTATATTGTAGTTGACGACTTTCTGAACAATAGAGTCCTATGACTAATTTCAGAGATACAGGGTGTTGCAGTTGGAAAACAGTAATTTTTTAAAACCATGTATTTTCTATTTTCTTCAATATACCAAGAATTTTTTCCTGTGATAGTGTTCCGATGCCACTAAACACCGGTTTCTCAGGGGGTACTCAAAAATTAACAGAACGGAATGATGACTTGAAATATAATTTAACTTTCAGGAATTTAAATATCTGGCTGGATTTGCTCCTTTGTGGTTTATAATAATAAGGTATTCAAACATTTTTTACAGGGCGAGTCAGAAAGTTGATCACTCCTGTATCCTATATATAATGAAATTTTATATACTTTTTACTGCTAGTTAGTAGGTGATATTGAGTCATTATGAAATATTTAAAATTAATATATGATGTACAGGGCTATTCAAAAAATACGTATGGAAGAAAATCCGAGAATCGATATTTTTTTGAAAATCTCCCTGTAAGCAATTGAATATTTCTCCGGTGAATTTCTGTGACACTTTCATATTACCTTTACTATGAGTTTGTTGGTCGGATGTGAAAGTTTTGTCAACTTGGTATGATCAGTTTTTTTTTATCCCGACAATTTGATCTATCATTATTTCCTTCAAATACGGATGTCCCGTTAAGACCTCGTCAAACTGTAGAAGAATGTAGATCAAAGGTTGCTCTACTTGCTATGAAAAAATCCCCCGTATAGAAGTCTCGCTGTTTTCGAGATATTTAATTTTTATAAAAATTATTAATTTTTGCCCCGCTCAGTAGTTTTTTTGTGCTGTTGGTACAATTTTGCACTTTTCTAATCCATTCACACGGTTAAATATTGTTAAATAATTATTCTACCTTTTATGTTACGAAAATACTCAGAACATTTAGGAAATGTTTTTATTAGAAGTTTCGGGGTGGATTTTTTCATGAAGTTTAGCTCATCGTAGTGAAAACATAATGTACTGGGCTACTGCTGTACACTACATCAAAAAGGCAATTTATTGCCTTCTTTATGGTGATTTCAAAATTGTATAACATAGGAGATTTGTAATCGTGAAAAAAAATAAGGGACATGTAAGACTCAATATTCAAATACTTGAAAAATACAATTTCGAAACACCATGCTGCTAATATAAAGGAATATTATCACATCGCTGGAGCTCTGTAGTGCATTGATAAATAGAAATAGTCATCATAACATTATTGGATATTATGTTTTAAATTTAAGTAGGTTAAGGATGATATTGTTTGAAATATGACTTAGTCAGTTTTGTCCTAGTTTTAGTTAGAATAGATCAAGACGACGAACTTGTACTGTACAGAAGGCATTTCGATACAATAAACGTAGAAGTAAATAATGTCCTGCGTAGTAATAGAAGAGAAATAGGATACCAAAGGACCGATCCTGCCAGACGACACTAGAGCCGAGAATCATTAGAATGAAAAATGCTATGAATATCGACGAATAACTGAAAATGGGTAGTGAAAATTCCAAGGAAGAAGTGATTATCACGCAATCAGAAATCAGTGGAACTACTGCTGGAACAAATAGTGGAAATAAGTACTCTCTCCTTGAAGTTGTTGCAGTTGTTATGGGCATTTTGGTGTTGCTAAGAATTGGATTATGTTTGTGGCAAAATTCACGAAAGGCGTTGGAAAAGAAGATAAGAAGAGAAATTTCAAGAAGCAGAGAACTAGTCATTGAATAAGACAGAGTGTTGGTGTTTAGACTGTAGGTGATGAATGGTGAAGAAAATATAAGCACAATTACGCATCAATAGTTGCTGAATACCAGGAAAAGCCAGCAGTTCATACGAATGATCAGATGAGTCTAGATTAAGTTAAAATAGCAGTAATGTTGTTAGGAACCTACAAATGATTGAATTTGAAAAGCTTTTACAAGAGGTTTGTTTGTTTAAACGTAATATATCTAAAGATAGTTTGCAAAGGCGTGAAAATTTTGAGAAAGTCAACAAAAAACTTGTTGAATTGAACGTATTTGAAGCTACATTCACTCATTTGGAGGAGACTTATAATAAACTAGTGAATAAAAATGAAGATGAAGTAAAATTAATCAAAACTTATGCTAGGGATATAAATAACAATATTAGTGAGGCTCGTGAAACATTATTCAGCATAATGCAATTACGCCTGATGAATTACAAACAGCGCAGGAAATATTAGATCAATTAGAAGAAGTTAATATTTTGCAAACATGAGTTCAAGCTGAAAACCTACATTAAAGGCATGGTCATTGGAATTTATTAAACTACTTGCACGCACCTGAATTTCCTCGATTGGATTTGAATTATTTGAAACAGCTGACAGGAATTTATCTTGTTAATTTGTCAAAAAGTCATATTCACGACAAACTTCAAAGAGGAGAATCAAATATTCTTCAATTCGATCAAATGGTGGAAGAGCCGAACATTTTACGAATGCGAGTTCAATCCAGGTGTCGTAATTAATGTAAATATTTGCTGTGGATAGCTTTCAGTGTTGATGTTATCGAAAATCAACCTTTGGAACTTCGCTATTATTGTTCTCGTAAGTCGGGAGCTAGAACTTTAGGTACATGTGCTCATGTAGCCAGTATTTTATGGTTTTTGGATTATGCCAGATACGAACAGAATGTGAAATATCCATCTACTAATCTCCTAAATGAAGTAACTGATGCAGCTGAAAGGATGGTACCAGAAAACATAGATCACAGTCCAGATACTGTAGACCATTAAATTCCTTCAGTAACTTCAGTTTGTTTAGACATGTTTATGTTTATTGATTTTTCCGATATCAAGATTAGCTTGTATGTATCTTATTTGATAATTTGTCGAAAATACCGATTTACATATATGAAGAAAATGATGATAGGCTTGTCATCATATTGTAGGAATGAAAAAACTAATCTTAGCAAGTTGACAAAACTTTTACACCCGACCAACAAACTCAAAGTAAAGGTAATATGGAAGTATCACAGAAATTCACCAGGGAAATATTCAATTAGAGGGAGATATCCAAATAAAATCGATTCTCGGATTTTCTTCCATACATATCTTTTGAATAGCTCTGTATATCAAATATAAATTATACATATTCCAAAATGACTTAATGTCACCTACTAACATGCCATACAAAGTATAGAAATTTTTATTAAATATAGGATACAGGGGCGATCAACTTTTTGACTTGCCCTGTAGAAAATGTTTGCATATCTTATTATTATAAACCAGCCAGAAGCAAATCCAGCCAGATATTGAAATTCCTGAGAGTTAAATTATATTTCAAGTCAACGTTCCGTTCTTTTGATTTTTGAGTAGCCCTGTAGCAAATGAAACTTTTTCCCATGAGGGAATGATATGGAGTGGCATTAGAACACTGTCACAGAAAAAAATTCTTGATACATTGAAGAATATAGGAAATACCTGGTTTTAAAAAATGGCTATTATCCAACTTCAACACCCTGTATCTCTGAAACTAGTCATAGGATTGAGTTGGGCCCGTGGACACTATTGTTCAGAAAGTCATCAACTATAATATACTAACAATTCATGGAATTTCACCAAAGCCCATTTCTCCATAAGCCGGCTGCCTGGTCCTTTATTAGTCATTTTCACATACACAGGTATCGTCAAAAGCCAATCAGATAAGGCGAAGCCGTCATGAAGGCTGGTCATATTTTGGGTACTTTCGTCTGTTTCTTGGTGTACTGTGAACTACACTACATTTCAAATAAGTGCGGTCAAGTGTAGAATACGAAAATCGAGTGTACATTTCACCGGCAGTAGTAGTGTGCTACACTTTCTATGCAAACGAGAGTTCCTTTTACGGACCTTTTACAGACAGATTTTTGCAAACAATTCATTGATACATTGTTATATCTAAATATGTAAGGGCACAAGTCAGATTTTTGGTTAATAATGAAAGATATAGAGCTGCCTTCTATAAAGCATAACACACACTGTTGTGGAAGCTACATACCGTTAACCTTTGTGAGAGTTTGTTGGTTAGGATTAGTCAATTATTGTTCTGATATATATCCCATATCCTGGGAGCAGCGGCGTTCTTATCATTTATATAAGCAGTGAACAGAATGAACAGGATTTACAAAATAAGAGTAAAAACTGGAATCCATAGCTTATCACTAGTGAAAATTATTATACCTGACAATACCTCTTCTTAGCATGATCCGCTACGATGTACATGAAGTAAGGTATGTTGCGTTCAAGAGAATGGCAAAAAGTGCATCTCTATATCTTTTATTGCTCGAGTATAAGTAACTTTTCCATATTTCCTGGTTATCTCGATTTTTGAGTTGTACGCAAGCATTGCAACTCTTAGTTTTTGATTAGAAAATACAAAGTGATATATCATTATGAAACAAAGAAATTTCAAGAACAGGCAACTCAAACTTGTGACGAATTGATAACACTGTCCCCTAGGAAAATCTTTCAAATTCGTAAGTCTAGATCTGAGCACCAATTAAACTATTCAGACAGATGTATTTTATGTCGAGGTGATGTTAGGCAATGATAGTCAAACTATGCAAGTTGAAAAAGATAAAAAGTCCACTCGACTATTACCAGCTCTGCTACAGTTGAACTCATGTACCATTCACCTCCAATTATTTCAAGAATTATCCACCATTCTTCTCAAATCAGTGAAGTTTATAGTACTGCATTAAAGAATCGAAATCGAAGAAACTGAGGGAGGTGTGAACTCTTTTCCCTAGCCTCTCACCTCTATCGCTTTTTTCCAAGATTCATCATCAGCAATAAGTGAAACCTTGAAAATAAACACATTTGTATCATTTATAATTGTACAGGAAATTTATACACTGGATCATCATCAATGTTGGCATTGATTTTCACTCGATATTTTATCTACTAACCGTGTTACTGAGTTTTTTGCTACATAATTATTTGTTTAAGAACGATCTATACGTCAGTAAGGTAAATTCATACACTGAATAAATTGTTTCAAATACATTCAAGTAGAGTTTGACATAAAAAATTTTTAGTTAGCATGAATTATGACAATTGAAAAGAAAATATATTCGCAACATGAAGATTGAACATCAGAACTCACCTTTTCTGTATATTGTTTCCCTTGGTTTTGAAAGGAACAAAATCTTGTCATAAATATTAAAAATAATTTTATTCGAACTTCGACAAATACTTAGAATTATTTCGTATAACGATTTCAAATGTTTACACACGGAAAGGAGAAAAGTTTAAATTAATCTGCAGTGTATTGGCAATAACCTGTAAATAAATGAGATTGGTTTAGGCGAATACGCTCTAATCGCCTTCCATTGCTTGGTTGAGGTATGATTGGTGTGGAAAGACCTTCAGGCAGCCATCATTTTGAAATGATACCTAACATCAAAATTATTGTTTGCAAAAATTTAAGAGCAATGGATGAATGAATCCAATCATTAAATTATTATTTGAGTTTTTGCAAATACCAAAAGTCTTTAACTATATTATCAATGAGCAGGAAACGTTCACTACTGTAATTTTTTTCACAAAGTGACTGTGCAATCCTAAAGACTATTGGATTATGCTGGTGTACGATTATGATCCTTTACTTTAGACGCGTTACGAATTCTTCCGAATACGAATATGATCGCTTAACGTTATGATGCATTCCTCTTATGATGGAATGATTTTGTGATGCATTGTGATCATTCTGCAATGATAATTTGATGTTGTAGCGTTATGACGGGATACATTGTGATATACTACATTATGCTAGTGTATATCATAATGGATTAATTTATGAACCGTTACTTTATGCCACTGTACATTTATATCTTGTAATAATATGGCAAACTTTGCATTCTTCTTCGGAAAGGGTACTTCTGTTCCTGTTATCGGAGAATGAAATACTGATTATTGACCCAGACGTGCAAAGAAATTTCTATATCAATAAAAATGTCAGACACTTAAAAGTGTTTCTTCAGAATCCGATAGTATTCTAATTTTGAAGAATAATCATATTTTTCACTTTGATATCAATAACCATTCTGATAAAAAAAACAACCAGATTGATAATTGAAAAAACTGTTGAAATATTTCCGATTTTCGATAACCACATCATTTCATAGTCTCAAAAAATACCAATACCTGGACATCGACAATGTTATTTACAATGGTGCTGAGGATATCAACAATAGCTTTAATCTTGTATATACAATGGGACTATTCGAAACATCATTTGATACAGAATCTGATATGAAAATAACTACGAAGTGTGAAAAACGTAAAAACTTACATGAATCTGTGTTGACTCTAGTGAATACTGAAAACGTGAGGAATATTGTAAACATTGCAGTCAGTGAACACAGGCTCAGTTTGCGGGCATCAAATTTGTTTCCATAAATGATAGTGAGTGATGTAAATATTACATTTGGCAGCGAAGTGGCTACCATAGATGAGGACTGGTAGAGTGATTGCAGAGATGTTCTGTTGGCGGCATCGTCACCAGTCGCGCTAACATTCCTAAATTTGAACATCCAATACTGAAAATAACAATTCATTCATTGGATTTTATGTGAAGTTATCCTTTCTCAGACTTTATTTAGGTCCATCTGACATCAGAATTACTCCCTGACAATTCCACCCCTATAATGAAAGACCCAAAATTCTAATCAAGTTATCATGTCAACGATTGAATTTGAAGAGCTCAGAATACAAAGAGTATAAGCATTGTAGGATAGTGAATACCTGTGGAATCGGCATTGGAGCCAAACGCGAGTGTCATCTAGCGTGATTACTTTCAAACAGGAATATTTGATGTCATTTCAATACAGGGCTCTTCGAGGAACTCAATCAAGTTACATGTCGCCTCCATTTGGATCCAATAATAATTCCATAAGGTTGGCTATCTTACTTCTATTCAAACAATGGTAAAAGTACTCTTAACAATTTCGGGTACATTGAGTAGGCCACAATAGAATCTATAAATGACATGAGCATGAAATTTTTAGTTAGAAAGTTTGTTTAGGGAAGAGTACATGTGTCAGATATCTCAGAATCGAAGAAAAAATTACTTTTATCGAACGCGCGAACAGAAGAAATAATATAGTTATATTTGGAATACAAACAGATCGCGATAATCTCCTGAGTACCACACTAGAACAATTGAATGTGATCTTTGGAAGCAACCTAGTGGAAAGAGACCTCAACGATATTTATCTAATCGGAAAAAAAAGCACAATCATCTTAGAATTCGTATCAAACCTACAAAAACGGAAAATATTTCAACAATTATATAAGTTGAGGGGAACTGGCATATCAATTACACACGATTTAAGACCTGAGGACCAAAAACTAAATAGAAAACTAGTTAAACATTTGAAAGAAGCTAGAGCAAAGAATCAAAAAGCCCAGATAAAAAATTTCAAACTGTAAGTGAACGCTGAACCATACACCATCGAAGAGTTGGAAAATCCCACTGAAAGCAACCTCGAAATAGAAACTGAAATTGAAACACTACAAAACAATAATAGTGCGCCAGCTACCCCCTCAAATTCAAATTCACATTTCCTAGAAGTAGCAGAAGAAGACCAACGAAAATCGGATCACCAATCACCACGAACTGAAATATTAAGAAATCGAATAAAATCATTGAATGACAGGAGTACACCACCTACTACAAAGACGCTCACGAACAACCTCAATAAAAACCAGACCACAAAACCCACAGAAGTGAAGGAGAGCCGAACACTGAGAAACAAGCAGCCCACGAAGACAGCCTTCTAAAGTATCAGGTCACTATTTCATTATTTACTATTTACTATTACTAGCTAGTGTAAGCTCATAGACTAACAAACAACTAATGCATTATTTGATATTCTAAAAACCCCTCATATCCTGTGTATTTATATTTCTTTTGGCATGTAGGTACATTGAAAAAACCATATCGATAATTATTGATATAGCTACTTCATATGAAATATGGATCCTTATATTAGAAACTTTGACATGAAACAGATAGATTCATTTGTTTTGGATACTTCATACGAGGTAAACCAAATTTTCAAAGTGAACAATGCTGTCAATAATTTCAAACTGATTCACAATAATATTCGTAGTATCGCAAAAAATTTAGATGAATTCGAAATTTTCATGAAACAGTTTGAATCGTCATTTGATTGCATGGTACTAACAGAAACAAGATTTATACCGAATGTAGAAATGTATAGCATAGAGGGTTATGAAACACTTTATAATGGTGGAATGCTTAATCAAAATGATGGAGTGGTGGCTTATGTCAAATCAGACATTTATCATTCGCACACTCTACAAGAATTTAATGGATCGTATATGATCAAGTTGAAGATAAACGTGGGGCAGAAGCTTCTGCTAATACATGCACTGTATAGGTCACCATCCAACAATGTCATAGATTTCGTAGAAAATTTAAAATATTACCTAAATAATGATAATGATAATCAATATGAATACAAACTGATTGTTGGAGATATCAACATTGATATCTTGAACTATTCTGAGCAATCAAACGACTACTTGGACACTTTGGGTGAACATGGATATCTTTCGGCAATAAATAATTATACCAGGGTACAGGGAAATTCAAAATCATGTATTGACCATATATTCGTAAATGCCAAGTCTGAAGATACCAGCTCCATTATTCCTCTTGTACTGCGTACCGATATCACAGATCACTATTCAACTCTTTTGCAAATAGTTCTAATAAATCAAAAACAAACTAAAGTAAATAATATCAGATATATATCACAAATTAACAATAAGCAAATGCAAGAAAGAATGTCCCAAATCTGTTGGAATGAAGTATATACAATGCCTGATATTTAATCTGCCACCAATAAATTTCTAACCATCGTACAATCTTGCGCAAACCAATGCACCAGATTAATAAGAATGAGAAGTAATCAAAAAAAACGAAAGCCATGGATAACTAAATCGTTGGTAAAATCTGTAAATAAAAAAATTCAATGTATGCTGAACTATTGAAATATCCCGACAATGAACAACTACGACATGAGTACAAGGAATACAAGAATACGCTGGGTAAAATATTGAAAAACCAGAAAAAGCAATATTACAAATCTCGGATTGAAGAAAACAAAAATAATCCGAAGAAATTATGGGGAAATATAAATGAAATGTTCGGCAGTAAGAAAATGAGCGATATTCATAGACTGAAAGATGATAAAAATTGCATTGTCGATGACGACAAACAAATAGCAAATATTTTTAACGAGACATATCAATATGGGTAAGGAGTTGGCAAAAAAAATTACAATGAATGGTACCGAAAGGATCAGGGAAAAAATCACAAATAATTCAATATTCATTAGCCCAACATCGGAAAAGGAAGTTATTGACGTTATTCACCAATTAAAAAACGGAAAATCACCAGGAATTGACAACTTACGAGCAGAGTCACTCAAAGACATTGTACATCACATAGCAGGACCACTTACGTATATCATCAACAAATGTATTGAAACAGGTCATTTTCCTGATCAATTCAAAACTTCGGTGGTGACACCAATCTATAAAAAAGGGGACACTACAGAAGCTAAAAACTACAGGCCTATATCGCTCATCCCAAACTTTGGAAAAATATTCGAGAGGATTATAAAGAACAGATTGTCCAGCTACTTGAATAAGTACGGACTGCTTTCTGATATGCAGTTTGGGTTTAGAGAAGGTAAATCAACACAAGATGCCATAATAGAGTTAACCAACAATATTTATGGAGCTCTAGATGAAAGCAAACCGTGCCTAGCTGTGTTCATAGACCTTGCAAAAGCCTTTGATACCGTAAGCCACAAAATACTACTTTCAACACTTCAAAATCTTGGAATACGGGACAAATGCCTCGATCTGTTCAAAAGCTACCTTGAAAACCGCCGACAGTGTGTCAAAGTGAATGATACTCACAGTGATTTCAGAACAATCGTCTGTGGGGTGCCTCAGGGAACCGTTTTAGGACCACTGCTCTTTTCGCTTTACGTAAACGACCTATTTGCAATCCAGTGTGATGGAAAAATAATCAGTTTTGCGGATGATACCGCCATATTCTATAAAGGGGAGACCTGGGGCGGTCTAAAAGATGATGTTGAAAGGGATCTTTTGTTGATCAAAAACTTTTTCGACTACAAGTTATTTACAATCAACTTCGAAAAAACATTCTTTTTACCTTTCACAATTTATGAAAACGCACTACCGAATATGCAATTCCTCTCCCTAAATAATTATATACAAATATCGCAGGTAAAAACTGTCAAATATCTGGGAATAATGCTGGATACGCATTTACGATGGGCAGACCACATCAACTTTGTCCTAAAGAAATTACGTTTTGTCCTATATAAATTCCGACAATTAAACGATATCCTTGAGCAAAAACAAAAAAAGGCACTCTATCACAGCCTCGTTGAAAGCCATCTAACGTAAGGTCTACTGGGATGGGGAGGAGCATCTAAATATCATCTTCGCCCACTTGAGGTTATCCAAAGACGCTTTCTCAAACTGATGCATTCAAAAAATTCAAGATATCCAAGTGATCGTTTGTATGCTGAATCAGATGTGTTAGACTTGAGACAGCTATATTATAAAAATAGCAACATCAGACAACACAAATACAAAAATGATCTTTAAAGGCTCACTCACTCCTACCACACTAGGAGGCACATTCCATTTCAGTGTCCTTGGACGCACAAATCTATTGGACAGAAAAGCTACCATTATTTAGGTCCAAAGTTATATAACACTCTACCACTGAATATTCAGGAGAGTCGATCAATTTTTATATTCAGGAATCACCTGAAATGTTATATAAAGAATTTGACCACGGAGTTCATTCACAATTTGTTCAAGTAAACACTTTTAAAAAAAGTAAAAGTAAAACAATATTAAAAAAAAAATTTACAGTATTTCGAGCTATAAGCTTAATAATCACTTCAAACTGTCGCTTCACTCCCGATTTTTATACAAAATTTTTATCACTTTTATGATTATTTCAAAATGCCTACAACAAAATTCTACAAGAATATAGTTACTAAGTTTTAACTTGCGATTATTCAAGGCTTAATGAGTTCAAATTTTATTTTTGTAGTATCTAGTTTTAACTACACTTTGGTTTGTAATGTTAGAAATAAGTGTATATTTTAATTTGTTGTTCATGTCTTACTGTATTCAAAGATTTATAATTCTTTTATTGTTTTTACATGTACCCCATATTCTCTCTGTATATATATATATATATATATATATATATTATATGTGTGTATTAAACGTTTAGGTTAAGTATATTTTTGCTGGCTCACGTACATGACCATCTCACAAACAAGTGAAAACTTCTGTGAGATATCTTTGTGTTTATATTGCTGAAAGCTGTCAAAACTGTTTTATTTTTATTTATATTGTAAAAAGTTTTTGCAATTAAACACTATTCTATTCTATTCTATTCTATTCTATTCTATTCTATTCTATTCTATTCTATTCTATTCTATTCTATTCTATTCTATTCTATTCTATTCTATTCTATTCTATTCTATTCTATTCTATTCTATTCTATTCTATTCTATTCTATTCTATTCTATTCTATTCTATTCTATTCTATTCTATTCTATTCTATTCTATTCTATTCTATTCTATTCTATTCTATTCTATTCTATTCTATTCTATTCTATTCTATTCTATTCTATTCTATTCTATTCTATTCTATTCTATTCTATTCTATTCTATTCTATTCTATTCTATTCTATTCTATTCTATTCTATTCTATTCTATTCTATTCTATTCTATTCTATTCTATTCTATTCTATTCTATTCTATTCTATTCTATTCTATTCTATTCTATTCTATTCTATTCTATTCTATTCTATTCTATTCTATTCTATTCTATTCTATTCTATTCTATTCTATTCTATTCTATTCTATTCTATTCTATTCTATTCTATTCTATTCTATTCTATTCTATTCTATTCTATTCTATTCTATTCTATTCTATTCTATTCTATTCTATTCTATTCTATTCTATTCTATTCTATTCTATTCTATTCTATTCTATTCTATTCTATTCTATTCTATTCTATTCTATTCTATTCTATTCTATTCTATTCTATTCTATTCTATTCTATTCTATTCTATTCTATTCTATTCTATTCTATTCTATTCTATTCTATTCTATTCTATTCTATTCTATTCTATTCTATTCTATTCTATTCTATTCTATTCTATTCTATTCTATTCTATTCTATTCTATTCTATTCTATTCTATTCTATTCTATTCTATTCTATTCTATTCTATTCTATTCTATTCTATTCTATTCTATTCTATTCTATTCTATTCTATTCTATTCTATTCTATTCTATTCTATTCTATTCTATTCTATTCTATTCTATTCTATTCTATTCTATTCTATTCTATTCTATTCTATTCTATTCTATTCTATTCTATTCTATTCTATTCTATTCTATTCTATTCTATTCTATTCTATTCTATTCTATTCTATTCTATTCTATTCTATTCTATTCTATTCTATTCTATTCTATTCTATTCTATTCTATTCTATTCTATTCTATTCTATTCTATTCTATTCTATTCTATTCTATTCTATTCTATTCTATTCTATTCTATTCTATTCTATTCTATTCTATTCTATTCTATTCTATTCTATTCTATTCTATTCTATATGATGAGTACGATGTAAATTGTAAACTTTTTCACAAAAAAATCCAGAGAAAATGTGCTCGTTTCCTTTGTATCCTAACGCATTTCACAATAGATGAAATTTCAACCCCAGAAGTTGAACTTTTTGCAGTATTTTTTTGCCTTCGTTTCTTTCGTTTTTGTTTTCTAAGTTATTAGGAAACTGATGGGAGAAAATAAAGTCTAATAACGATTGAATGTTCTTCCACTTATAGCTGTGGTATTCGGTATCTCAGTAGCATTTGTTGGCAATATATTCTCCAAGAAAAGGTCGACCTCTTGGTAAAACTAATTCCCATCTCGAAAAATAATAACTTCTTGAAGAGTGTGTTTAAATTCAAATGCAAATGTTAGAGCATCTTTGGCATCTTTGAAGCGGTTTATTTGTCTAAAACGTAGTTTTTGTTTCAAAACCAGTGTCGGATCGTTTATTAATGGATCTGATTTTTCAAAAGAACCAAACATTGTTTGCTATCGTCCGAATCAGAACTACCCGATGTAGGAATACAGATCGTCTTCATCGGCTTGATGTTCCGTTTTTGTTTTGTTTTCTGAATATTCCAGATTTTCAGAGATAACCCGTTAAGCAGAGCTTATGCGAGCAAAGGAGATCTAGAACCTACAGCTTACATACAAGTGGATTCCAAACCATTTCAGCTCCGTGGCAGACGGTGAGAATCCAACCTGGGCGGTCTGGGCCAAACGCACTAACACCACGACCATTTTGCTACCTGTATCTGGAACCAAAAAATTACCATAGCCTCAAGTTGATAGAGTGTGATACCAATTTATTTTCACTATTCTATGGAAACGAAGATGAGCTCATCTTTGTCATTCTCTATAGTTATCTGCCACTGATACCTAACAGCTTAAAGAGTAATATTATTTACGTTTGCAATATTAAAAGACCACCTGTTGGAAATCAAAACCTATGACCAAGTGAGAAAGGCAAACAAAGAGTACAAGTGCACTCACACCCATTCTATGCTGAAGGAAACTATATTACAATTCACACACTTTTGTCAAGTAACTAAGATATGGCTCTAAAAGATTTGAAAATTACTTGAATTCTTCGTTTTCTAACAAATATTTAGGTATACTTTTCGCTCTTAGACTCATCTCTGTAACGGTATGGGTCGATTAAGCAAAGCAGGTAAATTGTAGGGGTTTTATTGAGGGCAGAATCAATCTAAAATACATAAATTTGTAGGTATGGTAGTAAAATTATTACATTTATTGAACATGACAATTTATGATTGAAATGTCACAACTGTCATCGTGGTAGTAAAACTTACCTAAAACCAGGCACGCAGATAGAATTTAGCAGAGCTAAATCTCTTAGTTAACACCAAACGGTTTTTAAATTGATTTGCAATGAGTGTTAGTAATAAAGCAAGTCCTTCACCAACAGGAAAAGTACCTTTCGGTAAAATTACAAGATGAAATTGAATATTTGAAACTATTCAATAACCACCTTATTGATTGCTTGGTTACAGATTATTAATTATGATTCTGTACACATATCAATGTACCAAGTGATATTCTGTTACAACTTGCACCCCGAATCTTTGAGTAACATTCAAGTTATCGAAGATTCTTTGACATGAAATGGTTTTAGATGACAGGCATGAAAGATACCCCTTTCTTTTTCTGAATCCAAATATTTTAAAACATAAGTTGCTGGACCAACAGACTTCTTGATCTCGTAAGGGCCCTCGAACAACAACATAAATTTTTTGGTTTCCGACTTTATTGCGGAAGAAACATGGTTAGCTTTCAACAACACTAGTTGTCCTTGTTCTAACTGTTTAAACGGACGACCTTGTTGATGAACTTTTCGTCTTTCCGATTTGCTCATCAGAGTTTCCTTCGCCAGAATTAATTTGACCTCTTGACTCATAGGCTCATCATTCGTATATGCACCCCTCAGAGATTCAGGTAACAGCTTGGTAAGTTCACCTCCTAACTAGAGCTTATTTGGACTATACCCCGTAGATTCATGAATCACTGAATTCATGAACTCAGCAAAATTTTGTAACTCATATGCCCACCGTTTTTGTTGGTCGGCACAGTACGTGCGGCATAACTTTCCTAGTTTCCTCATCACCCTTTCTGTCCATAAAGGTCCAGTGCTACCAATTCCTTCTTAGATTAGGGAATGATAGAGTTCATTGGAGGATCCGGTAAAACCGATGTTTTCGATTTTTGACAGTCCTCACACTGACGAATAACTCTTTTAGCATCTTGATGAATATTAGACCACCATAATTCATTTCTTAATGCTCGCCAAGTTTTGTATTCCCCGAAATGTCCAAATGACACATGATAGTCTTCTGCAAACGTTGCGGCTAATGACTTTTGTATGCATAGTAAATAATGTTCTTCATTACCATTGATTTGATAGAGAATTTCATTAAAAAGAATGAACCGACATTGGAGCTTGGGATCGGAAGTTATATTCTCTCGAATTTTATTTAATTTCGGGACTTCCCGTTGGTATCTAGCCATATCTTTGACAAGTTGTTGTAATTCCCTTGGTAGTGAAGTAACAGAAAGAACTTTGAAAATTTTGTCCCCAGGGGAAAGCGGTCTTATACCAGAATGCCGAGACAAGGCGTCTGCAATAATATTACTAGTACCTGGAATGTACTTGATGTCAAAGTCATACTCTTGCAGAGCTAATGCATATCTCGAAATACGAGCTGAAAGTAAGCGACATGTTTTGAGATATGTTATGGAATTATTATCCGTGAATATCGTGAACTTACGACCTAGTAGATATATTCGGAATTTCGATAGGTCCCATAAAACGCCTAGAGCTTATTTTTCATTTATGGAGTACTGTGTTTCCCGATCTAATAACAACCTAGATGCCCAGGCTATTGGCCTACGTTGGCCATCAATGACCTGAAATAGATGACAACCCAAAGCCCTATCACATGCATCGGTTTCTACACAAAACGGTTCTTCATTTTTTGAATGGTACATTTCCTAAAACCAGGCACGCAGATAGAAATTAGCAGAGCTAAATCTCTTAGTTAACACCAAAATGTTTTAAAATTGATTTGCAATGATTGTTAGTAATAAAGCAAGTCCATCACCAACAGGAAAAGTACCTTTCGGTAAAATTACAAGATGAAGTTGAACATTTGAAACTATTCAATAACAACCTTATTGATTGCTTGGTTACAGATTATTGATTGATTCTGTACACATATCAATGTCCAAAGTGATATTCTGTTACATCTCATTTCATAAGAATAATGTACTTGTACCCTTTGTATTCTAAACCCTCTATTTGTCGTTCAGTCACGTAACGTCACATCAGTTTCAAATTCCCACTGGCAAAAGAGGACTATTGTTCTAGTGATAACAAACATTCAATTAAATTTGATTCAAACGTTACCTCATTCATGAAATTGCCCTACTAAATGCCATTCGGGCAATGCCTGATGTAATAAAATATGTAACAATTGAGTGTAACAAGTGATTTCAGAGAAAATGTTTTCGTTTCCATACTTCACTTTTTGTGAGTATTTTAACACATTCCAAACTTGAGAACTATCGAAGATACGATTGTGATTGAAACGTTATATTCAATTAAAACAATTCAGATAATGGAAAAGCAGAACATGATTTCGGTTTTTGTTTGAACTCTACATTCTCCACCCCGTGAAGATATTTCATCTTCACAACTAACTTGCAGACGTTGGGAGAATACATAATTTTGTGACGGGTCCCGTATAGGTTCCATTTTGGTTTTTATTTGTGCCCTCCTTTCCTGGGTGGATTACTTTGAACCCTGCTCAATAACCGTTTCTTGGTAGCTTTATATTCACAAATCTTACGATCACTCCAATTTTTATATGATCAACTTTTTTGTGCCATTTCTGTCGTTGTATCAGCTGAGGTCAGTAATCTCGAATCCAGCGTTTCCAATATGAATTAGCTAGCGTTCTGCAAAACGCAAGCGTTTTCTCAATTAAGGTCAATTCCATCTCCTATTTCTCTAAGTGTTCTCTGGTTCCAATGGATCTACAGATATATGGGTGGATGCCTAGAGCTGATCATATATGTTCAATTTCCAGCAATATTATCAGTGGCAATTCTTTTTCAGGATTTACGGATTTGAGAGTGATTTTCAAAGCTGTTTCGACGAATCGGATCATTCTCTGGTGGGTTGAATTTCCAAATTTGTTTCCAAATTCCAAATCAATTCTCGCAACTCTCTTCCGGCTCCTACAGAATTCGTACCTTATCTGTGAAGAATTCTTTTGGCAGTCCTCTTCTACCCATAAATCTCTTTATTGCCATGACCGTTGAAATTTTATCCACAGAAAATGGTGATTCAATATTGTATTGCTCTAATCGTTGAGAATAATGCGAAAAGCACTCCGTATCGCTTTTCTACTCTTCGACCGATAGAAACATTCAATGGACCCAAGTAATCTATTCCAACATATGTAAATGGAAAAACGCATGATTCGAATCGTTCTTCTGGTGAATTTCCCATTTCAGGAGCAATTGTTTCACACTTCCCTATTTTGCAGCTTTGACATGCTCAAAAACTTTTATTCTCAGATGTCCGTGAAAGGAAGATCCAACATTCCATAAGGAGATCATTTACTACTATTTAAATCACAATATGACCATCATGGTAATGATCTATTAGAAGTTCGGTGTTAAAGTTATTTGGAATTTTGAATTATAATCAATGCTTCTTTTGAACAGTCTTTATCCAACCCGCAGTATACCAACATTGTGAAGAAAAACTGATAGTTTCAGGAGTTGCGTAGTCTTCAAAATGGTTTTCTCAGAGGTGAAAAAATCCAGTCGGATAGAACACCAATATAACCATCCATAGTAACTCTCTTTTGGTTGGGATCTTGAGGCCAGCAGATAGTTCTTCAGGGATTTTATGCATATTTAAGGAAAATATACAAGACAGTCTTTCCATAGAAGCCAAAACAAACTTTAAACCCTTCCGGTTCTCTCAAATTTATATCCAAAATGTTGGTTTGGTAGGTGGTCGTAAGTGCTCATGTATAGAATATACAGCGTGTCTCACGGTCGATGGTAGGTTAGACGTTTATGGTAAACGCAAAGCAGGATTTCCCTGAAAATTTCACATCTTACATTTTGTTACCTGATCTATCGATCTAAAATATTTTCAGCTATGCGGCGTTGCCACGTCTATAAAAAAACTAGCACCTTTATTTTTTTAAATAGAACACCCTGTATATTAACTCATATTTTGAATTGCTCTCTCATTATAATACTTTTTTGTTAATAATATCCTATACCTATCTCTATCTGTTTTCGAAATAAAAAATAATTTGTGTGAAATATGGTCCAAAACATAGCCCTAATTGAACTTTAGTACATCAGTACTCTCAATTCATGAAAAGTTGATATTTTGATTATAGGTTGGACAAATTCGAAGTATATACTTAACACCAAGAAATCGACTCCATATCATACAGGGCGTGCTAAAATTACTGTTATTTCCATAATGCATAAAAGTGGTCAAAAGTTCATTTTTTCAAATGAAACCCCCTGTATATTACTTGATAAATTGAAAGATGATGAAAAATGCTTCAAGATGATATATCATGTCCCTATACCTAAATCATCAACTTTTCTTAATAAAGCCGTTTTTGTGGAAAAATAGTTATTTATGATACCTACAAGTGATGGAAGTGGCATTTTATTTTGTGAGTGGGAATATTGCGAAACGAACATCAGCGAGTGGAGCAAATCCATGTATCATACACATTTTTGTGTACAACAGTTACAGCTAGTAATAAAAAAAAACAAAAAAATGAATGAGGTCCATGGGATTCGAACACACGATCTTTGGATTACAAGGCAGATGCTTCAACTACATACACCAGCGCACATGTTTATTTAAATGTTATTATTGGTTATTCATAAAGGACTTTCTACAGTTGAATTGAATAGTAGGTACTTCGTCAGTTGCTTCACAGGGAATAAATTTTACCAATTGCACAAACTGCCAAATACATGTGTGAACTTTTCTAAATAATTCTTTCTAAGTAGATGTTCTGTTTGTTTCTATTAAAGAGATTTTTAATGACAGTTCGGACAGTTGTATAAAATATTTAAAGAATTTGATTTTAGGTGGCCGTGGAAGTATCAAGCTTATGACAGCTTGGTGACTTTTATAAGTAATTAACTAATGGTTATTGACGGTGTTTTAAAAAATCGCCAAAAATGAATGCTATTGACTATTCAAACGAAGGTCTTATGAAATTATTTATTATACACGGGCAGTGTGATCAAATCATTGCCAGAACTCGCAGAAAATTCAACCTTATGTATCCTGAATTAACACCAATGAACGAGAGGAAGTTTGTAAGATTACAAAATAATTTCCTTAACTATGGCTCAAAGTTAAAAGCGCCTTCAACATTACCAAAACCTGTTACTTTAAATGAGGAAAATACTGTTAACGTCTTGGCATATTTTTATGCATATCCAGAAGCTTCCATTCGCAGTGCAGAAAAAGATTTGGGTGTATCACATGCTTCAGTACAACGAATTTTGGAAAATCACGAAATGCATACGTATAAATTTACCAAAGTTCAAGCTCTCAAAGTAGAAGACTTTGAACGCAGAGTGCATTTTTGCGAATCCCTTCTAATACATATACAGGAAGATCGGGAATTTTTGTCAAAAATAATTTGGAGCGACGAATCAAAATTTACGAGGGATGGCATTTTTAATAGAAGGAATAAACATTTTTGGGCTGATCATAATCCTCATGTGACAAAAGAAATGGGTTTTAAAGAAAAATTTTTCCTGAATTTGTTTTGTATTTTGAAGAAAAATAAAATTAGCTTTTTTATTTATGAAGACACACTGAATGCAGAGAGATATCTTCATATTTTAAGGACGACTGTTACCGATTTCCTTGAAAACTTGCCTTTAGAGGAATATAGGAATCCGTGGTTTCAACTGGACGGAGCGCCAGCTCATTGCACTCAGCAAGTTTCCAGGAAACTTCACCAAATGTTTGACGATCGTTGGTTTAGGCGTTTAGGGCCGTGGGATTGGCCACCGAGATCACCCGATCTCACGCCACTCGACTTTTTTTATGGGGCGTTTTAAAAGAAAGGGTGTACAGTACTCCAGTGCCTACCAAAGAAGAACTGCGACGGCGAATAGTGCGGTGTATTGAAGATCCCCAAGAAATTGAAAAAGCAACGACAAGTCGCGTACAAAAGAATATTTTAAAATGATTAGAATGTAATGGACAACATTTCCAGCATTTATTGTAAAAATGTGATATTTTGTTTACAATTTTGTTATTTTTAATCCTCCTAATTCTGTTTTTTTCTGTACTTTCACATGTTATATTCCAGAAAATCGTACTTTTTACCAAGAAATGCCTGGTTTTTGGACAGTTGTTCCCTGGAAACTTTCAGCCATAGTTAAGAAAATTATTTTGTAATCTTACATACTTCCTCTCGTTCATTGGTGTTAATTCAGGAAACATTTGGTTGAAATTTCTGCAAGTTCTGGCAATGATTTGATCACACTGTCCGTGTATAATAAATAATTTCATAAGAACTTTGTTTGAATGATCGATATGTGCATTCACTTTGGAAGATAATTTGAAACACCGTCGATAACTATTCGTAAATTACTTATAAAAGTTACCAAACTGTTATAAGCTTGACAAATCCACTGTTACCTAAAACCAAATTCTTAAAAAGCAATTTTATTAGGAAAAGTTGATGATTTAGGTATAGGGACATGATATATCATCTAGAAGTATTTTTCATCATCTTTCAATTTATCGAGTAATATATAGGGGGTTTCATTTGAAGAAATGTTTTGACCACTTTTATGCATTATGGAAATAACAGTAATTTTAGCACGCCCTGTATGATATGGAGTCATTTCTTGGTGTTAAGTAAATACTTCGAATTTGTCCAACCTGTAATCAAAATATCAACTTTTCAGGAATTGAGAGTACTGATGTACTAAAGTTCAATTAGGGCTATGTTTTGGACCATATTTAACACAAATTATTTTTTATTTCTAAAACAGATAGAGATAGGTATAGGACATTATCAACAAAAAAGAATTATAATGAAAGAGCGATTCAAAAAATAAGTTAATATACGGGGTGTTCTATTTAAAAAAATAAAGTTGCTAGTTTTTTTTTATAGACGTGGCAACGCCGCAAATCTGAAAATATTTTAGATCGATAGATCAGGTAACAAAATGTAAGATGTGAAATTTTCAGGGAAATCCTGCTTTGCGTTTACCATAAACGTCTAACCTACCATCGACCGTGAGACACGCTGTATTACAGCATCGGAGTCACTGATCCAGTTGGTCATTTGAAAACCAGCTTGTTTATGGACATGAATTACGTTTCGTACCATCTGCACTGCTTCTGTTTCGTCATTACATGAATCTGAATAGTCATCGAAGTAATGCTTCTTGTTCATAATACGGGATAATTCTGGTAAAATTTTTCACTATTCGAATTCCTTACGGATTAGGAAACAGAAGGCGATGAGACAGCTGTGATTAGGACGCCATGTCTGGAACAGATTACAGCAGCCCAACACGACATGTCGAGATTGAGCATAGACAGTCGCTGCTATGATGGCATAGTTTTCAATTGTTATAGTTTCAGTACATATTTTTCAAGTAGAACAATTAAAAAAAGAAAAATAAAGTTATGTTGACAAAGTCTTTGAGTGGAGTATTTTTGCTTGTTGAGTTCACAACTCCTGTCCTATTTCCCGCCTGGACCATTTGACCGATTCATTTCTATATTGAAATGAATTAGATACGAGGATTTCACTTGTTCGTAACAACAACAAAATGAAATAAAAAACCAGAAGCAAAATATCAACCCATTTCAACGTATATTTCACTGAAACCAAATCAATCACGGTTCTAACTACGTGGTTTTGCATTTAAAAAAATCATACAGATAAAAACATTGGCTTTTTTGGAAGGGACCACCCCTTCAAATGATTCAGGAGAAAAAAGAAAGCAATTTCTGCAGTGAACGTGCATTTAAGCTCAATTTATGAACTCTGCCGCCGTAGCTACAGTTGACGATGCTCAAGATGAAATATGTCATAAAATTGGAATATAATTCTATATTGAATACGCATGCACTGATGTAGCGATTTGCCAGTTTTTAAATCAACAAATTTTTCCACAACTGCAACGTCTGCGCCAACTGTAGCTACGACGGCAGAGTTTATAAATTGAACTTTAGTCTTGAATATTCTATTTTTACTTCTTTATAAATTTCATTTTTGTTAAAAAAAACTAATTTTGTTTTGACACGAATATTCAATAATTATTGAACAATCAGAAACAATGCACAAGGTATTTAAAAAGCAAAAAAAGGACCGGATTTTTCAAAAAAATAAGGGATGCAAGTTTTACTTACATTAGCTGCTGTTCCAATGAAAACCATAGGCATTATCGACATGAATCCCATGAAGAAAAAAAATATATAACAGAGATGAAAGGTATCCTCTGGTGCATTTTTTATTCTATCCGAATGTCCTTTTTCTAAACGTTTCTTCTCTGATAGGACCGAAACTAGAGATTCTGTAAAAATATTTTTTTTTTATCGTGTTTATCAATTTTATAGATTTGTAGAAATATTTTGAGTTTTATCATGTCTTCACAATGAGGAAAAATGTGTGAGCAAAGTTTTTGCAAAGTGGTTGGAAATTCTAAAAAGAAATTGTAAATTAATTTTGTGTTTCAAAATTTGCCGAACCTCAGCTGACTGGATCAGAGCTATAAGCAACCAGTGTTTACTCAATATGGGTCTGATCCCGGCAGTTGAGGTTCAGTAGGCAACAACTTCCAACTCTTTGGTTAAAACGAAAAACCAAATTTGATATTTCCAAATTTTTCATCAGTTTTCAACAACGGTAGGTAATTCGTTATGAAATGGCATCAAACACCCGTCTTTCGTGGGAATGCCAGAGGTTATATTTCAACTTGCATTACTCTCAATTAGAAGAATTCAGGTACTGAAGTGACAGTAACATAAACTACGTGACTGAAAAGTAGCGCTCTATTTTACGAAATTGTGGAGTAGACAAGTTTCATTACGCAAAACCGAACAGTCGTCTAAAGAACGTAGTGAGTGGTGTCGGGGAGTCTCAAGGCCGGTTGTTCATTCGGAGATGATCGATAGATCAACTAATCTTGGTTCAGTTAACAGATCGTAGCCAATTGAATTGCTAGTTCCTTAGCAATGAAACCAAGATTACTTATTCTGTGAATTACCTCGGATTGAACAACCGCAATCATCAGTGAGATTCTCTCTCGCTGAATGAATTGAACTTTGTTTGCCTCTCATTTTCAATATTTAATAACTAGGTATATGTGATGAGAAATGTGCATAATTATTCAATGAAAATAATAAAAACCTTTATAAGGTATTATTATTATCATTATGAGTATTTCCATTTTCACAAGTTCTGTATTTTTCCGTCTGGGTAAAATCGTCCACTTCAGTACTGAACCACTTTCAGTTATCCAGTGATCTCATCTACGTGAAAATCGGCAGGTGTTTGTCATTCTGGTGTCTCTAATCTTTTTTTAGGGTTTATTGGAATTTTATTCAAATATATAAATCTGGTTTGGTCGGTCTCGGGATCATAAAATTGTATTTGATCACTTATTTAGCATTATTAGAGTACAATTTAGAATAAAATAAATGTGGAATTGAATAAAATGATGGTACATTAATTTTGTAGTTTTGACAAGCACCAGTTTTTCAGTAATTTTTTTTTATTTGTTACAACTTGTAGTATCTTTTTTAGTCTCCAGTACTCCGTTATAAGCTTCCATTGCTCTATCACTTGAGTTATGTAGAACTTTATTTGTTCTAGGCTTCTGTTTATTTAGTTAATTTTTATGTCTCGTATCGTGTGCGTGTTCTTGATTTATATGACTCATTATAGCATTCGTTTTCAATTGACTAATTACCAGTTGATACATGAATTTACATTATACAGTTTTGAGAATAAGCTATATTTTGTCTAGTTTTACTTATGTATATACATTGTCTGTGGACATTCTATGGTCGAAATCGAATAAAACTAATACCACCATATTTTGTACTACTTGAGTTTTGATTGATGTTGTTATTTCACATGTACCTACCCCATATTGTTATCACGGTTCTACAAATGCTCATTATGAAGTAGCTATTTTTCATACAATTTCAGATCTTCATCAACTATTTCAACAAAATTTTCTAATGATGAGTCATTATAAGTCAAAATACTGTCTTCAGCAAAGGTGAAGGACCTAGTTTTCAATGAAACTTTTTGCAAGCTCATAACAAAGATTTTTTTTTTCGTTAACCAGCTGTCGTCCCCTTACGAACGGCAACCCTCAGAAGTCGAAACTTGTGCGAGCTTAGGATTAACGAGGCTACTTGGCCCACATACTACATATAATATAGTGTATTTAAGAGTAGTCCAATTATTACAGATCATTGGGGGACGTCCATTTTGGTATCTAGTCCATTACTTTTAGTCTTATCAAATTGCTTTCTGTTAGTTGGGTATGATTTTATTACCTCATTCATTTTGCCTTTTACGCTCATCTGTGTATATCGTGAAGTTTTGTGATCCATTACTACGAAAGCCTGCTTTAGATCAATACAAACTGTGATTGTATGACGATAATATACTTTTTGAATCAAGATTTTCAATTAAGAAATTCACAAAGTCATTTGTTGTAAATAAAGTGTTGCTATTTCTTACGAAACTATATTGGTATGGATCAAAACTAGCATATTTCTCCAGGAATTCAACTATTCTAGTTTTTATCAGTACCTCTAAGATTTCAGCAAAGTTGCAGATAACACTAATTGGACCATAATAATTCATTTCCTTTACAGATCTAGATTTGTATATGGGACTGACCTTACTGATTTTCAGTTTATCCGGCATTTTTTCATGTCGCAATATGTCATTTGATGTTTGGGACAAGAGATAATTCAAGAAGCTTTAAATCAATAACATTTAAATCATCATATCCTGTTAAAGAATGCGGTTTTAGTAGATATATTAATAATATTTTTGGGGCCAGAAATTGAGTGATCGCGAGTTATTATTAGTGCTAACGAAAACGTTTGACAAAGTGCTCAAAGTACTAAGCACTGATCACCGATTCGAAAAAGTTCTCGCAAGCTCCGTGTTCACCATTATTATTATAAAATTGAATAGCATCACTTGATTGAAATGTTCACGTTCTCAGAGTCGATGAGTACTAGAAAAATAAATTTGATTTCTTAGACCCTGCTTCTATCAACGAATTGTTTGATGGTTAATACATTGCTACAGTTATCATCATTGAAGTGGCCAATGAAGTTTAATCGATTGTTCCAGATAAATTTATTATATTTTCAATATAATTCGATAGCAATTAATACATTATCTAATATTTTCATCATTATCGGAATATTTCTGACGGAATGCACATGCTCTGATTTGCTAAATGATAAAAATTGTCTAAATTGTGATTCAATCAATTATGCAAACTAGAGACCACACACTTTTAATCTCTATTATGCTAAACTCAGCAGAATGAGTGGAAGGTAAAGATATCGTTTGTTTTCAAATATCAATGAAATATGTTCACCGCTTATCAAACAATTTGAACTGGAAAAAAGACCTGAACCTGCAAGGATCTGAACCCGGTTGCTCTCAATTTCCGTCCTAGGAGCTGCAGGATCATTCTTTGGTAGGGGCTCTAATGAATCTGACGAAATTCTACCGATCGTTCTCAAGAAATGTCCCCAGGAACTAACACCAGTTCTCTGCAAGTCAATAAACCTCTCTCATGATTTGGAAGTAATTCCGTCCAACTGGAAAACTACAAGACTAAATACAACCAGACACCAAAAAAGAGAAAAGGATCCTTCCTACCTGGCAAACTGCAGACTTGCCGCATTGCTATTTGTTATATATTCCGAAGGTCATGGAAAAAGCATCAACATCTAACTAATGAAATATCTAGAACGCTGAGGAACAGTAAATGACCGACAGAATGCTTATGAATTTCATATATGGTAGGTCTCTATCGAAAAATATGATGGAACTCTGGCGATAGCATCAGATGTCTCCGAGGTGGTTGATCGCGTTTGGTACCAGGGACTTTTTGCCAAGCTGCCTTCACAAGGCTTGCCCCTTCCCCCTATTGGTGGTCCTTGCTATCTAGCTTTCTCTCAGACAGATATCTTCACGTGGTGGTTGATAGAGTTTCATACTATACTCTACCTATAAATGCCGAGGAAATCTATTCGGGCAGCAAAACTGTTTTTTCACAACGGGAAAGGAACGTAAACGATTTAAATATGGCCTAACTATTTTTGTTTTCTCAAAGAATGATTTCACAGTGGCCAATGTATTTATGTCAGGAGTATCGATACCAATGGAGTCCCCATTTCGATACTGGATATCACCACCAGCAGTACCTACCCTTCCATGAGACAATCATGTTACGTCCATGGCCTTTATTTCCTATTCCGTGTCAGGAGCCATTTCAGTTTCCATCAATTGATTATGATTTATAATGCACAGATCCGATCTGTTCTGGAATACAATGTTCCCTTATATGGAGTGCATTTCCTACTAACACACTGAAACTTCTAAATTCTTTACAAAATAGCAATTTCTCTCGACGGTAATGATGCGCTCACAAGCTCGCTCACTCCTCTGGAAATCCGCTGAAAGATTGGCGATCTGTTTTTTTATAGATATTATTATGAACAATGCTCTTATGAAATCACATCAATAATTCCACAGTTAGCGGTCCTATCGACACTGACCCATCACCTCAGTCTTCACATCTCTTCTTCGTCATTGTCAAGACTTGCCGAAGATCTGTCTCACTGCCTCGGCAGGTGTTTCCTGAGGTATAAATCCAAGTTTTCCTCGAATTCCACGATGTTCTCTGAACATTACAGGATTTTCATTCTCCTGGTAACCAAAAAAAAAAAAGTTTGTGGATGTGTTGAGGCCTTTAGAGCACGATACCGTAACAGACTGCCTAAGAAGCAACTTAAAAATTGTCGGTTGGGCACTGGTGTGGTGTTGATGCCGAATAGGCAACACCAGAAAATCCAGTTTTGAGGTAGGTAACAATCAGCTCGGTTAACAAAAAAAAACCCGAGTGCTCTGACGAAGCGGAAGAGCAAGTAATAACAACCCCCAAAATAATGTATGACTTTGTGGGATTGAAAGAATCTCACTGTTATGTATTGATGGTGTACCCTGTATAAGACGGTCCTTGGGTTAACATAACCTTATTTGTATTTCTAAATTTGATTCAACGGATTATTGATCCGGAACAGACTGGTTATTACGAAGACGTAGAAGGACCACGAACAATTTTTTTTGGGATCCTGACTTTAATCTCGGACCCCCGACTTTAACCTCGGGGGTCCGACTTCAATCTCGTACCCCCAACTTTAATATCGGGGGTCCGAGTTTAATCTCCGACCCCTTACTTTGATCAAGGAGGTCCGACTCAAATCTAGGACCCCCGACTTTAATCTAGGACCCCCGACATTAATTATCGGACCCCCGACTTCAATCTCGGACCCCCAACTTTAATCTCGGACCCCCAACTTTAATCTCAAACCCACGACTTTAATCTCGAACCCCCGACTTTAATCTCGGACCCCCGACTTTAATCTCGGACCCTCGACTTCAATCTTGGACTCCCGACTTTCATCTCGGACCCCCGAATTTAATCTCGGACCACCGACTCTAATCTCGGACTCCCGACTTTAATCTCGGAGGTCCAACTTTAATCTCGGACCCTCGACTTTAATCTCGGGGGTCCGACTTTAATCTCGGACCCCCGAGATTAAAGTCGGGGGTCCGAGATTAAAGTCGGACCACCGACTTTTCTCAGGATTTCAGTCGAAAAGCGAATCAAACCATCTGTTCATGATAGTAGTGATGATCGAACGTTCGCTTGTCAACCATAAGGGCATCACACGTTGAAAGTTAAGGGCCTGGTCTCTCATAGCTAACAGAAGTTTCTCGAAGACTAATTAGGGTTGCTCGTAAGAATGCAGCCGGTTGACGGAAATAACAAATTTCGAACAAACAACAAATATCATATTATGTTTATAAAAAGAATCAGCACACGGAGTATTGTTCTCATTCTAAATCACCCTGAATATATTTGGCTCTGGATCTCAGTCTGGAAGATAATAGTTACACTGATGTGTTCAGATAGTTTGTTAGGACTAATATTTTCTGATCGATGCGACGTTTCGAATTTTAATCATTTCATCTTCAAGGCCCTTCAATAATGAGTCTACAAGTGGTGAAATGGTTCAGAAATGAAGCAAATAATGAATGTCCCACTTATTGAAACGCTATAGAAGTAAACTTTTGAAAACTACCTACTTCCCCGGCAAAAGCCAAGCTGGACTTTGAACTACATCTGATTGATATTGTGGAAAGATCATAATATATATATCACTTGAAAGAAAAAATCTCAAAGTGAAAATTTGCAAGATAGGTTCTTTTCGCAATATCTATCTGATGTAGTTCAATGTCCAGCGTGGCCTTAGCTAGGGAAGCAGTTGTTTTCTGTTAGATATAACAAAAAATGTGTTTAAATAAAATTTATTATCTCAAGTTATAATAATAATAATACTTCTTGTTAAACACTCGAAGAGTGTGTGCCCAAAGGCATAGCCTGTGCGGGTAGAGGCCAGCTGTTGTTATTATAATACAATATCTATCGGATGTAGTTCAATATCCAGCGTGGCTTTAGCTAGGGAAGTAGTTGTTTTCTTTAGACATTATACATAAAAATAGCTTGATTTTTACCGAAAGTTCTTTCCAGAGGAGTCATGTTTGTTTCAATTTTCAATTGAGAATGTTTCTCATTCCAACATGAAAACCTTCCAAGAGGTTAACTTTGAACGATGGAAAATAGCGACTGATATATGTCTTTCAGTCGCAGATGAATCTACAACTAATTTTATGAACATCCTGTTCATTTTTTCAATGAAATCAAGATACCTTATCCTTTCAACCAATAGTGAACGAGGAAAAACTTTGCATTTTGTGTCTATGGCTTTATGAAGAGATTCCTTGGCAAAAATTCTAGAATCGGAGAGAACTGAGTCGAATCCCGAGATTAAAGTCGGGGGTCCGAGATTAAAGTCGGACCCCCGAGATTAAAGTAGGACCCCCGAGATTAAAGTCGGGTGTCCGAGATTAAAGTCGGGATTCAAAAAAAAATAGTTCGTGGCCCTTCTACGCCTTCGTAGGTTATCTTAGAAATTCCTAGCTCAACACCATCGGCCATAATGGATAAATACAGGCGATCACGATCGTGTGGGGGCAAAATCGCCTGTATTTGCCCATGAGCAAAGACGAACTTGTCGGTGGTTATATCCACTAAATAAATAGCGATATCTGCTACTGTTTCAACATCCATGTGACAAACACAGACCTCATTTATGAGGTATGTGGTGACAAATGACAATTGAGAATAAATATGCACGATCTTGTGTACCGCTGTGCAGTGATTGTGGCGATCGTGGCCCATTCAGTATTCGCCCATCATGGCCGATGGTGTGGAGGCGCTTTTAAGAAGAAAAGTGAACAGTCCCTTTGTCTGGAAAGGCACTTCGATTTTTAGTTAACGCAGATGGCGGGTTTTTGGGGAATTATCTCGATAGTTTCGTGAGAACGGAGTTAAAGTGGAATTCGGTGTTGGAAAATTTGCGGGACAAATTCGGTGTCGAAGAGTCCGAGTGACAAGTGGGGTGCCGTAGAACAAGTCGGGTGCCGTAGAATCGGCCAGTGAGGGTGGGCTAGAGCCACCCCCGAGTGTAATTTTGCCTAGGGCCGATGGGATATTAAGTTGTATTACAGTAAGTAGTTTCACTATATGTGTTGATTATTTTTCTCAGTACCACATAGATAATAATAATAATAGTTTGAAAATAAATTTGGACGATTTTTTGTTCTGAAAGTAAGGATTGTTCCATCATAAACTTGAGGAAGTTATGAGAGCAAACAGAAGTAAGTAATAATAGTAGTGTAGATATATAATACTTCTGAAGTTCCATGATGAATATAAGGTGTTTAGTTGTATCACCAAGTGCGTTTCAGAATTGAACCTAGGGCTGATGAGAATGAAACCTGCTTATAGATATTCCAATTTGGAGAGAAATCAGTGGAACAAAAACAACTGCAGTTAAATGTTGGTGAGTTGCCGGCTTCTTGAAACATGTATCAAAGAGTAGCGCATGCTTTCATTTTCCTAAAAAGGTATCCATTTTATTTGATAAACTTGATAAAATTTTTGCTTATTTGCAAATATGAAGTGTATAAGTTTTTCTGATGAAATTTGCATTAGGGTATGTTTCCTTTACGAATTTGGTTATTCTCATGTTTTACATTTTTAGTAAATTTATAATATTCTTCGGTTATTTTTCTCCACTTTGCTTTGGTAAATAAAGCTGGTCCGTAGAAACTCTGCTCATTATTATTTACCCCTTCAAACCATCAGCCATGAAGGATCTTGCAAATCTTCATCTATGCTTCAAGGTATTGGCAATACACGAGAACCAGTATCGCTTTGTTGTTTATTACATGACATTCACACAAATGTAATATTTGCTGAAAGATTCTTGGCTCTGCATTATGAAGTGGCAGTTAAAAATTTTCTTGAATACTCATTTGTTAGTAATAAAAAACGACAACAAGCAATGGAAATCAATGGAAAAACTAACAAAACTTGAATGTTCACAACATAACATGACTAAATGAAAAAGAACTTCAAAAGCAATACACCAGCAACATTTAAAAATTATCCAATAATAGAAATTTCAAAAATCATTAGCCTCGGTTCAATAACTATCCACCAGACAGCTTAAAATTTCCAGAAAAAAAATTTAAACAGCAATTTGTTTATCTATCTTATAGTATAAACCTCCAAATAGCATTTGTCTTTTTTGATCCTCCGCGGATGAGTGAATATAAAAACGTTCCAGTTTCGCCAGTTTTTTCATCTTCCATAATTTTTTCAGTTTACCTATTGCTTTTTTGAGTTCACGACAAAGAATTATTTTCTTAGTGGAAAAGAAGATTTTCAATGAATGCAAAAAAGGATAATAGATACAGAATTCATTCCCTTTGCCCTTCCCCCTCAAAATGGGTTACCAGTGGAAGGCATTTTCAGAATGTTTTACAGTGAATTATCATGCATGAGAGGTTGCTATTTGAACTTTTGAAGTTGTGGTAGTTGGAGGGGGTGAGAGATCAGGGTTTGCTTCTATGCTATTTTGGTAACCCCAATCTTGCTTCGAAGCTGGTTTGAGCATTTCTTGATTTTTTTATTTTCATTGTTAAGATATTATCACTGGCAACTTTCAAATTCGACACACCATGTATACATAATAGAACTACAAATTGGAATAAACTGTAGAAGAGACATTTTGAAATTTCTCAAAATACACGGGGTAGTTCATTAATGAACATTTTCAAATGTGATTTGAATGTATCGAAACCTAAAATTTGTTTGAATTTCTCGGGTCAGAAACTGTCTTTCAGGTGCGATAAGGAAAACAGATATTTGTGTTATACAGTGTCATCCCCAAAGTACGCACTATATGGGAAACTTCTTCATTATGGGTTTTCCAACAATAAAACATCTCCTAAATCTGTACGTACCTACAAAATATAGCAAAACATGCCATTGGAAATCTTGATTTTCAGCCAAAATTTAAGTACCCTCATTTTTTGCTGTGGAGTCTTCAAAAATTAAATCATAGTTGCAAAAGACAAATAGATGATATCCTGTATCCAACGATTTATTATGAATGCCTGTAATAATACATATTTCCCAACTATGATGTTACTTTGGTCAATTTGATTAATGAAAAATAAGCCTCAACTTTTTGGTGCAAATTCCTTTCCATTTTTTGTCAACGACTGAAATTTCCCAAAATGATACAGTGTTGTAACAAGAAAATAACTTTCAATAATTTCGAGAAAAAATAAAATTGACATCTCAGCACGAGTACATTATATTCAATTTGGGGAGCTTTTCATGACCAAAATAATTGTTTTGTGTTGGCTATATTCATATTTATCAAGTAGGCGTTGTAATTGGTTATTTTTTTATTGGTTATTTTAGTGTTTGATACAGCGTACTATTTAAATAATATTACTATGCTCTCGAAAGGAGAAAAAGTTGAGATTATTTTGTTGTGTAGTGAAAATACTCCAAGCAAACAAGTTGCGGACCTATTCAATGCCAGAAATCATAATCGTAAAGTCAATCATACTACAGTAACACGTATTTTGAACGATTTCAAAGAAATAGGCAGTATAATAATAGTAATAATTATTACTATTATTATTTGTCTTTATTTGTCCTCAAAAAAATACATACAGAGGGCAAATGGGCGAAGTCTAGCTATGACTAGACGAATCTTGTCAATTCCTACCCAACTCAACCCTTCCTACTCAACATCCATTTCGAAAAAACCCACATGACTGCAAAAGTATCTACAGAGAAAGAAGAGGAAGTGTGTTGCTAACTTCACAGAATTCGCTGCTAACTTCACTCTGAATGTGGAAAACGTTAAGACATCAATAAAACAGATAAGTATTGACATCTTTTGTTCTGTAAAAAAAAATCTAAAACAAAAATTTATTCAAAGCATCTAAACCAAAATTAATAAATACTTTAGAGGAGAGGGGTTTTATTTCAAGCTTTGAGTTTTCCGCATCGTATCAACGAGAATACGAAGAAAATTCACAGTTCCCAATAAATATTTTATGGACTGATGAATCAATATTTACAGCTAATGTAACAGTAAGTTCACAGAACTGTTGGTTGTTGGCCACAGAAAACCCTCATAACATTGTATAGAGCTAACTACCAATATTCATTTAACGCAAATGTCTAATGTGGACTGATGAACAATACTGTGATTGGCTCTTGTTCTTTGATAAAACCTTACTGCCAATCTATATTTGCAATTTTTACGAAAAGATTCATTACCAATCTCAAATGAATTGCCGCGTAGACAAATAGAAAGAATCTGATATTAGTTACAATGTTCATTATAGTGCAATAACACGACAATTTTTAAATGAAACATTGAGTGGAAAATGGATTGGGCGTTACTCAAAGTATTCCATGCCAGCATGCTCATCAAACTAAACCCTAATTGATTTCTTCTTTTAGGGTTTGTTGAAGAATGAAGTCCACAACGTACTTTTAGGGACAGAGAACAATTGAAAACTGTGATTACTAATTGTGTGAGGGCCATGAAATCGGAGCACATTACGAATGCAGTCAACGCTCCGAGCAATAAAAGATATAGAGGTGCCATTTCTATATGCACAATGCACGTTGTTATGAAAACTGCATGTCACTATTGCTTTGAATCGTGATATAGGCACACTCCTAAGGACAACGTATAATGACTGTGTGACCAGTCAAACTGATGAATTATATCTAACTAACTACCAGCCTACTTTTTACTCAGAACATTTCTTCGGTATACTCCAAATCAGGAGGGGGGCAAAATACTACAAACATTAATTCTTATTGGATATAATAATTTCCCTATTGAATGATTGGTCATTCATTCAGGGGCGTGTTCAAATACGGTTTGATATCTGACAATTGCCAACCTGAATTCCCATGTTTAAGGATGGAAAGGTAAGCATTCACGTCACTACCTAACCATTTTATTATTGATTATCCTTCTGGTTAGTGATTTGGAAATTCCAATCTTTCAGGGAATTTAAAGATTTAATTATTATTGCTTTGACTAATCTTCTAATAGTTTGAAATGATGGGAATATCTGAGAATTGCTGTGTACTAATTAAGTTTCCAAGAACACACTTCGTTTACGATACTGAATTCTAGGTATACTTCATAACAAATTCGGATACAATACTGAATTGAACATCCAGCCCGCCTTGAACGAACTACTTTCAAAAATAATGAAAATTATAATTGAGGATATCGAGTAACAGAATGCACAGTCTCTATATGAATAAATCTAAATATACTTTTACATGTAATCTCCGGAAAATTCGGATACCTATATATGAACGCAAAATTATTATATAAATTGTACATATAACTAAACATATGAGTACAATAAAGAGACAAATATAAATAGTTTCAATCTATCGGCAAGGGTGCTACTCGCGTGATACACCGCTTGTAAGTTCCTGAACGTGACTTCACTGTCACCACTCGCGTCTTGCCGTCTTCACCAGGAAACGCTTCAATGATTCTTGCAAGATGACAATGAAGCAGTGGTGTGTTATCTTCTTTCAGTAGCACCATGGTGCCAAGTTTGATGTCTTCCAGTGGTTGTAACTGCCACTTGGATCTGGTATTGATCTGATTTAGATATTCTTTATACCATCGTTTCCAAAAATGTTGTTTTGTGGCTTGGATATGTTGCCAACTGGATAGACGATTTATTGGTTCGTCCAACAACTCTTATTCAGGTAGAGTAGTGAAAGTATCTCCCATGAGAAAGTGGTCAGGAGTAAGGGCTCGTAGATCATTTGGATCTTCAGACAAAGGTGTAATAGGACGAGAATTCAAAATTGCCTCAATTTCAGTCGTATATGTTTCCAATTCTTCTTAGGTGAATAATTTGTCGCCTATGACTCTATAATAATGATGTTCAAAGGACCTTACTGCTGCCAAAGAGCGGTGACCTTGGAGGTGAAAAATTCCAGTTTATACCTTGATTTGCAAGAAATGATGTTATGCTTTCGTTGTGTTGTTTGTATTGAATGAGTTTAATTAAACTGTCTAACTCGTTTTTTGCTCCAATAAAATTTGTACCATTATCCGAGTAAATGTTCAAAGAACGTCCTCGTCGAGCAAAGAACCTACGCAAACATCCTATGAAGGAGTCTGTAGTTAAGTCAGTTACTAATTCAATGTGAATAGCCTTAGTTGCGAAGCAAACGAATATGGATGCATAGATTTTTATTTTTCCACGATTCCTAAATTTTTTTTCCTTTATATAAAATGGACCACAATAATCAATGCCTGTGTTCAGAAATGGGCGAGTCTGAGTCAATCTGTTGCGTGGAAGATTACCCATAAAATACGAATAGACAGTCGGCTTCACTCGAATGCATGTGACGCACTTTTTTATGAATATTTTTACAGAATTTTTACCGTTCAGAGGCCAGTATTTCAATCTTACTGCATTTAGAGTTGCCTGAGTTCCACCATGAAAATTTAATATATGTTGTTCCCGTATTAGGAGATCTGTGACATGATGTTTTTTAGGTAAAATAATAGGATATTTCCCCGAATATGAAAGTGTCGAATTTTTCAAACGTCCGCCTACTCTAATGAGTCCGTCATTATCTAGAAATGGATTAAGTACTCGCAATTCACTGTTTGGATTTATGATATTGTCTTTAGTAAGATGCGCAATATCATTTTGAAAACATTCTCTTTGTGTAATTTTTAGAATTTCCAGTAACACGTTATTGATTTCGCTTGCTGTTAAATATCCGACTAATATTGTTCTATTTCTACGTAGGTTATTTATATATCATAATGTATAGGCGATGACTCTTGTTAACTTGCCTATTGTCGAATATTCAGTCAATAAGGGATTATATTTAGTTATCACTGTCAGTGTATGAGAGGGTCTTAGTTCACATAACGGTACTGCATGTATAGGGATAGCAGGCCATTGAGATGGATCCATCATTAACCACTGTGGGTTTGATTTCCAGCGGGTATTTTCTACAAAATCCCCGGGTAGTTGACCACGTGATAAAACATCGGCCATGTTTTCTTCCGACGGCACGTGCCTCCATAGCATAATACTAGTAATGTCTCTAATCTCTGATACCCTATTTGCCACAAAGGCCTTCAACAAGTATGGTTGAGTATTAATCCACTGCAAAGTTATTGATGAATCTGACCATAAATAAATTTCATCAATTCTCTTCCCAATGCCATTCAAAACAATCTTCATTAATCGGGAAAGTAACAAAGCTGCGCATAATTCTAATTTGGGTACTGAAATCGTTTTCAGAGGGGCGATTCGATTTTTTGAACATAATAATTTTGTGACTGTTGCGCCTTGGTCGTCTATGGATTTAACGTACACGCAAGCCCCATACGTATTTTCACTCGAGTCACAAAACCCATTAATTTCTGTGCAAATTTCGTTTTTAATGATTATTTTCCTATCGAATTTAATTTCATTCAACCTTATAAGTTGTCCCTTTAAACTGACCCATGCTGTGTAAATATTCTGTGGTAATGACTAATCCCAACCAGTGTTACGTTGCCATAAACTTTGCATAAGAATTTTTGCACAAACTAGGTATAACCGGATAAATATGTATAGCTTTAATTCGAATAACTTGGATTGATATTAAAACTAAGTACAACGTATAATGATTGTGTGACCAGTCAAACTGATGAATTATATCTAACTACTAGCCTACTTTTTACTAAGAACATTTCTTTAGTATATTCCAAATCAGGAGGGTGGCAAAATACTACAAACATTAATTCTTATTGGATATAATAATTTCCCTTTTGAATGATTGGTCATTCATTCAGGATCGTGTACAAATACGGTTTGATATCTGACAATTGCCAACCTAAAATCCCATGTTTAAGGATGGAAAGGTAAGCATTCACGTCACTACCTAACCATTTTATTATTGATTATCCTTCTGGTTAGTGATTCGGAAATTCCAATCTTTCAGGGAAATTTAAGATTTAAATATTATTGCTTTGACTAATATTCTAATAGTTTGAAATGATGGGAATATCTGAGAATTGCTGTGTACTAAGGATTAAGTTTCCAAGAACACACTTCGTTTACGATACTGAATTCTAGGTATACTTCATAACAAATTCGGACACATTACTAAATTGAACAACTATCCTTTGTGATAGTTTGTGGGTGAGGGCTAATCTCCGAGTTCGGAGGGGGAGATTTGTTTTTGTTATGCTATTCGGATGTTAGCCTGATTATAAATTTTTTTCATGTTGGGTATATTTTTATCTACAGACGACCATATGCCCGGTTGGAAAGCGCGTATGTTGTCAAGATGTCAATCAAAAATACTCTATTGTACGATGAACTAGATTCTTGCTGACAAAGCATAGAATAGGAACATAAATACTGAACAAATGAATGAAAGTGTTGAAGTAAAGAACAGCTCTATTTGATGTATTGATATCTAGTTAGCCTTGACCAGTTCCCTGCATAAAAAAAATATTGCGTTACCATAGCAACAAACAATAACTTATTGGAAATGTCAGTGTAAAGTTTGACGTCAAAAAAATAAACCAGAGTTACGCAATAAATTAAAAGAAAAAATATGTCCACCGAAATTGTGAAAATCGAAAAATTGGAGTATCGAGCCATCATCAAGTACCTGTATTTAAAAGGGTTAAGAGGTAAGCAAATTTACGAAGATATGCCTAATACCCTGGTGATCAATGTCCTTCGTATGCGACCATGAAAAATTGGACTGCAAGTTTCAAAAGAGGTAAATTTTCCATTGAAGATGAAGATGAGATGAAGATGAGTTTCTGTGTTAGTCCCCGAAAATATCGATTTGGAAATGAGAAAAATTGCTGCAAAATGGATCTCCAAATTTTTTAATGTTGACCAAAAGCGTGCAAGGGTAGTAGCATCGCGTTCGATCTGTGCTCGATTTGAAAACGATGTAGTCTTCTTAAACCGGATTGTTACTATGGATGAGACTTGGGTACATTTCTACGATCCAGAAACAAAGCAACAATCGATGGAATGGCAACACTCCGGTTCTCCAAGACCTAAGAAGTTTCGTGTCCAAAAATCTGCTGGAAAAGTTCTTGCTTCAGTTTTTGGGGATTGCCATTGAGTAATCATGATTGATTTTTTGGATAAGGGTAGAACAATAACTGGAGATTACTATTCGACATTACTGACCACTCTACGGGAAAAAATTAAAGAGAAAGCTACCCAAAAGAGTTTTGTTTTTGCAGGACAACGCCCCTGCACACAAATCTCATGTTACCATGCAAAAATTCGTGATTTAGGGTTTGAATTACTAGAACATCCCCTTATTCACCAGATTTGGCTTCGCCCGACTATCATCTCTTTCCTCAACTGAAAAAAAGTTTGAGAGGTCGTAAATTCTCTTCCAACGAGGAGTTAATAAAAGCTGTGGAGGTCTGGTTTGTAGAGCAAGAATAAACTTTTTTCAAGGTTTAGAGACGTTGCAGGTTCGCTGTAATAAATGTGTTGAGTAATAAAATATTTTGACATTGACATTTTGTTTGGTTCTATAGTAGACTAAGAATTTTTCAATATATCCTCGTAGTCTTGATTTGCACATAGGGTGGAGCGGTGACTTGCTTATTGTAAATCGTCTGTCCAGTTTGAAACAAATTAAAATTGGATAAAATTGAATTGCATTCTTCTGTTCCTTTGCTGAAGTAGTCTAATTTTTTGTATCTGATAAATTATATTTCTCGTTGCTACTTTTAAACACTTTCTTCTAGTATCATCTGTGTCTATATCATTGGTTTCAGAATCACGAATTCCTCTAAAATAGCATATGTTTCAAACACACACACACATAACTGCCAAGATATCATATTATTATAGTTGCAGAACAGTGAAGTAAACTCCATGACCAACAAATTCAAACTAAAGAAATATCACTGAACTATGTATTAAGTACTCGAAACACATTCCAACAAGACTTCACAATCTTTATGGATATCTAGGCACAACGTTATCAATAGAATTGCTCGGAAAATATATATATGGCTTACACTTCTCTTTGAGGCTATAAATCCTATACGTTAACCAGCCATTTTTTCATACAGTTTTGGAATTCCCCACAAAATGTTATTCTTCACAAAAAAAATCTGCATCTTCCCAAACTCGAAATTCACTATCCAAACTGTGCTTATTTCCATTTGTCCAAGAGGGATATGAAAAATTAGAAGTACAATACACAAAAAAGTCTTTGAAGAAGTGATTTATATATGTATTTTAGAAAAAGTTTTATATAGGGATGAAGTATGTTACAAATTTGGAGTCCATCACTTTTCATTTACGGATTAAAGGATTTCAATTAGGATTCTCCTGGAATTGGGAGTATGGGCTCTCTCAAAAGATTAAAAATAATACTCAACCCATTGATAAGATTTCATACTTGCGATGATTTACAGTTTTCCATTAACAATAAAGAAGTTTTTGTCCACGTCTCATTACAGATCGATCAGTTATGTTGATATGTTATATTCCTTGTTTACAAAATTTTATTCAATTGGGAACATCGAAAACTGCTGATGAACCGATTACGTGATAATCCCTGTGATAATCTAGTACCCGTTATCAGATTGAATCTATAACAGCTAGTGGCTTATGATTTGAATTTGGTTATGAATAGTTGAGTTTGATTACTTACTTACATACTTTTTAATGTGCCTACACTGAAACAAGTTTTTCCAAATTATTGATATGTAATCGTTTTTAGTTGACTTACATCGTAACAAAGTTTTATTTCAATAAATAGTGTATTTTTGCCTTAGAATCGGGATAAAAATGAGCAGATTCATTGAAAGTTAAATCATTTAATACCACTAGAGGAAGACGTAAACAAACATGATCGCCAAGTTAAGAATGAGTATAATACGGAATTCCAACCTGATCAATGAGTACAAACGGAAATATCCGACAACGCCCTTTTTAAACACGACTCGGGCATTGATGTTTGTTAACAGCGTCGGGTATGTTGCTTCCAAGAAAGAGATAGAAGAGCCCTCTCTATATTTTTATTGCTCGGAGAGTCAACGATGTTGTAAGAAGTACTGAATTGTGCATGTTGCGGGGTAGACATCATACTGAGATGATAAATGGTAACATGTATACTTATTTGGCAACCATATCAATCATTGGTTTGTATTCAAACCCCACTTAAAAAATTATTTTGTATATGAAAACCTCCACAAAATAAATATTATCAATTTGTGACAAAATATTAACTGTATTTTGATGTTTTATCGCACGATATTATTTATTAAACGTTATTTTCTTGTTACAATACCGTATTATTTTGAGCAAGTTTAGGTGTTGACAAAAAATTTTAAAAAAATTTATTTCACTTGAAACGTTTCAACGTGTTCAACATAATAGTTAGGCAATTTGTATTATCACTCGTATTTGAAATAAATCGTATACAGAATGTCGTTTATTTGTCATTTTAGGATAATTTCGTTTTTAAAGCATCCACTTTGAAAAAATTGGTTTAAAAATAGAACCTCACTTAGGTGGCCATGACTTCAAATCCATATGTAGTTTTGGATGCGGAACAACTTTTCCAAATAACATTTTTCGATATTTTCCGAAATGAGGGTACTTTACGATTTGCTCAAAATCAAGTTTCCAATGCACCTCGTATATTTCGCATGTTTTGCTTCATTTCGTTGATGCGTGTTTAGATTCAGTCGATGAACAAACTTTTATGAAGAATAACTTTTTGTTGAAACACCCATAATGAAGAAGTTTTCCGTATTTTGGGGACGTCACAGTAAAATTCTAACATTGTCCCGTTATCACGCCATCTAAATTTCTAATTTTAGGTTAGGTTATGAACTCAGAATAGTTTTGGTGCATTTTGGTTTTAGTTATTATATTGTCCAATTACTATTGAGTACTTGTCACGGTTTTGGTCAAAGCTGGTAACTTTGTTTTATCAAATAACCAATTAGGAAGCGAACTACAGAATCGAAAATATGATGTTTTCAATTATCATCACTTACATCCACCCAATCGAAAACGCGTATGCATTGGAAGAATAATCAGTACTAGAAGCAAATTGTGACACCAGAATTTTTTTATTGTCAATAACTATTGTAATAGAACTCTCTCGAACTGAAGGCTTTAATAACCAAATAAACAGAACGAATATCTGACAACTTTCAGAGTGATACATTAAACTGACATATTGACATATAACAAAGTAAACTTATAAAGGGTGATGAATAAGATTTAACATTACAACTATCGACATCATTGAAACAATTCCATCATAATGCAAGAAAAGGAAAACTACCAATTTTATTTGTGTTTGCTGCAAATTCGTATTTTTTGACTATTTATGGCAATTTGAATTGACGAAATAAATTGTACTTTAAATCAAGCATAAATAATATTCCAACTAATTTTCCTCACCTTTCCTCAAAATCTCTATATCTTGCGACATTATCAATTATTGGCACCTTAGCAATGTATCATGGGTAGCGAAAAAACTCAACTGGATTTTCATCGCCTATTAATTCACTTTCTCACATCATCAGCATAATAAACCAAATCACTTGAGAGATTAGTTTTGATAGTTGAAATGGATATGATCAATTTTGATTCTTCAGAGGGGGAATGTACGATAACGCGAATGCAGACCTATTTTTGCAGGTATTAGTTTTGTGAATTGGAACTCTTACGTGAAATTGATTGTGGTAGTGCATAGATAAAGGTTGGGAATAGGGAATTTTGGAACAAATTCAACTCAATAATTACGCTTTCTGTGCATATGAAGTGGAAACTGAAATTCAGCGTAGATCTTAAATATTCTATAAAAATTAAGACATTCCATAAAAACTCTTTTTCTGAATAAACAATACACAGATAATGTCAACATTAATTTCAATACATTGGGATTAGTGAGAAAATAAATGGTATCTGTTTAAGAAGATTCATCTTTAAATTCCTGTTGTTACCCAAGAACAACAGGAATATATTCCTGGTATACATTTGGAATTAGGTCCAACGCAACGTTATATATGTGTTATATTTATTAGTTCAATTATTATTTATTCTTACTGTATATGACTCTTGTACATTTTATGTTACGAATAGCTAGTGATGGTATCTATGGGCAGCAGACGCATAAATAAGAAGAATATAATAAACAAATAGAAAATACGAAAAGTTGTAATTATTATTAAAAAGAAAGAATAAAACATGGCGCAGTCGAAAAAAGGATTTTGAAGAACTTGGAACCGTTCAATTTATAATCTCAATTAGGGAAGCCCTCCGAAGGCCGCAAAACTTATCTTTGGAAGGTAATTTGAAAGAAAACTGGAGAAGATTCAAGCAAGGAGTTGATATTTATATGTCCGCTACAGGAAAAGAATTGGGAGATGAAGTCAAAATATCAATTTTGTTAAATTTTGCTGAAGAAGAGGCTGTAGAATAGGCCTTTCCAGTCATTTTCAGAAAAAATATATTTCGATAGAGAGCATTCTTACGTAACTCGTGTCCAATTTTTTTTCCATCAATTTATCGAGATAAAAATTATTGAAAACGCCAAAATGAACTACTGAATTCAAACGATCAGAAGAGCGGGAAGCCGTGTGACGTCAGTAAGCGAGTGATTCTGATTGGTTATACTCCTCCTTGCAGATAAAATAAATAATATGACTGACAGCGTTGCCATATCGTAAAAAAATATGATTTTCCAGAATATAATCTTTCACTTTCTCAATAATATCATGGGGAAATATATACCTACCTATCTCTTCAGTTCGAAATTCTAAATTATTAGCTTGGTAATTTTGGATTAACTTCGATTTGTGTTCATGGAAAATGGTATTTTCATTTGTACTCCATAAAGCTATTAACATAATTCATAGAATTCGACTTATTTACCTATTGTAAGTAGTACCTACAGAGTAAGGAACTTCATTTGGATTCAGGGAACCCAAATCTGTGATTCAGGAAAGCAGGTACCTATTAGGTAGTACAATGATACAATAAGTAAATGAGAAATCCAATTGAAATATTAATAATCCCTTGTCGACTCGACTGTCATTCCGGTATTCATTATTAGGAATTGGTATTCTAGTTCAAGAAGTATTAAAATAATTACTAACATTTTTAGTGAAAAGTGCAAATAGTGGTGCGATTAATTATCAACTTGACAACTGTGTAATGTCTATATTTCAATCTGTCGTTGACATAACCTTAACATAACCTATTCGTTGTAGCTAGTTGTTTGGAAACTAATTATATCCGAGTTTCTGTTTCAATTTTCATTCGTTCAAAATGAGTAAAATAGATGAAGGATTCGAAAAAGCGGGATCAGACAATTTGCCAATGGTAGACAGTGATATGGTAAACGATTTTTTTACAAATAATGCGAATTTTGTTAGTGCTGAAGTTCGCAATGTGAAAACGCAAAGGTTAGTTGTTCATGTTAACTACCAGAATCTGTACTTTGGTAAATATTCGAGGTGATATTGAAGGTTATTTCATTATTTCAGATCAGCCAAGGAGACTTATGGTGAAAGCCATATCATATGTTAAGTTGAAAAGAAATGGTGATATCTGTACAGTAAAAGCAAAAATCACTCCTGAACATAAGATTTACAAGAAAGCCTACAATGTCATCGCAATTATAAATGAAAAAGAGGAACAAGTCATTTCAAACGAATGTTTAGACTGCCCTGCCTCTCGAAGTAGAAACACTAAGTCATTTCTTTTTACAGATCTTAAAAAATCATTGTTCATAGTGAAGTTAATATATTTTTGTTTGTTTTCAGGACGTTGTAAACACGGTGTGGCTTTTTTATTATGGATCCACCGTCGCAATGAAGAACCTTCAGTAACTTCTACAGTATGCTATTGGAAAAGCTCGTCTTTGTCAAAAGTGGGCAGGATGGATTTTAGATCGGTTCTGTTCTTCCTGGCAAGATAATAAAATTGGAGTCTCCAAACCCATCATTCCTCAAGAGAGTTGTGGAGCAGTTTCCATCCAACACTGGAAGTTTATTCAAATTATTTCAACACGTGAAATATGAAAATATTTCTTTACATCAGTTGGCTTTGAGGTACAGAGAGATTAGTACCCAACGATGCGTAGAAGAATTCTGTGAATTCATCGTCAACAATATAACTGATGGGGACTGTAGAGAGGCTGAACTCAATACAAGAGAACAATCCCTCTGTCAAGATTGGTTCGAACTACCATATGGTAGAATCACTGCATCGGTACTGTATGAAAGTGCTAGATGCAAAACTGAGGCAGGGACACAGTGGAAAAAATTTTATGAGCAAGTTCACCAGTAGAAACTGAAGCTATCAGAAGAGGAAAAATGTTAGAGCCCCTTGTGATAAAGGAAGTTTCTAGACTAAAAAAAATTCAAATAAATAATGCTGGACTATTTTTGAAAAAAGAATATCCTATTTTTGGAGCATCTCCTGATGGAATATCTACAGAGTATGTTTTTGAAGTGAAGTGTCCATACAAAGAAAAGACTGTTCAGAAGTATAGTAGGCAAGGAGATATAACAAACAAATTTTATTACCAGATCCAACTACAAATGTTACTTTGTGGTAAAACTAAAGGACTTTTTTGTGTGGCTTCACCAACATTTGAAAATGACAAAAAAGTTGAAATACTCAAAATACACCTCAACGAAGAAAAAGTTATGGAAATAATGGATCAGGCGAAACATTTTTGGAGCAATGCAATATATCCTAATTTGTGATTAATTCAAATTATTGTTACTATGAAATACCTGTAAATTATCCTTCATATACATATGCTTATTAAAATACATTCTTATTGATATTTACCACTTTGATTATTTATGTTTTTATTTGGAAGATATTTACATTCAGTTTTTTCACTACTAGCCATAGGAAAGATTTTGTGAATTTAAATTGCTTAAATTGTTTTCTAAATATCTACTTCAATTAATTTTAAATCAAAAATTTTAATGTCAAGGTTGCCAATGAAAATACCAGAACTTACTTGCCTTGGAGATATACAAATTAAACTTTTGGCTTTCAACAAAATATTCAGATTTCAAACTAACAACTGAAATTTTTTTCTAGAAAGTCGTCAAAATACTATTTGCACCTCAAAATTATAACACTTGAGTTTTATCCCAAAACCAAACCACTATTTTCAACACCTTGACACATGTTTCAATCATCAACTGACCATCTTCTGGATGAAGAATAAAATTGTAATTCTTCCTGTTGGGATAAAACTCCAGCGTATTCATCAAAGGTTCCAAACAGTGCAGTGCAAGTACTTTAAAATCAGTTAGTCTCTCAACATAATGCAAAGATGAGAAAAAAACTCAAGTTTTCATCACTATGTTCAGTCACATATTTCGAAGTAGGTAGTAAATAAAAAAACTGAATTTTCAAAAATGAGTATATTGATGAAAAATACATTATTTGTTCATTCTAACAGTGGCTTTTCTAAATTGATAAGTGCACATGCTATAATCACTACTGGATGTATGAATTTTATGAGTTTGTTGTTAACAACAGCATGAGGTTTTAAAATTTGATAGTCTCTTATCCTTCGAATAACTCTTTCAATGTGGATTCGTAATGAAGCTATTTGTTTGCTTTCATTCACCTCACTCTTCGAGCTTTTCTGGTTTGAACTAACAGAAGGTGGTCTAATTAGTTTACATTTCTTTTGTTCAAGTAATGTACCAATGTTCTTGAATCATCTGTCTGCCATAACCTGACATTCTGACGGCAACCTATCCAGAAAATTGCTTTGCAATACAATATCCTTGTCACTCATTCTCCCAGCAAAACACTCTGATATAAAATTGATAAATCCATTTGGAGTACTAGATATCAAGAATTTCACTGTATTACAAGGTTTATATTCAGACCAGGTGCTGGCCTGTGCCACTGAGTCAGAGGGTTTTTCAATTTCTATTTCAAAACAATCAATTATACATTGTACTTTGGCATATCTGGCTCTGAAAGGTATCGGTAATAGTTTCATCACAATTTGGGCATTTGGAAAAAAATTTAGATTTTGTAATAAACTAGCAATTTTTGGAACAGTCTGTACAAAAATTTGTTGAAGGCGTGAAACAATCAAACCAAAATCTAATGCCAAATGGAAATAAGGGTCATTCAATCTGATTTTCTTCAATGTTATCGAAACATGTTCTTTGGGCACTTTGCACTCTTCACTTATCATTTCGATAATTTTATAGGTATTCTTTGGGACACCTAAAATAAATTTCGGGTACTTCTCTATAATGCTAACAGTAGTTTTGAGTCTCTTATGTTTTATCTCACTTTCATCCACAGAAGTACTGTCTGAGGAACTAGGTATGTATTCCACTGTTGACATTGAACTTCTAGAACTTGTTGATGATGGTGAATAGGTAACATTTGCTTTTAAATGTTTTTCTCTGAATAACGGAGAACTTGCTTCATCAACCATATTTTCAGCTTTAAAAGAGACTTTCTACGTGTTTGTTGATACACTTCGAAATTTACTTCTCAAGTTTACTTGAACACCTAATGAACATGTGATTCTTTCATATGAATGATGCACTCGAAATGAACCAGATGGAGAAGGTACTTCAGCTCGTATCTTGGGTTTTTTTAAATCAGGTGATTCTTCATCGAAGAGTTTTTTCACAACACCCTCCTTCGAAGTTGAGGCCACTGGATGGTCCATAGGTTGATGGCAATAATCCACCAAGGTGTCAAATTTTCTTTTCTTTGCCGACTCACTCAAACCACTGGGCAAGTCAGTTGGTGGTGGACCTTCCAAGTATTTATGAGGTACCACTCCATGTTTCAGAAATAACTTTTTTCCGATGGTTTTGTAGCACATCCAATTCGATGCAACTTTTTCTAGCTGTAAATTATATTATGAACACAACTGAATTATTGAAATACTCTGATAATACTTACATCAAAGTGGTCTTCGCAGGCAAGATTGTTTCTACCGAGATGAACTGTTTCAGGAAGTTTCGCTATCCTCCAGTTATTTTGTACGTCTGAATTTCTTGGCACGTAAACAAATATTTTATTTGGATTATCCGTCGTATTCCGACAAATCGGAACTAAACATTTTTTAGCGACCATTGTCAAAATCACAACCCAAATTAACAATAAACGATCAGAATCTTAAAACAACACGTCGAATAATGAATAATGGCTAACAAGGAGGTTATATACAAGCTATCAAAAAAATTTTTTTTTGAGACTTACGTAGTTTGACCTCCTGAATAAAAAATCCAAATGAAATCTTTGGCGGTCTCAAGTAATTTCGGAGATACGGGCCTTTTTTTGAATGAAAACTGTTTTTTTCTAGCACACGTTTCTTCTTCGAAAAACACACTCAAATGCCTCCTGATTTTCACCAGCACAATATACACACCCTAATTCACCAGTTTGACATTTTTTTTTTTCATTGAAAACAGTTTTTTATCAACAAATTCTACTTTATTTTAGCAATAACAAAATCAACAGATTCATGCTGTTTTGTTTAGTTAATATCTGTCAGGTTGGTCACAATGGAATTGACGTAAGGGCGAAGCGACATTGCCAGTGTGATTCTAGAAATATTCAATTCACGTATAAAGTCTTGTTCATACCCTCGCGAATTTCGCATTTTTTTGCGAATAAAATGTCTGCCGACATGGTTCTGCATCGACAATTGGTCCGGCATGACTGGCAGCCATTTTATTCGCAGAAAAATTGCTATATTCGCGAGGGTTTGAACAAGACTTAACATGGAATATTTTCGTGAATGAGTAAGAAAAATGAGTTGATAACCACAAAATTTTCCCATCAACACTTTAACTGCACCTATGAAACAATGGTACTTATACTGTTTCTAAATGACTAGCAAAATTCAAAGGACGAGACAGATCACGGAAATGTGCGCAAACATAACATGAATACACATGCGCACAAAAAATAATGAGCACTTTTCACATAAAATGAACCTACTTCAATGACTATAACTTATCCCGACAGACCCGATCTCATGCAAACCCAACCGAACTTACCCGACTATACAATACAGTTAGGTTTCGTCTTTTCTATCTGTTTGCGCATGCGCACTTACCAAAAATGAATGTTTGTGATCCGACACGTTTATTCAAGTAATTATTTGTTCGCAAAAAATGCCTCCTAGCTCTGTCTATTTGAAAATATCTTTTGTGCATTCAAAATATTAATACCAAGACTTTTTCCAAATCCTGTCCTCACAACGAAATGGCTTGTTTCATACCGAGGTAGCCAGTATCAATGTCTTTCATTGAATCAACAACAGCGAGTCTTAAAAACTTTACAATACAATGCGACGTTGTCAGATTCCCTAAAATTCCTGAATACTGAATACTCATGAATATGAAGTGTTTGTAGTGGATAGTTTTCAGAAGTATTGGCGCCCTAGAGAGTGACACTTTTTTCACAAATAATAATAATAATGATAGTTCCTCATAAACACTCGAAGAGTGAACCATTCTTAGTGAAGATATTCAGCAAGAAATACGTAGGCAAAGCGAGCACGCGCATTCCTATTTCTACTTTGTAACTTATGTAACTTATCTCTTACTTCTTGGTGAAGATATCTGCGAGACAGACACGAGCACGCGCATTTCCATTACTACTTTGTCGATTTCTGTCAACTTTGAGTAGAAATTTTCATAACTTATCTGTTAGTGAACAAGATCAGAAATACGCTAGCGAAGCGAGCGCGCTCGCCCGACATTTCGCAAATCCGCGCGTGCGGATTTGCGAAATGTCGGGCGAGCGCGCGCATTCCCATCACTACTTTGTCGATTTCTGTCAACTTTGAGTAGAAATCTTCATACCTTATCTGTTAGTGAACAATACCAGAAATACGCGAGCGAAGCGAGCTCGCTCTCCCGACATTTCACTAACAGATAAGGTATGAAGATTTCTACTCAAAGTTGACAGAAATCGACAAAGTAGTGATGGGAATGCGCGCGCTCGCGTATTTCTGATCTTGTTCACTAACAGATGAGGTATGAAAATTTCTACTCAAAGTTGACAGAAATCGACAAAGTAGTAATGGAAATGCGCGCGCTCGTGTCTGTCTCGCAGATATCTTCACCAAGAAGTAAGAGATAAGTTACATAAATTACAAAGTAGTAATAGGAATGCGCGTGCTCGCTTTGCTTACGTATTTCTTGCTGAATATCTTCACTAAGAATGGTTCACTCTTCGAGTGTTTATGAGGAACTATCATTATTATTATTATTTGTGAAAAAAGTGCCAGTCTCTAGGGCGCCGATACTTCTGAAAGCTATCCACTAGTATTCAGGAATTTTAGGAAATCTGACAACGTCGCATTGAATTGTAAAGTTTTTAAGACTCGCTGTTGTTGATTCAATGAAAGACATTGATACTGGCTATCTCGGTATGAAACAAGCCATTTCGTTGTGAGAACAGGATTTGGAAAAAGTCTTGGTATTAATATTTTGAATGCACAAAAGATATTTTCAAATAGACAGAGCTAGGAGGCATTTTTTGCGAAAAAATAATTACTTGAATAAACGTGTCGGATCACAAACATTCATTTTTGGTAAGTGCGCATGCGCAAACAGATAGAAAAGACGAAACCTAACTGTATTGTATAGTCGGGTAAGTTCGGTTTGGTTTGCATGAGATCGGGTCTGTCGGGATAAGTTATAGTCATTGAAGTAGGTTCATTTTATGTGAAAAGTGCTCATTATTTTTTGTGCGCATGTGTATTCATGTTATGTTTGCGCACATTTCCGTGATCTGTCTCGTCCTTTGAATTTTGCTAGTCATTTAGAAACAGTATAAGTACCATTGTTTCATAGGTGCAGTTAAAGTGTTGATGGGAAAATTTTGTGGTTATCAACTCATTTTTCTTACTCATTCACGAAAATATTCCATGTTAAGTCTTGTTCAAACCCTAGCGAATTTCGCAATTTTTCTGGGAATAAAATGGCTGCCAGTCATGCCGGACCAATCGTCGATGCAGAACCATGTCGGCAGACATTTTATTCGCAAAAAAACTGCGAAATTCGCGAGGGTATGAACAAGACTTTATACGTGAATTGAATATTTCTAGAATCACACTGGCAATGTCGCTTCGCCCTTACGTCAATTCCATTGTGACCAACCTGACAGATATTAACTAAACAAAACAGCATGAATTTGTTGATTTTGTTATTGCTAAAATAAAGTAGAATTTGTTGATAAAAATGAAAAAAAAAATGTAAAACTGGTGAATTAGGGTGTGTATATTGTGCTGGTGAAAATCAGGAGGCATTTGAGTGTGTTTTTCGAAGAAGAAACGTGTGCTGGAAAAAGCCAGTTTTCATTCAAAAAAAGGCCCGTATCTCCAAAATTACTTGAGACCGCCAAAAATTTCATTTGGATTTTTTATTCAGGAGGTCAAACTACGTAAGTCTCAAAAAAAAAATTTTTGATAGCTTGTAGCGCCCGGTTAACGGAATTTTACCATGTTATGTTTTTAGGCTGTGTCAAGTCACCGGTCGGACAAGGCACGCGCGTTCAGTATGAAGTATGACGATGAGTCGGACCGACCAGATGATTGAAAATATTGGTCACATACATACAGTTCTAATGAGGTCGTTAAGTCAACCAAATGACCGCGCTGGTCGAATCATATTGGTCATACCGGAGACTTGTCTCAGCCTTAATGTTGATTTATTTACATGGTTGCCACATTTACAGTTATATTTTCCGAGAGTATTATTTCAACGAAGATTAAATTCAGATCACGATGTAATCAATAATTATCACATGAAATATAGTACGATTACTGAATTCATTTATGATGAAACTGAAAATATCTGCTATACTATCTGACAGAATATGTGGCTGAACCGCCTGAATCTGCTCGACTCGAAAATGACAGCATATATGATCTTTACTAGTCTTGGGATATTCTCATGTTTACGGTAACTTGAGAGTAACCAGTAATAAATTACTAACAATTTAGTTCAATTCGTTATCATTCGTAATTAATTCGGAGATTTTACACAGACTTGGCAACTGCGGCGTCCCTCAGTCACTCTCGGCTTCATCTGCGCCATCCCAAACTTCAGCCAATCATATTACAAGAAGACACTGACGTCACAGCGGAGGGACGTTTGAATTTATGGATATTGAAATCACGTATTCAATATTGAATAAATCAGTTTTTCAAAATTTAAAGTAGATAAATGGTTAGAACTATGATATAAACTACCCTCCATTACGTCATGTAAAAAAAAGTGCATATTTTAAGATACTGGAATTGTCCATTATTCAATACATTCAAATTAAACTCGGATCAGAAAATAGTGTATGCAGAGGTGGTGAAAGCATTCAAAAGTTATTGCAACCCTAGAAAGAACCAAGTATATGAAAGGTTTCTTTTCTATAACAAGAATCAGGAAGAAAATGAATAATTTGATCATGTCGTGACAGATGTCAAAAAATTACTTGGCAATTATTGTGAGTTTGGTGATCAAGAAAATTCTATGCTCAGAGATAAAATCGTCCTTGGGGTGAATAGTCTCAGTTTACAAGAGTAGTTGTTGGGAATTGCCGATCTATCCTGTGATAAAGCTGTTGAAATGTGTTGAGTATCAGAAACTACAAAAAACCAAATGTTGTTGGTTAGCAATGAAAAAATGATTGAAGAAGTCAAACGAAAATATCCCCAGAGAAACTGCAGAAGCGATGAACGAAGAGGAAAATACCTTTGTTTCAAGTGTGCAACAGAACACGAAAGAATGAGATGTCCTGCTTATGCTAAAAAGTGTTCGGGATGTCAGAGATATAACTACTTCAGCAAGATGTGTCCAATGAAGAATTCAGTTCGTGAAATAGTCCAAGAGGAAAAAGAGGTCTAATATTAAGAATCAAATTCTGAACTGGATTCGAACATTTTTTTGTTCATAGTTTAAATGGTAATGGTCAGAATCAGAATGCCTGGATTGAAACAATTAAAATACAAGGTAGATATATAAATTTTAAACTAGATTCAGGTTCAGAAACAAATACATTGCCATTAAAATTATTCAAAGAACTAGATAATTATCAAAAAATTCCTTTAAAAAAACCTAAGGCCACATTTTTGAATTACGATGGCCACGAACTAAATGCAATTGGTATAGCTTACTTAGTAAGTGAAATAAAAAATTCTGAATATAAAATTGAATATTTAATTGTTGATACAAATTCTTGTCCTTTATTAGGTATTAATACATGCTCAACACTCAATTTGGATTGCCCGAATTAATGAGATTTTTTCACAGCAAGCTGATAAAAATGCATTCGTGTTAAAAATGAAGACGTATTCAAAGGTTTGGGTAAATTGAATGAAAAGTGCCATCTTAAATTGAAGGACGGGTCTGTTCCTGTGGCCAAGCCTCCTAGAAGGGTTCCCATGAGCATTAGGAGTCGTTTACAGGAAAAGTTGAATGAATTAGAAACAAAAGGTATAATTTCAAAAGCTACTGAGCCATCTGAGTGGGTAAGCAATTTGGTTGTTGTTGAAAAACCGGATTCTTCTGTTAGATTATGTATTGATCCTCAAGATTTGAATAAAAATCTGGTAAGGGACTATTTCTGCATTCCAAAAATCGAAGATTTGAAAGATTTTTCTGGAAAAAACGTTTTTTACGGTTGTTGATCAAAAAGACGGTTTTTATCAAGTAGAACTAGATGAAAATTCTTCAAAGATTTGCACGTTAGCACTATTTTTGGATTGCATAAATTTAATCGGTTACCTTTCGGTATTTGTGTGGCTCCAAAATAGTTTCAAAAGATGAATTCAAAATATTTTTCGGATATAAAGGGTGTTTTCATATATTTTGATGATATATTGATAGCAGGTGAAAATATTGTGAAGCATGATGAAATGTTACAAAGGGTGATGCATAGGGCAAGATTAATGAATATGAAATTTAACTTGAATAAATTACAATACAGGTTAGAAGAAATAAAATATGTTCGGTTTATCTTCAATAAAGATGGTTGGAAACCTGATCCGAATAAAGTTAAATCAATAACAGATCTTGAACCACCATCATGTAAAAATGACTGCAAAAACTGCTAGGTATGATACATTGTTTAGGATCATTCATTCCAAATTTGTCAGAACTTACAGTTAATTTGTGAAATTTGCTAAAAGTCCAGTTGAGTGGCAATGGCTGACTGTTCATGACCGTGAACTAAGTGTTATTAAAGACACAATTACCAAAGCACCTATTCTCAATAATTTTGACAGTAAAAAACCGGTCATCACACAGAGTGATGCATCTAAAAATGGTTTGGGTTGTTGCATGTTACAAAATAATAGGCCAATTTCATTTGAATCACGTAGTTTGACAGATACAGAGAAATGATATTCACAAATTGAGAAGGAGATGTTGGGTTTATATTTTGCTGCAGAAAAGTATCATAATTTCATTTATGGTTTAGCTGATGTTACTTTATTAACAGATCACAAACCATTATTGACTATTATGAAAAAAACTATTGCAGATATCGCTTCCCGTCGTTTGCAAAGGATGAAAATAAAACTATTGAAATATTGTTTCACTATAAAATTCATTCCTGGTAAGGATCTACATATTGCTGATTTTTTGTCTAGAAATTATCTGAATCACAATAATGAGGATGATATTGAATTAATTGAGGTAGTTCATAGTGTTGAGAAAGATTTGAATATGTCAGGACATAGGAAAGAACAATTTAAAACTAGCATATCCTACGATAACGATTCTCAAAATTTAATTGATTATATAAATAACGGTTGGCCCAAGCGTTACAATAAAGTTTCCCTAAACTTGAGAAGTTATTGGAATAATAAGCAAGATTTACTTGATGATACAATTATTGTACCAAAAAAGTTGAGGAAAGATATGCTATCACTTCTACATGAAGGACACTTTGGAATTTGCAAATCTAAAAATCGCGCAAATTTTCTACTGGCCAAATTTAAATAATGATATTGAGTTCGTGTAATATCTGTATGAAATATTCGAAAAATAACGTGAAATAAGAGATTTGTCACGACATACCAGAACTTCCATTCAGGAAGATAGCTAGTGATATATTTTCATTTGCTGGAAATGACTATCTTGTGATAGATTATTATTCCAAATGGATACATTTTTTTTAAATCGAAAATAAGTCTAGTGACGAGGTTAACAGGAGTTTGAAAAATATTTTTTCAATTTTCAGAATTCCTGATGAATTCTTGTTCTTGGAACTTTAAAATTATAGCAAGTAGTCCTCATTATCCAAAATCGAATGGGTTAGCTGAAAAGGCAGTAGCAATCTCAAAAAATATTTTGAAACAATGTCCAGATTTTCGTTTGGGTCTTTTGGAATATAGGAATACTCCCTCAACAGGTATTTCCGTTTCACCTTGTCAGTTAGTGATGAATAGAAGAGTCCAAACTAAAATACCAATGAATCGTAATTTACTGAAATTTGAAAATTTCAATCACGAACATGTCAGAAATAAAATGATAGATAATAAAAAACGATCTAAAGTATTTTATGACATGCATTCTAAGAGAAGACCGGATCTAAACGTTGGCGATAAGTGATGATAAAAAAATGAAAGTTGTGGGAATCTGGAAAAGTGGTAAAATTACATGACACGCCACGATCTTATTTGGTAAGAGATAATGTTCATAAGAGGCAGAATTCAGTCAAATGATATTAGTTTTTATGAAAGTGAACCGGAACCAGAAACTTTCAAACACTCAGATATCAGTCAACCTAATTCTTCTTCTTCAGTAAATAACCAGGTTCAATCCGAGTCTTCTGAGGATGTTAGTGTCAGACCTGAAAGAGAAATATCTGGGTCCAGTAGAACAAGAAGTGGACGATTGGTAAAATTACCACAAAAATTTAAGTGCTTTTATTTATATTGATTAACAAATGTGTTTGGGTTTTGCTTCTTGAGAAGGGAAGATGTTATATATGTGTTATATTTATTAGTTCAATCATTATTCATTCTTACTGTATATGACTCTTGTACATTTTATGTCACGAATAGCTAGTGATGGTATCTATGGGCAGCAGAGGCATAAATAATTGAAGAATATAATAAATAAATAGAAAATATGAAAAGTTGTAATTATTATTAAAAGAAAAGAATAAAACAACGTGTTGAACCGACCGAATACATGGTTCAGCTGATTTTTCGTTTCCACCCTCTATTCAACAAACTAATTATGACGATGGCATATAAATTAATTGTATTACATTGCGTAGATCCTGGCTATCGCGATATCTTTGCAAACTAAGCTATTCAGGAAATAATCCAGCCGTATTCCACTCGACCTATAAATTTAAATGGATTAAACTCTCAAAATAGTTTTTTCATGATTGTGTTTTATTGTCAAATAGTTTCTTGAGCCATGATTAAAAGATCATCTGACTTACCTGTTAAAGAAAATTGTTCATTATTATATGAACATTTTCGTCGAACAATACAAAGATTAATTGACTTACCTATTGTTAGAAATGATTGAGAAAAATTGTGTGTTTGGATTATTGTTAGAAAACTTGTGTCAATTCGTTACTGTCAACTAGTAAGAGAAAAACTCATTTTTCATAAACGCATCTTCATTAAAGATTTTGTCCATTATAAATCTTTTTGGAGACTGTGACAGGACTGTAAAATGGAGAAAATAAACCAGTTACAGAAAAGGAGGACTAAGCTGAGACGCGTTTACAAAAATATGCGAGGACCTGGATAGTTTATTGAAAGCACCTTTACCCAGAAGAGAAGATGTGATGTGATGTGAGCAGATTCGAGAATTCGCTATTTTCCTAAAACTCCAAAGTCGATTTGAATGTTATTTTCAGAAACCATTTTGCATTAGCTCCCCACCTTGTGAAAGATATAACATTACATTCAGTTATAAAAAATAAGAGCCTTTGAAACATGGAAAAAAATTGGATATGTATACTCTTGTGACGTAGAATGTCTTCGCTAGATTCTAGTATTTCTTGCTGACTTTATACTGTGCTCACATTTCAAATACGTTCGATGTAAACAATGATCTCTTGTTGCGTGTCTACTTTGTGATCACCAATTCTCGCAACGCTATTGGTCATTAGAACATCAACCTAATCAGACAGTCCAGACTTTACAGAGTGATATTCAGGTTGGCTGCATTACTAAAGCTGCGTTTTGTAGTTTTCTTTTGTGTTTCTAATCACATTATTGATTATTTACTTCAAATATTTGTTTGGTGTGAAGTTTTGTGTTGGTTTCGGGATACGCCTCTGTTCTAGTTTGGCGTTCACGTACTTTTGTTGACATCGTCCATATTTGCAATTTGAATACACTATAGTTGATGGTACTGACATGAATCTGACAGTGGAACCGCTGACATTTGTTAATGTTGTTACTGTCAGTCGTGAAATTGTTATTTGAAGATCACTTTCACTACTCGTGAAATTGGAGAACTTTATTAAAGCTAGCAGTGAAAATTCACCACCCGTACTATATAATGATTCACGAATTTGTATCTCGCAATCCAAACTATTTGAGTATGGAGATGAAAGGATTGAAAAATATGAAGTGAGTACTGTTTATTTGGAACTCATTCTGATGGCATGAATATCCCTTTCTTATTAGGTTTATTTATAAGGCTGCTAGATTATGCTGTAGTAATGATGCTTTGGGTTACGTGAAGCTGAAAATGGAAGGTTATATTCGTATCATCAAGTGCCGTTGTTATACAGGGTGGGGCACCGAAAACAAAACAGATCGAATATCTTCAAAACACATGTGTTGTGAAAAAATTCAAAAACACGTCGATTTTTAATCCAAGGGGGACATCTTCCTATCATAACCTCAACTGTCATACTCCTCCCCTCACCCCTTGATCACTATCACCCAAACAATTTGAATAGGGAAGTAGTGAGTGTGACACATCATTTAAAAGATAATTTCATAAGGAATTCAGCCATGTCAATTTTTGCTACCTAACTTCTTATTTTGGCGCCCTCTTGCGGGAAAACAACTGTTCCAAATTACAAATTTTGATACTTCATTTGCAAGCTAATTTGACATAAATTCGTCCGATTCGATTCAAAATTGAAATGTGGTGGTTTTCAGGGTCGACAATTATGATTTGGTTGTCAATGCATAAAAACAATATGGTGGCTCCAAGATGGCGGATGAAATTTGTAATGATAGCCCGATTTGAATCAAAATTTTTATGTGGGGACTTTCAGGTTCGGAAATTATAATTTTTTTGTCGCTGCAAAAAACAAGATGGCGTGCGAAATTTGTAGTTATGGTTTGATTCGACCCGGCACCGAAAACGAATTCTTCAAATACATGTGTTGTGGAAAAAAAGCAAAAACACGTTGATTTTAAATCCAAGAGGACATCTTCGTATCATAACCTCAACTGTCATACCACTTTTCCTTCCCTTTGGTCACTCATACAATTTCAATAGGGAAAATAATAAGTGTGACACAGCATTGAAAAGGTAATTCCATAAGGAATTTAGACATGTGAGTATTCACTACATAACTTTTCATTTTGGCGCCCAATTGCGGGACAAACAACTGTTTCATATTCCAACTTATGAAATTTAATTTGAAAGCTAATGTGAACAATTCACGAAAACATAACAAATATTGAAAAAATCAACATTGTACAAACTTGAATTGTAAAATTTTGCATAAATTGCTCAAAAAACGGCAGGACAGCGTTTCGAGAGTAACTAATACTCATGAAAACACTTTGAGCATCTACTGTGAATTAATGTAGTTTGGAATAATTGGATTTGAATTTATGCAAGATTTTCCAATTCTTTAAGTTTATGCCCAATTATTTTTTCGAAACCTTTTATTGAACTTGACCTGTTAATAAGTATGTATGTGTGGGACAAATCTTGCAGCTGAATTTTGACCTACTTCTATTTGTCCGATCAACTTGAACTTTGGTAGGTGTTCATAATTGCGATGAAAATGTATTATGAAATTTTTGTTAAAAAAAAAACAACAAAATGGCAACTCCAGTATGGCAACTCCAGTATGGCAGTTGATATTTGTAGTTATGGTCGGATTCGTTCAAAATTGGATTGTGGGGGTTTTAGGTACAGATTTTCAGCATGACTGAATATAATTGAGTAAAATTGATAAAAAAGCTTTCATACAAATGCAATGAAAAAACATATTTTGTTTTTGAAGTGGGACGTAGGTTATTCTGTGCGTAACAGATTCAAAAGCTTGCCGCTAGTAAAAAATAGGTATTTGTGCGAGGTAAAATTCTGATTCTGTTACGCACAGAATAACCTACGTCACACATCTAACAAAAATGTTATTATTATTATTTTTAGTGCATTTGTATAAAAGCTTTTTATTATCAATTTAATTAATTCATTTTAGTCATGCTGAAAACTTGTAAAACCCCCATATGCCAATTTTGAATCGAATCGAACCACAATTACAAATTTCGTCCGCCATCTTGGTTTTTTGCATCAACAAAATAATCATAATTTCTGACCCTGAAAATCCCCACACAATAATTTTGACTCGAATCGGACCATAATAATAAATTTTATCCGCCATCTTGGAGCCACCCTCTTGTTCCATCTTGCATTGACAAACAAATCATAATCTCCGTCCTTGAAAACCACCACATGTCAATTTTGAATCGAATCGGACCACAATTGCTAATATTGTTTGCCATTTTGGAGCCGCCATTTTGTTTTTTCCCTTAGAAAAATTTTATAATGCATTGTCACATAATTTATATCAAATTAGCTTGCAAATGAACTATCTTAATTCGGAATCCGGAACAGTTATTTTTCCCGCAAGATGGCTCCAAAATAAGAAGTAAGGTAGCAAAAATTGACATTGCTGAATTCCTTATGAAATTACCTTTTTAATGATGTGTCACACTTACTACTTTCCCTATTCAAATTGCTTGGGTGATGTTGACCAAGGGGAGGGGGGATAGGTATGACAGTTGAGGTTATGATAGAAAGATGTCCCCTTTGGAATAAAAATCGACCTGTTTTTTCATTTTTTCGAGAACACATGTATAATTAATAATAAACCCCATGTATAATAATTATTTTCCAGTAACTATTTAGTTTGTCTCCAATTTGTCATATTTGGCATCAGTTAATTTACGCTGTAGTTTTGCGAAATAAAGCCTATAAATCGCAAAGGTTTTCTATTACAATGTTTTTCACAGACCATTAACAAATTCACATTACTTGATGCGTATCCCATTCCTAACATAGAAAACATCGTTTCAAATGTAGCAAAATACAAAGTATTCAGTACTATAGATTTGAAAAGTGCATACCATCAGATACCTATTCAAGAAAAGGACAAACCCTAAACAGCCTTTGAAGCAGAAATTGAACTTTACCAGTTAAGAAGAATTCCGTTCGGGGTTACAAATGGAGTTTCTTGCTTTCAACGAGTAATCGATTCTATATCTCAAGAAAATTCAGGAGTGTTTGCTCATTCAGACGACGTTACCGTGTGCGGCAAAACTCAAGATGATCATGACAAAAACTTGAATGATTTCATGTGCACTGTCACAGAATATGGATTAACACTAAATGAAAGGGAAAAAGCAAAGAAAACAGGAACATCTCAGATTTTGATTAAATTTATTCTGATGGTTCAGGGTACATTAAAAACGATAAAAAAACAAAAAAAAATTGCGGAAATGCCTGGAAGACATTTATTTTCGTAATAAATATTGAATAGTGGTATGTAAAAGTGCACAAACACATGCACTTTAATCCAACTTTTTACCTACATTCTAATCAGCAACACATATTGGAAGACAGGCAATATAATTTTAAGCCAGACAAAATCCATTGGCACACCCAAAATATACAGAATACTCTTAAATCATTGGTGATTTTACTTAAAAAATCATTGAATTCTGACTAATATAATATTGTCAACTGTCAAATATAGACAAGAAAGAATGTTGCGATGTTGTCAAATTTCTAAAATTCCAGCAAATTAAGTACGAAGTACTGATTTGTCGAAAATTAATAGAAAATTCCTTTTCTATGAAGTTTTGACGCTATTATAGTCGATAACTATATTATGGAAAACCAAAATTAGTACCTAAATGAGACTACCAAAAATTTGAATTCTGAAAAGTGAATCTATTCGAATTTAAGTGGAAAAGAATATCATCGTTGTACGTGAAAATGTGAACGAATTGTATGGAGAAGTCTAAAAAAGATCTGCTTATAGAATGCACATATTTCATACCTTGATGAATCGTCAACAAGTGTAAAAGGTCCACCACATTTGGGACAAAAATATTCCCCTTCTTTTGGTACAAGTTGCCAGTTTCTTAATTTCATTATCAAATCGTGTCTATTTTCACAAATATTATAAAGTTTGATGATATTCATCTTAATCAGTTTGAATGAGACGAACTTTCAAAACTGAATGGCAGTTGTTTTATTCATTAACTTGAGTTTGGCCAACTGCATGTCCGCGCGCACGGATTTGCGAAATGTCGACCGAGCGCATGCGCATTTCCTCTTCATGTACATTTTCTTGATCTTCATGTAGGAAGACTAACAGCCGTATGCATAGTCAATCGCCAGCGACTCGCCAGAGTTTCGCCGTTCGCTACACAAGGATTATAATGCACAGTCCAGCTCCAAAAAAGTGACACCTACGCGATAAGTCACATTTTGGAGAAACGCTGGCGATGTACTACTTTTTTGGAGCTGGACTGTGCATTATATTTCTTGTGTTGCGAGCGGCGAAACTCTGGCGAGTCGCTGGCGATTGACTATGCATACGGCTGTAAGTCTGTTCCGATTACATATAAAAATTGCAAAGGCTTTGATCTTGGCAGAAAAGCGAGCGCGTAGCGCGCGCTCGGTCGATATTTCGCAAATCCGCGCGCACGGATTTGCGAAATGCTCATTTCCTTTTCCATGAACATTTTCTTGATCGTCATGTACGAGGACTAAAGTCTGTTGCGATATTACATATAAGAACTGCAAGAGAAGAGAGAAGAGAAGAGAAGAGAAGAGAAGAGAAGAGAAGAGAAGAGAAGAGAAGAGAAGAGAAGAGAAGAGAAGAGAAGAGAAGAGAAGAGAAGAGAAGAGAAGAGAAGAGAAGAGAAGAGAAGAGAAGAGAAGAGAAGAGAAGAGAAGAGAAGAGAAGAGAAGAGAAGAGAAGAGAAGAGAAGAGAAGAGAAGAGAAGAGAAGAGAAGAGAAGAGAAGAGAAGAGAAGAGAAGAGAAGAGAAGAGAAGAGAAGAGAAGCGCGCGCGTGGCGCGCTTGGCCGACATTTATTTTTCTCTCTGTACATAATGATACAATGTGCACCATCTGAATGATATTTAGTAATATGAAGGTACGTTGATAATAAGAACGAAAAAAAATGCAGTTGGCACTTTCAAATCTCGAGAAAATAATTAAATAAAAATTACTGATTTTTAACTTGAACTGTATTTCAAAATCTATCCATCAACGAACTATGTGATTCTGCACGTTCAATCAGTGCATCGAATACTACAATATACTGAAAATTCAGCTAATTTTACCTAGAACCATTTTACCTATAAAAAGTGCGGGGTCCTTTAGTTCCTTGCTGCAAATGGCCGACCTGTCGTAAAAGAACGTTACTGACAAAGTAAGCAATGAACTGAAGGATAGAAAAGATGTAATTCGAAAACGATGCACTCATCTTCCGCAACTAGTAAGTACTCACAAACTTTGTTGATTTCGAAAATTGTACTGAGTCATCATACAAATTGGACTAAATGGATTAAAACATCCAATAACAGTAGCTGAAGTCATATCCGAACAAGGGAATGTAAAAGGGAATCGTGAATATTCATCTATCGTCAACATATACTTGTTGTTGGTACAGCTTGGTAAGGGTCCCTTGAAGTCGATATTGAGACGTTCAAACAGTGAAGTTGCTTTTATAAGGTGGCTCCCAATATTCTTATGAAATCTTGGTTTCATCGGCACAAATTGGACAACGTCTTCTATTGAATAAGGTAGATTTCTCAGTCGTATGAATTGTTACATTCTAGTTGTTCCAGAGTGACACAATGATTGATGTAAAGCATGAAGTTGATCTTTGGAACTCGCTGAACATATTCTTGAAGGTGCGTCTGCAGCCAAGTTCGAATGGCCTGGGCGATACACACATGTCGTAATTAGATAGAGGACAACTCTAGGCGCCAACGTATAATCTTTTTATTCTTGATTTTGCTGGAATGACTTGTATCGAACATAAATGACACTGCTTCTTGGTCAGTTACGAGTTTAAACTTTAGATTTATGAGAAAGTGTCTCCACTTCCGTATAGCTTCAACACAGACATATGCTTCTTTTTCTATAGATAAGTAATGGCGTTCAGAATTAGAAATAGCACTTGAAAAAAATGCTACTGGTCTACTGGACTGCGTCAATGTGGATGCTATAGTCGGAAGCATCTGTTTCTACTACAAGTTGTTCATTTTCCTTAATCGTCCATAAGAGTGATTCCATTATCTCACTTTTGATAGTTTCAAAATCTCTAACGACGTTATACGGTAGAGAAAAAGTTTTGCAATTAATGAGAGTCCTTACTTTCTCTGAAAACTTTGTGATCCATCTGGAATAGTGTAAGAACATACCAATTACTCGTTCAAGACAGGATGTGTCTTAGGGAACAGGTAAATTGATAAGACGTTTGAGACGATCTGGATCTGGATTGAGTGTTCTGTTCTCTATCGTATACCCAAGTAGATTGATTGAACGCTTTGAATAATCACATTTCCTTTCATTGGTAAAAGTTAAGAAAACGGTAACCTCACCGATTTTGATGAAACTTTCACAGATGAGTCAAAATACAATAAAAACACGACAGCAAACGAAATTTTGATGCGGAAATTATAACTTTGGAAGATATGACCTTTTCAAGTACCAAAAAAGAAGTTAACCGGTAATTTCACCCTAGGAAAGTTAAATGACTGAAAGTTTCGTCTATCTCTCAGCAACACACTAACTACACATTTATCCAGCTATTGTTGTCACTAATTTTCTCTCAAATAGCATTTACAAATTCAAAAAAGGCACAATTATTTTTTATTATGAATTTTTCTATACACACAAACGTCAAACTTCAATCATGAAACATCGTAGGTGGTTGAGATATCTGTGCTTCAGTACTTCTACAGCGTTGCCAAATGACCTGAGGTTATTACGAATTTATCAAACGTCAGTTTAGAAAATATGAGTGAGTGTGACATTTTGCAACAGACTTGGGCTTCCTTCATGAAGTTCAATGGAATCTTGGCCTACATTGGCAAAATTTCGGAAATCATCATTTACCATTTACCAACTGTTGGCCAAGTGCAAAGCGTTTGCACATTTTTTAAGAAACCAAAACCGACTCAAGCTTCCTACATGAAGATCAAAAAAATGGACAAACGCGCTTTTCTGTCAATATCAAAGCCTTTGCAATTTTTATATGAAGCAATCGCAACAAACTTACAGCCGTATGCATAGTCAATTCCAGCGACTCGCCAGAGTTTTGCCGCACGCCACACAAGAACTATAATGCACAGTCGAGCTCCAGAAAAGTGGTACATCGCCAGTGTTTCGCCAAAATGTGACTTATCGCGTAGTTGTCACTTTTTTGGAGCTCGACTGTGCATTATAATCCTTGTGTAGCGAACGGCGAAACTCCGGCGAGTCGCTGGCGATTGACTATGCATACGGCTGTTAGTCTTCCTATATGAAGATAGAGAAAATGTACATGAAAACGTAAATGCGCATGCGTATTTACGTTATTTATTGTTATAATTACGACATGTGTGTATCGCCCAGGCCATTCGAACTTGGCTGCAGAGGCACCTTCAAGAATATGTTCAGCGAGTTCCAAAGAGCAACTTCATGCTTTACATCAATCATTGTATCACTCTGGAAAAACTAGAATGTACCATTTCATACGAGTGAGAAATCTACCGTATTCATTAGAAGACATTGTCCAATTTGTGCCGATGAAACCAAGATTTCATAAGAATATTGGGAGCCACCTTATAAAAGCAACTTCACCGTTTGAACGTCTCAATATCGACTTCAAGGGACCCTTACCAAGCTGCAACAACAGCAAGTATATGTTGACGACCGACGAATATTCACGATTCCCTTTTACATTCCCTTGTTCGGATATGACTTCAGCTACTGTTATTGGATGTTTTGATCCATTAAGTACAATTTGTATGATGACTCAGTACAGTTTTCGAATTCAACAGAGTTTGTGAGTACTTACTAGTTGCGGAAGATGAATGCATCGTTTTCGAATCACATCTTTTCTATTCTTCAGTTCATTGCTTACTTTGTCAGTAACGATCTTTTACGACAGGTCGGCCATTTGCAGCAAGGAACTAAAGGACCCCGCACTTTTTATTGGTAAAATGGTTCTAGGTGAAATTGTCTGAATTTTCGGTATATTGTAGTATTCGATGTACTGATTGAACGTGCATGGATAGATTTCGAAATACGTTCAAGTTAAAAATCAGTAATTTTCATTTAATTATTTTCTCGAGATTTGAAAGTGCCAACTGCATTTTTTTTCGTTCTTATCATCAACGTACCTTCATATTACTAAATATCATTCAGATGGTGCACATTATATCATTATGTACAGAGAGAAAAATACAAACATTTCAGTAATGTCTGAAAATTTGATGTAATAATAAAATATTGATAAAATTATTTTAGCATGCAATATGCTATTCTTATTATTCATTTCGTACAGGGTGATTTGAAAAATTGCTGAAATATATGGCCGGTTCTTTCGTACCTATCCTGTATATTCAAGTCAATTGTCATCCTCCGAAGATAGCTGATATGGTATATACATGATTTCCGTTGGGACATATAGGGTGATCATGAACATTTTTGATGATTAAAATGACAAAATATCAACGTTTCAGAAATCACCCTGTAATTTACGATTATCTCGGTAAAATTCTTTAATTATTATTCTATATATTCATCATTCTCTCCTCAAGACTGTCTCAAAAATTCAGTTTCCTGCTATGACTAGTTTCATAGTTACTAATTGAGAAACTTATTACCATTTGCATGACGAGTTGAAGGAACTTCCCGGTGAACGTTTTTCAAATTGTTGCATATATGGAACATACATTTGATGTCTTATGAATGATGGTCAACATAATTCGTATTTTCTGAGGCGATAAGTCCCAATTTTCAGCCTTGGATCAACGTCATACTTCAATGATCATATTTTCATTATCAATATGACGTAGGTATCGTGCTCAAAGTTCAAATAGCCTATCATATCATACGAGTGTCAATTAACTGATTCGAAACTTATGTTTCCAATACGACGGTCGTTTCTGATGCGATAAGACCCAACTTTCAGCGTTGTATCAACGTCATATTTTATTTACCTTATTTTCATCATCAAAATGACGCATCATGCACAATGTCTAAAGAACATGTAACAGTATATGTCAGTATACAGTATATGTCAAGTAAGTGATTCAAAAGTCATACTATGGTCCTTTCTGAGGCGATATGTCCCAACTTTCAGCGTTGTATCAACGTTATACTTTATTGATCATATTTTCATTATCAAAATGACGTATTATGCACAATGTCCAAAGACTAAAATTGGTTATCATGGTATATCGTAAGTACAGGCAGAGCAGCCTATCATAGACATCAGACGTATTGAGCGTGTTGTCATAGTAACCCACGGGGTCCAAAAAAAACTAATGGACAATTCATAAAAGCTTTTGATAGTATTTATATACTGTTACTGAGTTTGAGATGATGCTTCGTAACTTCAATAGCAGCGACACCTATCGTTGGGTAGAATACTTCATATTGAGTATTTATATTGATCAATATCTTTACATAGTTTTCAGGTATATAACTCACGACAGGCAGAGTACTCAAAAATACATAATTATTTGGTCGTAATATGTATCAATTTGAATGAAACATTTTCATTACTATTGTTAGCGAATCGAAAACTCAGAAATCTGGTTTCGAGATAAATGGACGGTATTTTAGAAAATATAAATTAATTAGCGGACAAAAGCAAATTGGTATATGGTGTGGGGAGAAAGTATAATTATTCGAGATCATTAAGAGAACTTACTTGGTTGATCCTTTTGTGACATAACATATACTTTTGAAGTTCGTGAAGTTGTTGCGGCGTTGGCGTTGGAAAGGTACCTTTCTTCGAGCACAGTCAACGTGGAGAAAGTTCTTCGTTCTTGCGGTGGATAGTCACACACGATATATTTCTATGAACACTATTTACAACATTTAGGAAGCGAAATCACTCGATCTCTTCAAAACGGCGTATATTCATTTCATTTCATTGTTTCACAAGTACAGCGTTTTTTGGAACGGCATTTTTTATACCACTTTTTTCTGTCACAGGCATTTCATACCGTAGTGGAAGGCAATTGGTCCCTTAATGATCAGTGGAGCGCGCAAATATTTTAACAAAGTAAATGATCACAATAATCCATTTATCTGGATTTACAAATGAGCAGTCAATTCCCAAACAACTATATTATGAGGAATGAAAAATATGCATATTTCATCTAATACCAAACAAACTTTGGAGGGACAATTTTTGTAAATATATATAAATGATACGTTTACATTTGATTTTCAAATTCATCCCCCAGGAGATATATCAACGATGTAATAGCTTATATTGATTATTTTGATCAATAAATTAACCTATTTCTTTAGATATTCAACTCACGTCAGGCAAAGTATGTAAAAAGTGCCCAAACATAAATAGTTTTTGTGTCATAATATGGATTTATTCAAATTTAATAGTTTCATTTCTATTTTACGAAATATGTGAAATATTCATATTTTGCTTGATTCCAGGAAATCTTTGGAGAGACAATGTTAGGCAATGTTTGGAAACATATACAAATACTATGTTTATATTCGATTTTTAAAATTACCATCACTCGAGAGCTATATTGATGATATAGTAATTTTTATTGATTATTTACATCAATAAGTGAACACATTTTTTCCGGTATTCAACTTACGTTGGAAAAAATATGCAAAATTACATGGTTATATTTGGTCAGAAAATTTATTAATGTGAAAGAAACGTTTTCATTACTGTATTGTGGAAACCGAAAAATACACTGATACTGGGAAAAGTTAGGAGAGACAAAGATTGGAAACATATATTAATAAAACATTTACATTCGATTTTCAAATTTATCATCACCCAGGAGATACATACACGATGGAATAGTTTTTATCGATTATTTTGATGAATAAATGAATATACTTCTTTAGTTATTCAACTTACGTCAGGCAAAGTATGCTAAAATACATAGTTATTTGGTAGTTAAATGGATCGAATTCAGTATAATATTTTCATTACTATATTAGGAAATATGTAAAATATTCATATTTGGCCTGACGCCAGGAAAGCTTTGGAGAGACAATTTTTGGAAACATACATAAATAATACGTCTATTATCGGTTTTCAAAATTAGCATCACTCAAGATAAACCTTGTACAATATTAAAACTGGTGATAGACCAGGTCACCGTTTTCGAGATAATGAGCATTTTTAAATTTCTGGGAAATCACTTCCTCACCTTGGATTTTTGAGTGCCATGTCTACAAATTGAGACCAATTCAAATATCTTTGCTGCTGAAGATTACTGATGGTAGATGCTTTTAGAAGTACAAAACAGTTTTTCAGAAAACGATACAGTTTTTCAAGAAATGAGGGTATAATGCCAGATTTGAGTTTCACCATTTTTTTTTGACATTATTATTTGAAAAAAACATAACCAAGTGGAAGTGGATATTCATTACAAAAGAATGCTCATTTTGTCCAGACTCTACCATGCTATAAAACATACGATAATTATTTTTGGAAGGGGTAGAATTACGATTATATTAGAATGTGATGTTATACTGAGCTAAAATCAATTCCATTAGACTTTGTCAGTAATGTATTTTATTTATATCCTATCAAGATGAAATGAATAAATAATTATGAGTAATTACGAATCAACTGCTTAGAGGCATTCAATGAGATGTGACGAAGTAAATAATTCAACGTTTTTTTGAATCAACATACACTATAAACCACAATAACGATCATTCAACATCTCACTGAATAAAATTACAAAAATGTTATTTTCCATCCACTCTTACGCAGAGACGACATCTTTTCAAGAAGAACCTTTTCAAATGCGTTATAGGTTATAGCCCCCAAAACAGCGATTCTCTGAGCGGCATTGTGCAATCGGATATCGTTCTGCATAAAGCGATGCTGCAGCAGTAGCATTACCTCCACATTCACCATAAATGTAGTGCATGTGCGCATATTCTCGGGGAGTTTAAGTGTACGGCATGACGAAAAAATAAAAACCACTCAATGAAACAAGGGGAATAATTCCAAAAACTACGACAGAAGTCACAAGTTGTTCAAACAAAATATGACAGCCACCCACTACTATTTACAGAAGATCCGTTTATGCACAATGCTGTATTTTATTTTTTCATTAGAAAACTATTGCTTCTACGGACACAAGATAGAAAAGTTTTTAATTTTCGACAAGGATTCACCTCCTAAAAAAATTTGCATTTATTTGGTTACACCCTGTATATCTGTCGGTCTCTGAAACTTCGTTGGAATCTGGGTGTTGGACATTTGCAACATTTATCACCAGAATTCGTATTGATCGGTGCCATGTCGGATAATAGACATTTCATTTCAATAATTTTATTACATGAAAAGTAAATTTTATTGACATACTATTTAATGCTATCAAGCAGTATATTATTTATTATTAATAATCATTTCCACATTTGATCGTGATAAAACCGAAATAAAATTATTTTTGGGCATAGTATAAAAGTTGATGGAAGCCTAGAATAAAACCACGCCTAATTCAATGGAAATCACTTCCTGCAAAAATAATTATAGTTTGTTTTATACCATGGTAGAGTATGGACAAAATGAGCATTCTTTCGAAACGAATGTCCACTTCCAATTGGTTATGTTTCTTTCAGAAAATAATGTCAAACTTTTTTTTAAAAAATTGTTGAAACTCAAATCTGTCATTTTACCATCATTTCTTGAAAAAATATTTCACTTTCTGAAAAACTGTTCTGTACGTCTAAAAGCATCACTCATCAGTAATCGTCAGCAGCAAACATATTCGAATTTGTCTCAGTTTGTATACATGGCACTCAAAAGTCCAAGGTGAGGTAGCGATTTTCCAGAAATTTTTAAAATGCCCATTATCTCGAAAACGGTGATATTTTTACTGAGGTGAAATTCCGATAATCTGAACAGTCATGACCTGATCTATCACCAGTTTCAATATTGTACAAGGTTTACCGGACACCCTGTATATTAATGAAATAATAATTTTTATTGATTATTTTGATCGAGAATCATGTATTTTTTTGTGGATTAGAACTTACGTCTTGCAAAATATGCAATAATACGTAGTTATTTGGTCATAATATTGATCAAATTGACGCATGAGACTTCTAATGAAAACCATTGTATGACTTATAATTGTGAAGTTGAATGTTCACCGGGTTGTTCACGCGTACAAGGTTTTTCACAAAAAGTGAAACGTGAAAATGTGGAGATCAAAATAAATGTAGCATTTTATGCAGGGTGATGACCGATGACGGTCCATCTAATTCCATCCACCATTTAGGAACTGAATGAATATACGACACATAGTTACAACTCACAACTCAGGCATGATCCAGATAAAATTCCCAATGCTTGGATAGTTTGACTTGCCCAATTGTGTACGAGGCCCCGGTACGAAATTACTTATCACTGAAGGTGACAAGGAACAGCCTTAACCGAAGCCACCTCCCCCGTAGCAGCGCTACGGTCCTCGCTACGGTCCTCATTGATTGTCGCTGACGGAAAGTGAATGAAAAAGAAAAATCAATTAGTTCCATCAGTGATAATCATTATTACCTTCACGTATTGAATTACTTATATTGATGAAATATAATAGATGTCTATATGTTTCTATTGATAGCCAGCAAATAAAAAAATCATGGAAACCTCTATCCGAGTGGAACACGCATTGGAAAAAAACCGTCGCTGCCAGATTCAAATTCTCCTATCAGAAATAAAAGCGATCTATCAATCATTTTCACTTTTCCCAGATGGTTTGTTTTTTATTCATACAAATGGCGGCGGCGAGTGAGCACGCCGTGCAAAACGATGTCTGTAAATATTGCTCAGCTAAAGTGAAAACAGCAATAAAGTGCTTAAATTGTGCAACAGTAGCGCATCCCAGTTGTGCAAAGAGGTTAAAGAACGTAATATTATGTGACGAAGGCATGTTATGTTGCCAAGAAATAGTGAGTGACACCAAAACAAACTCTAACCTCAATGATCATCTGAAGCCGGTTGATATGGTTTCGGCCGATGTAAATATATTCTGTGCTGACGAAATTGAAATTATGGATGAAAATCCACTAAAGAAAGAGATATCGTACCTGAAAATTATCGTGAAACATAAGGATTTCATAATTCGCGATCTGCAAAAAAGACTTCAGCATCTGCAGGAAAAAAATCTTTTCCATCAACAAAAACCAAACCCAACTTCTTGTGAAAGTGTGAAAGAAAAAAATACCCCTCCTGCTGCTCTACTCATCGACAGGCCTCAGAGTTCAGGTTTGAAACTTGGCCTTGGTGTAAAACCGAAAGCAGGTATTTCGGGAGTGACTACTCATCCGAACGACAAACAGTTAATTTCAACGAGGAACGCAAATAGTAGCCTAAAACAGATTTCCGCAAAGCAACTTAATGCTGCTATTCTGGAAGAAAAAACCAGCACCACCATGAAGAACATACAGCTGCTAAATCAACCAAACAGAGATAATTCCCAGATGGAAGAAAACAGTCATTGGTCTCAGGTCAGTCATAGGAAAAAACGCAGATTTTTAGTGGGACAAACTGAACAACTTTGCGAAGTGGAAACTGTCCCGAGATTAGTCTCTCTTCATGTAACGAGGCTTAAACCAAATACCAAACCAGAAGAACTCAAAAAATTTCTGGAAACATCTTTGCCTGGCCTGGAATGTGAATCACATCCGTCCAAAAGACCTGATCTATATTCTTCAGCCAAGGTGACAATCAGACGTGACCTTCTCAATAAAGCTTGGAGATGTGAGGTGTGGCCAAGCGGAGCACTAGTATCTTTTTTTGCCAAAAAGAGGATGCCTTTGCAGTCAGAGGATCCTGTCCAACAGGAAGTACCCAAGTCTCCCAAGCAATTAAATCAAACTGTCCAATTCAAGAACCGACAACAAGCAGCGGCTTGAGAGAGGTTGTATTAAAAAATAATTTTAATATTAAAAATAATTATAATAAAAATATAACCTTATTCCACATAAATAAAAATAAACTGGCGTCTAGAACATTTATAAATGCGCAACATGACAATGAAACTTATACGGTCTTACATCTCAATATTCAGTGTTTAAGAAATAAATTATTGGAATTAGAGTCTTTGGGGCTTCAGTGTGACTTTCTGTGTTTGACAGAACTTTGGATGAGATTCGAAGAATTTAACGGCCTTATTTTTGAAAATTATTCTATTATTGATACATTTTGCAGGACTAGTCATATTCATGGAGGAGTAATTATTCTAACAAAACAAAACGCCTCTGGCTCTGTTGACTGTGAGGCTATTGAAGAAATACAGCAATTATCCATAGAAGTGCACTGCGAAATATGTGCTATCAAGTCTAATAAACACAACATTCTGCTTCTTACCATCTATCGATCTCCATTGGGCGAATTTAATATTTTCATTAATGTGATGATTGAAGTACTCGAACGAATATCAAAAACAAAATACAATATTGTAATAAACGGGGACTTCAATTTGAAATTCAATACTGATGATAAAAATGCAAAATATTTCACTAACTTACTTGTTTCATATGGACTTCGTATCACAATCAAACAGAATACAAGGAAAAACTCGTGCCTTGACAATATCATTACCAACATATATCAAAATAATTATACCACTGAAGTTGTCGATCTGTCACTGTCTGATCATTTGAGTACTTTAATCCATATAAAACTCCCAAAAACCGAAGGGAACATCCTAAATACAATAAATATGAGGCCAATCACCCAAACAGGTATGTTCATACTGAATAATCTTGTGAAAAATATCAACTGGGATTTCATTGATGATACTATGTCATCAATTAACGAAAAATTCAATAAATTTATAGATACCCTCCGTAGAGTTCTCGAAACCGCATTTCCAGTTAAATCAAAAGTGGTTAAAAGGAACAAAACAAACCTTAATTGGTTCAATGACAAATTGCATAAAATGCGAGAAACTTTATATTTTATGCAGGATGCTCATCGTCAAACTGATTGTCCAGAGCTGAAAGATTCAATCGTTACTTATAGAAAAAAATATAGACAAGCTCTCTCAAATGCGAAAATAAAAGCTAATGACAACTATGTAAGAAGTAGTGCAAATGAACCTAGAGCTATGTGGCAACTCATCGACAAACACAGAGAAACCAAACATAATAACACATCAAACACTTTCACAGGTGAAGAACTCAATGAATATTTCACAAATGTAGCAAAAGTCATTATAGATGAATTGTCACATCAAAAACCACATGAATCACCTAGAGATGTTCTGGAAAACATTAAAGGTGGCCATGTTCAAAGGTTGGACTTCAAAGAATTCACATTTATCGAGGTAAGGGATACCATATTTAACCAAAAAAATAAAAAATGTAGGGACATATATGGATTCAATACAAAAATAATCAAATGCATCGCAAATGATATAGTGTATCCTCTTACTAAACTTTACAATGAGTCCCTGAAGGGATTTTCCCTATGTGTCTCAAAATAAGTAGCGTTATTCCAATACATAAAGGTGGACCAACAGATATTATAGCAAATAATCGGCCAATCTCTATTATACCTTTTTTTGGTAAAATATTTGAGATATTATTAAAAATCCCAATAACAAATCATTTTGAAAAAAACAATATCTTCAATACCCAACAATTTGGATTCCGATCACACCATACTACAACAATGGCAATAAACTCACTTATAGAGATGATAAACCAAAGCTTTGAAGCAGGCGGATACACACAGTCATTCTTCTGCGATTTAAGTAAAGCTTTTGATTGTGTCTGCCCCAATATTCTGCTCTCAAAACTCCAACATTATAAATTTTCCAAAAACAGTCTTAAACTTATGAAGTCTTATCTTGAAGACAGGCAACAAAGTGTATTTTTGAATGACAAGCATACAGTTCCACTTCCAATTGAGTTTGGAGTTCCCCAGGGGTCAGTACTGGGGCCAACCCTTTTCTTGATTTATATTAATGACATAGGACTTGACGACCCTAGTGCTGACTTCATATTATTTGCAGATGACACAACCATATCTAGCTCCGGCAATGATGTTGATATTTTGCATACTAATTTTGAGAACATACAGGTGAAAATTAGTAACTGGTTTGCCACACATAATCTTAAGCTCAATGAAAACAAAAGCCAAATGGTTAAATTTTCCCTACGTGAAATGTCCCACATAAATAATCCAGAATACGTAAAGTTCCTGGGTGTTCACATTGACCCCAAATTGAACTGGAACGTACAAACTAACAAACTTTCAACAAAACTTTCTAAAAATACATACCTATTGAGAAACTTGCAAAAATCCGTCTCTAAACATGTATTAAAAACCGCGTTTCATGGAATAATACAATCACAAATATCCTATTCAATATTGGTATGGGGCCATGCACCCAGTGCTTCAAATGTATTTCGCATCCAAAGGAGGGCAATTAGAATTATTGATAATCTTCCCTATAGACAGGACTGTAGAAGCAGCTTCATAAATAATAGAATACTTACTCTTCCATCATTATACACATTACAATGCTTGCTGCATGTGAAAAACCATATTGAGGAATACACTACCCATGAAAAAATTCATAGTCATAGTACTCGCAATAAAGCAAATCTATATCTCGACGGCCACAGAGTCAACAGAACCAGAACTGGCGTAAATTACTATGCTCCAAAAATGTTTAATCTACTTCCTCAAAATACAAAAGATCTTCCATTGAATATATTTAAAAATAAAATTAAGGAGTATCTTATAAAAAAAGCATTTTATTGTATAGAAGAATATTTTAATAACAATTTCCAAGACATGTAGCATCACCGAACCTGTATAGTGTTACTAATGACTCTTATGACCCGTACTGTGTTTTGAAGAAATTATTTTATATCAACATTTTATTTATACATGACTGTATGTTTAGTTTTAGCTAAATAACTTATGTCCTATTTAACTTGTATTTGACTTGTGTAAACTTTTGTAATAGCACCAAAAATATATACTATACTATACTATATACTATTCCGACAAAGCTCAAACCAACAAAATTCACTTAACTATCTGTACCTTACGTTATTAAATTCATATATCTGATGTGATTGTTATCTCTAATCTTCACCAACTCTTACATTTAATTTGATCTCCACATTCTCACGTTTCACTATTCGTGAAAAATCTTGGCCACTAGTAGAATGAACGCGTGAACAACTTCCTTCAACTCGTCATGCAATTGGTAATAAGTTTCTCAATCAAAAACTATGAAACTAGTCATAGTAGGAAACTGCATTTTCAGGACAGTGTTGAGGAGATAATGATGAATATAATAAATAATAATAAAGGAATTTCACCAAGTCAATCGTGAATTACAGGGTAATTTCTGAAACGTTAATATTTTCTCATTTGTATCATCGAAAATTTTCATGATCACCCTATATATCCCAACGGAATCACGTTTATATGGTAACAGCTATCTTCGGAGGATGATAATTCACTTGAATATACAGGATATGTACGAAAGAACCGGCCATATATTTCACCAATTTTTCAAATCACCCTGTACGAAATGTATGAATTTGTCATTAATGATGGAATAAGAATAGTGTACTGCATGCCAAAATTATTTTATCAATATTTCATTATTACATCGAATTTTCAGACATTACTAAAATGTTTTTAATTTTCACTCTGTACATAATGATTTAATCTGCACCATCTGAATGATATTCAGTAATATGAAGGTACGTTGATGATAAGAACGAAAAAAAATGTAGTTGGCACTTTCAAATCCCGAGAAAATAATTAAATAAAAATTACTGATTTTTTTGTATTGTTGTATTGTTAGGTATGGATGGTGACTGATGCGCTGCGACCTAGTTAGATCTATTGTGCCCCATCTTCTTCTGCTATCTCAAGGTGTTCTCTGATTTTTAACTTGAACGCCCTGTATTTCAAAATCTATTCATCAACGAACTTTGCGATTTTGGACGTTCAATCAGTACATCGAATACTACAAAATACTAAAAATTCAGACAATTTCATCAAGAACCATTTTACCTATAAAAAGTGCGGGGTCCTTTACTGAACCAACAAAATGTTTCCATCGTTCTTTTCGAAAGCCTCTAGCCAGGCTTCAAATAGTGGCTCTGTCACAAAAAGTTCCTCAAAGAGGCTTGGTTCAGTCACGTGCAGCTGATCGAGAGATAGCAGCTGCCGCAATTGCCCCTGGAGACAGCTGTGAATTTGGTTCTGATCATTACTTTGCATTATGCGGTCTGGGAGGTATTTTGTCATGCGGAATAACACACACAGCTGTAGTACCGCTTGATCTAGTCAAATGCCGGATTCAGGTCGACCCCGTCAAATACAAAGGTGTAATCAATGAATTCAAAGTAACTTTGAAAGAAGATGTATCAAGAGGATTGGCGAAAGGCTGGGCATCTACCGAAATTTTTTCATTTTGTGTCTTTCGGGGGGAGGGGGGATAATCATACAAAACTGCTATTTCCCTTATTAAGGCATATTTGAACGTTCGACGATACATTTAAAAGCACCCAAGAAATATTTTCTTTTTCGTTACGTAATAGGAGTTGGGGTGAAGAAGGAGAAGGGTAAGATTTTTTTTTATAAAACAGCACAACGTTAGCAACAATGAAACAAGTGAACATATTGTTACCGGATTCAAAAATAAATAGTCTAATCTGCGCTAGGGGTGATTTCAACGCCCCCTAGCAGCAAAACTGTTAATTTTTTTGAGTTGGCGCAATGGTAACATTGGTTGAGAATAACATGGACTACATCATACCAAAAATTCAAAAAAATCCACCTAGACCCAAATCCCAAAAGGTGTTTGCGGGGTCCTTTGGTCTCTATGAAGTTTTCAAAGTCTTTTATGGTAATACGATCGGTGAAGAAAATTCATCATTCTACAGAACTTGGCTGTACTTGGGTGCTTCTGCCTCAGCTGAATTCTTTGCCGACATTGCACTTTTGCCTATGGAAGTGAAAATTCAGACAACACCTGGTTTTGCAAATACTCTCAGGGAGGCTCTTCCTAAGATCTATAAAGAAGAAGGGCTCAATGGTTTTTACAAATCCCTTGTTCCATTGTGGATGAGGCAGATTCCATACAGAATGCAGGAATTCGCCTGCTTTGAACGTACCGTTGAACTTCTCTACAAATATGTTGTCCTTAAACCTAGAGCATACTGCACTAAGGGCGAGCAGCTTGTTGTCACTGTCGCTGCAGGTTACATTGCCGGTGTATTTTGCGCTATCGTATCTCACCCAGCTGATATTGTTGTTATTAAGTTGAATCAGGAGAAAGGATCTATGGCCATGGATACTGCCAGGAAATTGGGTATGGCTGGATTGTGTGAAGGATTAATGCCAAGAATTGTCATAATTGGTACACTTACTGCCCTACAATGGTAAATCTATGATGCATTCAAGTCCCCCCTCCACCAGAAATGCCAGAATCAGTGAAATAGAAGTTAGAATGAAAACTGTAATAGATTTTATTTAAAATGAGTTTAATTAATTTTTCAAATAAAAGTGTATTAAAACAGTATTTACATCAGTCATACACTACAAACCATTATTTGATTCTGTTCAAGTAAAGTTCTATTCATATTTTAAGCTATTTACCAACACCTGTATTTTAGATTGTATATAGAGTTTATTAAATACAAATTTGCTGTTCCCATGCTCTTCAAATGTTTATTTCGAAGTTCACTCGGTGTGTATAAAAAAACAATGAATATCTGATTTGTCTGAGCATAGCATGAGTAAGTGGATGCACAGAAAATCGCCTCCGAAAAATTCTATAAATTCAACAACCTCAGGAAATATGTTAGTTCCTTTGCTGACATCAAAATCATGCGTAGTTCGTTTGAAATCAATCACTATCCGACTTCAACTTCGCTCTTCTCATTGGTATGTTAGTCAGTAAAGTTTTGAATTGATTAAAGATAAAAGATTGATGAGATATTTTACTACACAGATTCAAAACTTGTGATTGCGGCTTTCTGATGAACCTCATAACTTGCAAACCTCCATCAGCAATATTGTATCTAGAATCCAACAATTAGCAGATATCAGACAAATCCACCCTATACATTCAGAAGAAAATATTGCAGATATCATATAAGGAATAAATCCCAGTCAAATAGTTGATCCAGTGGTAGAGAGGTACGGACCTTCTTGGTTTCAGAAATCAACATTAAATGTAATTTTCTGTATATATCTACGCCAATCATGGGTCATAATATATTTCAGAGATGCTCATGTTACTCAAAATTACTTTATGTTTCCACAAGGTAAACCGTCTGTACGGAATATTTTGCGAATATGCATCACCGGTTTTGAATCCATCTTCCGTTTTTTCCAAAAGGTGATTCACCTAAATCCCGAATTACGCCTGCCGTCCCTTTTCAAAATGTGGCGTTGATTACGCGGGTCCGTCTCTTATGAGAAATGGTAAACATCGAAATAGAAAATTAATAGGTGTTATATAAATGCATATTTGTTTATTTTGCATCTGATACGATTCACTTGGAATTGGTAAGTGAACTAAACACTGATGGTTCCTTGAGTTGCAAGAGATTTGTATCGGGACGTGGTCTCTGAAGTCAGATCATCATGGACAATGCTACAAATTTTGTTGCTGCAAACAATGACATTGAAAAGCTTCATAACATCCACAAAGACGAAAAAATTCATGATTTTCTGTAATAAAATGAAACTTCATGGACATACATATATATTGGTGGCTGTAGGAGGCAGCTGTTAAAAGTTGCAAATACCACATTGAACAAGCATCATACACACAATATGTACCGACTGATTAACGTGAAGACGTGCCTTAAAAGTGCTCCCGTAATTTGTGATCAACTTGGTGGAAAATAAGTGAAATTTTTTTGATTTTGGACCTAAAGTTGAGTAATTTAGAGTACCGTGAGAATTCGCAATTAGTTTTTGAATTCAAATATGTGTAAACACTGAAAGAACGCTGCATTCCGCTGCATTCCTATCATTTTCTGTTTTTGCCCTGCTACAAAAAGAGGCAAATACTAAACCGAAGTCCAAGTGACCAAAACAGAAGATAAACACATGACAGGAGAGGAGCCGAAGACATCTACAAAACAGGCCAGAAAGTAATCCGCACTAGTCTGCCCGAAATGAGCTCCGTGAATGAAATTGCTGATCCAAATTTGCGTAAACTCTATGAGCTACTCAGCCAACAGAACGAAGAACAAACGAAAAATATCAAAGACGAAATAAGTAGGAACCTGAAAGACATCAACAATTCCATAGAAGAATCAAAACTAAAAATAGAAAAGTTAGAAAAACGTTGTGCGTGGCTAGAAAATTCACGAAGGAAAAATAATATTTTAGTCTTTGGGTTGGTACTAGGTGACGATCTCATTGGGGACGTTCTGAAGGAGGTAAATCGCTTATTAGATGTCAATATTGAAGTAAGAGAAATAAATAATATATACTACGTAAATAAATCTTCCAAAGAAAAAGGAGTTGTTATAGAATTTGTATCTTTTCTACAAAAGGTCAATGTCTTCAGGAAAGTGAATCTATTGAAAGGTACTGGTGTAGCTATATCGAACGATCTCAGCATAGAAGATAGGAAATTGAACAAAATTCTCGTAAAGCACCTAAAAAAAGCGAGACAGAATAAATCTCAAGCCCGAATCAGAGGACAATACTTAGAAATAGAAGGAGAAAAGTATACTGTAGATCAGCTGGAAACTGTTGGCTATTCTGACAGCGAGGATGATGCTGTAGAAGACAAAACATCAGAAGAAAAGGAAAAAAAGGAAGAGAAGAAGAGGATACCATCGAAGAAAACATATACGAAACAAACCAGACAAACGAGATCTGGAAATAACACAAATTGAAAGACTGTTGCACATTATAATGTATGTATAAATTATATTTTTGTTTTCTAAATAAATTAATTTCTGAAATTCTGATGTAAACTACAGTTTGTTATATTTACAAAATGAATCAGTATATAAGAGACTATAACTATGAACCAGTTGATACATATTCAACATCTTCTGTTCTAGAATATGAAAATATTCCTAGCATTAAAATAAGCAATAAAAACAACTTTAGAATATATCACCAAAATATTCGCAGTATTAACAAAAATCTTGATGAACTGAGATTATTTCTCAATCAATTTAGCAAAGAGTTTGACTGCATCATCCTTTCTGAAACCTGGCAAATAAACGATGTAGAATTAATTCAGTTGGCGGGGTATGATCTTGTATATAATGAGGGCAACATAAATAAATGTGATGGAGTTATCACTTACGTAAGGAATAATCTGGCTTATACATACGAATTTCATAATATTTGAGAAATAATAGTTATCGAATTAGACATTTCAATTAACGCAAAACAAGTCCTAATAACAGCAATTTATAGATCCCCTTCTACTAGCATTCAAGATTTCATTCACAATCTAGAAAGTCATCTCGATAAAATAAAAAACAAAAATGTAGATTTTCATATTGTGACAGGAGATACAAATATAAATATTCTCTCGGAAAATGATGATCTTGTGAATATGTATCTAAATATTCTAGGAGAACAAAACTTTGTTTCCATGATCAATATTCCCACAAGGGAACAAGGGGAGGCTTCAACATGTATTGATCACATTTTCTTAAAGAGTAAATATCACTATGAAAGTGAAAGCTATTCTCCTACTGTCATAAAAACTGCAATCACTGATCATTACCCCACAATCATTCATCTACCTATTGAAAAAATCCAAAACAAAAATTCGAAAACCTTACTCAACTTCACGGATAACAATAAATTAAAAATTGATCTTCAAAAAACGAATTGGACAATGCAGTGAAACAATCTCTCCTAGAATATAGAACTCGACTAAATAATTTACTAAGATATACGAAAGTCAACTACTATAAAAATGAAATAGAAAAAAACCAAAATGATGTAAAAGCATTATGGAACACGGTGAAAAAAATAAGTTCGTCAGATAATAAAGGTAATATTGTCAAAGTGATAGTGGAGCGAAGAGAAATCACAGGGGACAAAGAAATGGCCAATGAGTTCAATAAATTTTTTGTGAACGTAGGTAAAACTTATGCATCCAAAATTAAAAAACCTCTGACGCCACCCCCTCATATACATCCCATGAAAAAATCCATATTTCTTTTTCCGACAGACGAACAAGAAATTGGAAAAGTTATTGATTCATTGTCAAGTAACAGAGCTCCTGGGATAGATGGATTGAGAGCTGAGACTTTAAAAGCAGTAAAAGATCAAATAAAAAAACCACTGGCCCACATAATTAATAAAATGTTCGAAAGCGGCATTTGTCCCCTCCAGTTTAAAAGATCAATAATTATACCTATTTTTAAGAACGGTGACAAAAAAAATGTTTCGAATTATCGGCCCATTTCACTAATATCTAGTTTAGCGAAAATCTTTGAGAAAATATTAAAAGCCAGACTAACAGGGTACTTGGAAAGACATAACATATTATCTAACATGCAATTCGGATTCAGAGAGGGCAAATCCACTCAAGATGCTATTACTTTATTGACAAGTAAAATCTATGAAAACGTCTGTAAACAAAATCCCACGCTATGTGTGTTTTTAGATCTCGCAAAGGCGTTTGACACAGTTAGTCATCCTCAGTTGCTGGAAACTTTGCAGAACATAGGAATAAGAGGTATTGCATATGACTTATTCAATAGCTATCTCAAAGACCGTAAACAATGTGTAAAAATTAATGCAGAACAAAGCGTCGAAGAAATTGTTGAGTACGGAGTTCCACAGGGAACGGTCCTGGGTCCAGTTTTATTCTCCATATATATTAACAATTTATTCACTTTAAACTCATGTGGAAAAATAATAAGTTTTGCTGATGACACAGCTATCGTATACCATGAAAAAAACTGGACTGATCTCAAACAAATTGTTGAAAATGACCTCAAGAAAATAGTAACATGGTTCGATCACAAATTGCTGACGGTTAACTATAAGAAAACTATTTTTATATCCTTCGCTAATAGCAGGAGTGGTTTGCCAAATTTTGATAATCTAGTCATCGAAGATGATAGAGGGGAAACAAGCCAGATCATGCGTGTTGAGAAATCAAAATACCTAGGTATAACTATAGACCAATTTCTGAGGTGGGACGCTCATGTCAACTCTGTTACTCGCACGTTGAGAAGTTTACTATTCAAATTTAAATATATTCAAACAATTGTTAATTTACCACAAATGAGAATCATTTATAGTGCACTTGTAGAATCTAGGTTGAGGTATGGCATACTTGGTTGGGGTGGAGTTGCGAAAACTCATCTGAAAAAATTGGAATCATTACAAAAAAAATTTATAAAAATAATGTACCAAAAAAATTCAACTTACCACTCAGACGCACTATTCAAAGAGGCACTTCTCCTCGATATAAGACAGCTTTTCTTTATGGATGTTGTGTCATTCCAATTCAGAGAAAAAAACATGCAATTTTAGATCACCGATATTCCACCAGGCACAAAGCGAATGTAAATCTAAAAACGAACCCGGCAACAAGAACCCTAGCACAAAGATGCCACAGTTACCTTGCCGCAAGATTATTCAATACCCTGCCAACTGATATTAAATATGGAATCAATAGCATAAAGTTGTTCAGGAACAAAGTGAAAAAATATTTGCTTGGTTCAAATAGAACGGATATTCGTAATTTGATTGATCCGAGTAATTGTTGAGTTAAGAGAAAATGTTAGCTATTTTTGGTAGGAAAAATATATGTGGTTCAGGGGGAAACCAAAATAATTCAATATTTTTAATAATTTCTTTTCTATAATCATTTCTTTTATTTCATCTTACCATACTTGATTTTATATGGATTCTAAGCTCTTAGGTAAATTATAAATGGGTATAAATAGCATACATTATTTTCTTTTTTTATGAAAAATCAATTTTTTTATTTTATTTCTTTCCTTTTTTCTTTTTTCATTTATTGTAATTTTGTAATAGAAACACTATGTACGTATATATGTATAGATGAAGCAAATTTTAGTTAAATTAATGTATTACATAGATTTTCGGTATATTAATAAATATAAAGATCATAACATAGAATACTAGATAAATGATACCCCACGCGCAATCTATGATTTTTGTGGGTAAATTGTTTATTTAACACAAACAATGTTGCAACTTTTGTAAATTGTATATATATATATATATATATTTTTCTCGTGTAAATAAACGTTATTATTATTATAATTATTATTATCATCTATATCAAAACTGACTTTTGATGAATTCTATATATTACCTACTTAAACTGAGGCAATTATGAATTTACCTCCCCTATATTTCCTTTCATCAGACCCAAATGATCTTGAGCCTTCAACACCCATTACTTCAAGAAAATGTCTCCGACGATAAATCATTTTGCCTTCCATGTTTCAAGAATAACCAACAAATGACAACAGAATTATTGGCAGCAGCGGTCAAAGAATTACTTTAACAGCTTGCAGCAGAGAAACAAATGTAAATTCAATATATCATCACTCGATCTGATTGGTGCTTTGTTGCTGTTGGAGGAAGAGAACAGTCCACCGCAGTTCTGACCTACTGAAAGAATTATCGATGTGCATCCAGGAGAAGACAATATAGTACGTGTTGTTAGCATCCGGACACGTGATAATAATAATAATAATACATGTATTGCTTCAAAAAACAGTTCGTTTCATAGCACACGTAATAGTACAGTGAAGCGTAGTTTGAATAAAGTTGATCTTTTACCATCGGGGGCAGTCCATTCCTGACTTTGTAACAAAAGAACTGCATGAAAGCTCATCGAAATAATTAATTTTTTTAGTCAATCACCAAAGGACATGGCACTGGATACATGTATTCCTGGGGCTCGACAGTTTTTTTTATTTTTTGGATATATCATTTAAGAGGTCAAAAGAAGCAACTTTCTTCATTAGACTTTTTCTGTCTGTACAGGGCGAGCTAAAAAATTGGGTTGAATGTCTTATCTCAGTTGTGGAAAATAGAGTCTGTAAGTTGACTTTTTTTGGTTTTTGGTTATAATATACTGTGAAAAATATCAATTGACTCTGAATGGCGTGCATACTTACAGAATGAGGTATAACACGCGATTTTTCTAAAACCTGTTTATTACCTTTTTATTGAATTTTTCGAAGTCAAAAGTCCTCCCGAGGTAACTCGTGTTAGCATTTTTGTTTTTTACATGTTTGCACCCATATACGAAGGTGGTTTGACAAGTCCGTGCAAAAATAAAAACTACTAACGTATTTGGGGTAAACCTTTTTTATTTTTCAACATAGTCTCTTTTTAGGTTTATACACTTCGTCCAAAGATGTTCCAGCTTGTTTATCCCTTCCAAATAACAGGATTTGTCCATGTCTGCAAAATATCCATTAGTGTCTGCAATCACCTCCTCGTTTGAATGAAAACTTTGTCCCGCCAGCCAAGTCTGGAGAATAGGGGGGATGTGAAACGAGTTGGAATCCTATTTCCATTGATTTTGCGACGACAACTGCTGAGGTATGTGCTGGTGCGTTTTCGTGATGGAAAACGACTTTCTTGTGGGCCAATCGCGGACGTTTTTCTTGCAGCTCGGTTTTCAAATGGTCCAATAATGATGAACAATATTTACCTGTAATAGTTTTACCCTTTTCCAGATAGTCGATGAGGATTATCCCTTGCGAATCCCAAAAGACAGTCGCCATAACCTTTCCGGCATAACGAACGGTCTTCGCCTTTTTTGGTGTAGAAACCTCCTTGGGAACCCATTGTTCAGATTGTTGTTTGGTCTCAGGAGTATAATAATCACAGTGACGAAACGACGCTTAAAGTCCCCGGATTCTTCTGGAACAGCTGCAAACCATCCTGGCAACACTTCACACGATTCCGTATATGGTCAAGCGTGAGCAATCGCGGCACCCATCTTGCGGATAGCTTTCTCATGTCCAAATGTTATTCCAAAATATTGTGTACCTGTTCACTCGAAATGCCCACAGCACTAGCAATCTCACGCACCTTAACTCTTCTGTCATCCATCACCATATCATGGATTTCATCAATGATTCCTGGATTCACTCCACAGGCCATCCAGAATGTTTTGCGTCACTTGTGTCCATATGGCCAGTCCGAAAGTTTTGAAACCACTTATAAACGGTTCTAATCAAAGGTGAAGAGTCACCATAATGTTTTTCAAGCTTCTCTTTAGTCTCCTGAGGCGTTTTGCCTTTCATAAAGTAATGTTCATTTTCGTCCATTTCTCAAAAATCACCCGACGTCCTTGATTAACACGAATGCCACGCACAAAGAAATAAACCAATATTGCTGAAACTTGTGGTGCGTTCCTTCAAGAGATGATAGTAACCAATCATGACCTCGATACGCGCTGGTGTTACCATCTATCGGACGTTGCATGGACTTGTCAAACCAACCTTGTATAGTTCATGGAAAAACCCTCGTATCGTCCGTAATTTTTGACTTAGAACCATGAAATATTTAGGATCGATAGATACACTAGAAATGAACTCACTCCAAAAAAGGGGTCATCACGCCAGCAGCGATGAAAAAATGGGTGCTTCCATCACTGCTGGCGTGCAGTGTGTATCACGTAGAATTATCATTTTTATGCAGTGAGTTCATTTCTAGTGTATCTGTCGATCCTGAAAATGGTTCTACGTTGAAAATTAGGGAAGATACGGGGGCGTTTCCATGAGAATTGAAACACGCTGTATATGGGCGCAAACATGTAAAAAACAAAAATGATAACACGAGCAACTTTGGGAGAACTTTTGGCTTCGAGAAATTCAATGAAAAGTCCACACTTGGGCGAGAAGTTAATAAACAGGTTTTAGAAAAATCGCGTGTTCTGCCTCATCCTGTAAGTATGCACGCCATACAAAGTCAGTTGATATTTTTCACAGCATATTATACCCAAAAATCAAGAAAAATATTTTCCACAATTGATATAAGACACTCAACCCAATTTTTAGCTCACCCAGTAGGGCCAGAAAAAAAGTCTCATGAAGAAAGTTGCCATGTCCTTTGGTTGATCTGCAATATTCACTTGAAATGTTGTCAAAGAAAAACATTTTTCATTCTGTAACATCGAGGTCCCTCAACTCAGTAACGAAGGATTCGAGGAGAAACAGTATATGAAGTACTGGTGATATTTTGATCCCAATAGGAAGAGAAGTAGTTCTGGGACACTCTATATAGAAAATTTTTATGATTCCATCCAGTGTTTTTTCAAAGTAGTGAACTAGCTCCACTTAAGTTGGTAGATAACCAGTTCTCCGGCGATATGTCTCTGTTTTACAGATATTTTCATGGACGATGCAATGACGATTCTGAAATATCATCAATCGTTCCACCGATAGCGGTCCCATCGAGACTGACCCGTCAAGGTCAGTCATCACATCCCTCTATAGTCAACAGACGGCTAGCGATACGCCTGCAACTTTGGACTGAGCTTGCGCCAAACTCGAATTTAAGTGATATACAACAATAGGGGCATTTAATGGCGGAGATGCAAGAAGAGGAAGGAAAAACAAGATTGCAAACCGTGTAGAAAATGCGTGAATTTGTTTTTTCGCTCGCAATTTACACAGAAACCTAACCTGAGCAAGCTAACCTAGCTTGCGATTCGAAAATTCGTTGAATTCGTTTTTCGCTCGCAATTTACACACAAACCTAACCTGAGCAAACTAACCTAGCTAGCGAGTCGAAAATGCGTTAATTATTAGCCAAACCTAACCTGACTAACCTACTTTGCGATTTGAAAATTGTTACCATATAACGACTATTTATCCAAAATTCAAAGAGAGAGCAGTGATGTACATGGCGGCCATATTTGTCCATTTTTTGAGTCTACGGAGCATGCTCGAGTTTGGCGCATGCTCAGTCCAAAGTTGCAGGCGTATCGCTAGCCGCTTTACTATAGTCATAGTCACTTTAGAGATATGCCGAACATCTCCCACGCAGGGCTCGTTCTTCTAACGAACGGCAAACATTGGAACTCACTGCCTCGGAAGGTGTTACATGAGGCACACTTTACAAAAATTTAAGACGAATAGTAATACCTACCTACTTTCCCTCGGCTCTCACGATATTCTTTGAACATCACAGAATTTTCCCTACGTGAGAACCAAAACATAAAAAAATAGTTTAACATCTTTTGACATATCTCTCAAGCAGTTTTTTTAGAGTTACCAATGACGTGACCAGGATTTCTCCAATAAGTAAAGCTTTACATTCCTCAAGCAATTCGTTTTAAAATAATACCTGAATTGAACTTTCATGTTTTGGTAATTCACAAACGACAGAACAACTTGATAAATCATTCGAAACTATCTCCATAATTATACCGTATTTATATTTCGAAGGAATAAAGAATATTTCAATGCATTATGTTTTATTTAGAAATGAAAGTAGCTGAAGAAAGAAGTAATGGTGGAATAATAAATGACTCGACGATTGAAAAATTTCGTGCTACGAGAGTTGAACTGGTTTCTGTTCAAAGCTGGATCTGAACTAAGACTGATAAAGTAATTAGCTTGAGTATTAAAAAAAATGGGAAAATAAAAAAAATCATCGGCATGTTTTAATCGCAACGGTCGTACATAATCGTCTTCCATATTCAAATATTTGGTATTTTCCAGAAATCACAAAAGTTTCACGACTACGATTCCATTGGCAGAAAATATTGCTGCTGTAACGGAGAAGACAATAGACATCAGTTTGAGGGCAACTTCGGTCCTTCCTTCCGATAAACTGAAACAATAAACATCAACGGAGAATAGAGAATAGAATAGAGATAGTCAAATTGGATCCATGAATGATTAAATTGAAATGTACGTGTTTATAGGAGAAACTGAATCGTTGTTCATAATATTGATGAAATCAGGTAAAACAAAGTTTTTTACAAGCTTTTATTCAAATGTGATAAAAAGTTAAAATTTATTTTATAAGTTGTGTAACGTAGGTTATTCTTTGAGTAACAGATTCGAGAGCATGCCGCACAAATTTCTCAGTTTAAATACAACAGCAACAAACTTTTGAATATACAAGGTGGCCTACAAGGTTTTGGCCAGTATACAGTGTGTCTCACTTTTCATGGAAGCACCCCCGTAACTTCCGTAATTATCAAGGTAGAATGATGAAACTTTCAGAACTGAAGGACATTATGGAAATGCATCTACCGAATTGATTGTGATGGCCTACGTGATATACACCACCCGCCAGTCGCGATGAAACAACACATTTTTACGCCGGTAAATTATATTAGGGGGCAAAACAGAAGCGATATTCCATCAGGTTCGTGATCAGGACCCCCAACTTATTACAGACACTCCTTTTTCCTGAAGAAAATTCAGTCCTGAAAAATCCCAATTTGTCTCACTTTTCATGGAAGCACCCCCGTAACTTCCGTAATTATCAGGGTAGAATGATGAAACTCTCAGAACTAGAGGAAATTATGGCAATTCCCCTACCGGTTCAATGGTGATGGCCTAAGTTATTGTACACTGCCCGCCAGCAGCGATAGAAAAACGGTTGGATCCATCGCGACTGTCGGGCAGTGTATTTCACTTAGACCATCACCATTGAACCGGTAAGTGCATTTTCATGATTTCTTTCAGTTCTGAGAGTTTCATCATTATTCCTTGATAATTACGGAAGTTACGGGGGTGCTTCCATGAAAAGTGAGAAAAATTCGGATTTTTCAGGACTGTATTTTTGTCAGGAAAAAGGAGTATCTGTGATGAGTTGGGGGTCCTGATCACGAATCTGATGGAATTTCGCTTCTATTTTGCCCCCTAATATGATTTACCGTAAAAATGTGTTGTTCCATCGCGACTGATGGGTAGTGTATATCACTTAGGCCGTCATCATTGAACCGGTTGATGCATTATCATGATTTCACGAAGTCCGGAGAGTTTCATCATTCTACCTTGATAATTACAGAAGTTACGGGGGTGCTTCCATGAAAAGAGAGACACGCTGTATATCTCGAGAACTATTTGAACTACGTTATAAAAATTGGCAATTAGAAACCGTGAGTGGTACTTAATATTTAAAGCAAGCAGCTACGTGGTTACAACGTCACATTTTGGGTCACGTGGTATCATGTTTAGATTATTTAATGGTATATTTTTCCATTGCTGTAAAGGTCTCATTTATACTAATTCGGCGATACCAGTTTTTCTTTGTGGTAGGTAATTAGAAACGATAAACAAATGTTTTTATTAAATATTTTTTATTTGAAAAACAAAGAGAGCTAAGAAGCAAAAAACATATCCTAGTAACAGCTGTTCTAGTTGTCAAAAGCCGTCAGTGTTAGTGAACAATCGTTCACTGTATTATTGTTGGTAAAAGTTTTGTGATCTAAAACTTATCACGCCTTTACGTTTCACTTACGACGAGTATGTTGATATCCTGATTATCTTTGGAGAATGTGGAGAAGCAGCAGACGTGCTAGAGATTTATACAGAAATTGTTTCCCAGACCAATCAACTAACAAAATACTTCTGCTTATGTAGAACAAGAGTAAAGACATGGTCCTTTTTCAACCGAAAAACATCAAAATCCTCGACGTAAGCCTATTGAAAGATAATGTTATTAACATTCTTTCGTATATCTGTCAATCCCCATATTTCAACTCGAGGTCTGCAACAAGAATTGGGAATAATTGAATATACTAACCTGAGGGTCTTGAAGCAATACAAATATTATCCTTTCAGAGTACATTTAACGCAAGGTCTGACTCATGCAGATCCAGAAAAATGACTCGCTTTTATTGCTGAAATGTCAATTAAAATCGAGTATGACCCTTTTTTAAAATAAAATATTGGAGAGTGACGAAAGCAGTTTTAATAATAACGGTATAGTTAATAGACATAATTGTCACTACTGGTCGGCTGAAAATGACAGGTGGATGCGAGAAAGGCATTTTCAAACTATTTGGGGGATAAATGTGTGATAGTAATAATAATAATAATTGTATTTATTATTTTCAAATGAGTTGTTTTTATAAAAGAATGTTGGTATATATATATATATATATATATATATATATATATATATATATATATATATATATATATATATATATATATATATATTGATATAATAATAATAATATAATGAGGTGATGTGTGATGATATGTGTGTTTTGTTAAGTCCCACGTTGTGGATACAATTTGTTATGAATTAAGATATATGATGAAATTTTGTAACACTTTTAATAAAGAAAAAATAGCCCCAAAGTTGCGGTGCTAACAATATTATATTTTTATTTTATTTTCTTTTTTTTTTTAATATTATTATTTTATATTGGTGAAATTTATTATAAATTCAGAAATTTTGTTGTAATGCAAGAAATTGAAAATGTTATAGTATATTTTCTTTTTTAATGACAATTGTTTGCTCAAATGAAAACTTACACCTTACTTTACCGTTTTCCCGCTTATTCCTGATCTCCTTATTTTTTTATTTTTCAGTATCTCCAAACTCAATCGGCGCTCCAGAACATATAGTACTCTCTTCCTCAGGGTAGGATTCTTGAAAAGGGCTTTCCAAGATGTAAATATTTTTTACTTTACCAAATGTTGTTCCAAGAGTAAATAAATTGCATGAATTCAAATATAGAAGTTGTTTTCTTTACCAGAGTAAATAGAAAATATTATGGTTATCACATCAACAAAACTTACCTCTACCTGTTCTAGCTAGCTAAACGCTTATTCCTATTAAATTTTCAATATTTCTACTCTGCACAAGTTAGACAACCAGTTAACCTTGGGTGTAATGTTAGTGAATGATGAAATGACTCCAGAGAAATGAAAACTTCTACAGTTCAGTGTGCTTGCCAAGGTTGAAAGGTTAACTAACCTAGCTTTTCTGTGATCAAATATGTAAAAGTTATATGAAATTGAAATTATTTATGCTAATAATAATACTAACTATTGTCCTCTCAATGCAGTGATTCAAATTATGTTTTATTAAAAAGTGTCTGATAGTTTTTTACACACAAAAAGTTCCAGTGAAGAAAAATTTCGCGTTGTTGAAGATTGTTGAAAATACAGCTTGAATATCAGCTTGGGAAGAAATTTGTTGAATGCAGTTCGTGGCCAAAAGGATAATAAATACCTTTATAGTAGCTGGTTTGCAGGTCGATGATTTTCAATTGGTTTTATTTCGTCGTGGTAAAATTTTCTGGTGAGTTGTTTACTTCCAGTGTCAAATTAACCTCTTATATGTCCTTTGGTGATGATTTTAAGTATTTGCTTTGAGTTTTTCTAAAGTTTTTCTTTTTCAAAAATTGATCAGTCTGGATTTCCGCTTCCTTTCTCTGTAGCCTCGCCTCCACTCGTCCTTTTCTTCTTTTTTCTCAAACTTTTTCCTAGTAACCTTCTTCAGCACTCTCTTGATAAGTTTTCCTTTTTCACTCGCGATACCTTTTCGACACTCACTAGTCAAATCACTTTCATTTTCCCGATTTCAAAATGTCTCTTAAATTTTTTTATAATTAACTGTACAACCTATAATATACTCTTATTCTACTATTTACAATTTTTTTTTAACATTTTCCCTTTTCTGATTAGTTTGAACTTCCCATCTCGTCTTTTCAGTCACTTTACCTACTCTCTTGGTACTTTTTATTTAAATGAAGAATTGCCCTGTCAATGTTAGTTTGTATACAGTGTGTTCTTTCAATAAGCTATTTTACTAAATTTGAATCTGTTTCTGATAATTTTATTTAATTTAAATTTTGCTTCTATGATGTTCTTTATCTTCTTGTCATTATAGTTTTTAATTTGATATTATTTTTCAGCAAAAACAGGCTGGTTACTGATGGTATTTCGAATAACGTAGAAAGTTATCGTAGAACGGAAACTGGTTTCGAGAACTGATTTTTATGACTATTTGAATGGATCTTTTTATAATCTGTGGATGAGATGGTATAGATGGATCGCTGTTAAGTTCAGGTAAGTCATCTGGCTTTTCTGATTTTCATAATAATAATGTATTTTTTTTTATTTATTTATAACTTCTTATTTACAACAACATTTCTTGACTAAATTCTAATATTCTTTATTCACTATTTATTAATATTAGATACTTATCATAACAATATATATATATATATATATATATATATATATATATATATATATATATATATATATATATATATATATATATATAAACGATAATTTGAAAATAAAATGCAAAGTTCAATTTTAATAGTGACAAGTCACTATTAATTGCTCTTCCACTTGAGGCGTTTCGTTTAATGACCGCTTGAGTGGGACGTATTATGATGACGGGACAGGATGAAGGTATTTAGATTTTCTCCAAAATATTCTGTCCCATTTGCATGAGAGAGTGACTATGTGGTTGCAACAGGATGGTGCACCTCCTCATTTTGGTCAGCAAATAACGTCACATCTGGATATGTCTTTCCAAGACAAATGGATTGGAAGAAATGGTGCGATACTTTGGCCAACTCCTTCACCAGATATAACCCCGTTATATTTTTTCTCTAGGGATAATTGAAAGGATTAGTGTATGTTACAGCTCCTACCGATGTAGATGATTCATAAAACAGAATCAGAGCAGCATGCCAATCTGATACACCAGAAAGTATTCAAGCAGCATGCACAAGAAATTTACTTAGAAGATTTGAATGCTGCATTGATGAAGGTGGTCATCGATTCGAGCATCAACTGTAGTGAAAGTGTTATTGTATTCTAATTCTTTGTGTTTCTATTCTCTCTTCGTTTTTCAAATAAAAAACCTACAAAAATTTGTTGGTCGCTTCTAAGTACCTACCACAAAAAACATAGGTATCGCCAAATCAGTATAAGAGAGACCTTTTCAGCAGTGAAAAAATATACAGTGTGTCTCATTAAATATTCTAAAAATTATACCACTTGAACCGAAATGTGACGTTGTAACAAAGTAGCTGCTTGATTAAACTGTGTGATATTACTCACGGTTTATACCTACCAAATATCAATATCGTAGTTCAAATAGTTTTCGAGATATGTACTGGCCAAAACCTTGTCGGCCACCCTGAATAGAGTATCAAAACCCACGTGCAGCCTTTGGTTTTCCATCTTAGTTTTGGAATGAGAAAATTTTAGGCCACAGAGCATCTACAATCTCAGATAGCCTTTGAGCACGCTTTTTGAAATGAAAGATTCAGCCATTATTTGGACTTGAATAATAGTTGAATAGTGCACTGGGTGTTTAAAACTACCGGTAGCTTGATAGAAAACATCCTCAATTTTTTGGTTGTGGTGGTCGAATGAGAATTTTATTCACCTCCGTCTTCAGTCGGATAATCATTAAGAATTGATTAGTGAAATAATAGGAGTGTTGAAATTTCTTTTTATATTTTATTACTCTCTGTATACCATTTTTCATGTTGACATGGAGATATTATTTTTGAGTTAGTTCAGTTGTAAAAATAACAAATAAAAGTACAAATAGAAAATAGATCTGTTGAAAAACTTAATTTCTGCAAGTATTTATTTATTGAAAATACAGCTTCTAAACAGATCAATTTCTGGTATAAGTTCTGACATTGAATATAAATATAACTTTGGAAAATTTCAAAATTAATGAAAAATAAAAAATTTAACAACTTTGCATATTTATGGATAGATGAATTTCAATATGATAGCAAATTTTATTTTAGTTTTTTTCAAGAAAATATTTACTGACTTTGATTTTTTTTATATATATATATATATATACTGAAAGTTTGTTGTAAGTTTCAGTTTCAGATCAAGATTATTTCTTCCTTTATTTGAATGAATATTATTTAAATAGAAGTTATTTGCATTTCTGATATTATAGTGGTTTCATCTTAGGAAAATATTCCACGTAACAAGTCAACATTTATGACATCGAAATTTGGAAACTTCCATACTGGAACTTGATTCGCCACTGGCTACACGTTTTTCATCCTTTTTCTTACTTCGACAGTGGAAATTGGGTTTTTTATTGGCATACACAGCATTTTCCACAATACTTTGGGATTCGTTTTTTCGCGCAAACTGGCAAACTGTAGAGCAACATAATAGACCGCCCAACTTTTTCCTCTATAAAAATTCTCGGTAGTGGTAGCTAATGAAATGCGCAGGCGTCAATCATGTCGATTTGGTGAGTGCAAAAAAGTCATAAATAACAGTTAGTTTTTCAGTTGAACCTCGAGATGATTCGATAAAGTACTCGAAATAACTGTTGTCCTACGAAATGGATGGTAGGACTGAAGAGTCCCCCACTCCCAATATGTACCAATGACGTGGTCATAAAAAATCATTAGTAACCAGCGGATTTTTTTTAACGTTGCTTGGTTATTATTTGTATAATTGAATGGTCATATATTGTCCTACAAATTGAATGGTAGTTGTTCCCAGTCTTTTGCTCCGAAATTTATAAGTAACTGTAGGATACATGAAAGGTTAGTGCATTCTTCACCTAAATAATAGAGTGTCCTACAAAAAAACGGGTATGTGTCGCTGGTCCTACAAAAATTATTCAAAATAATGAATTATTTTGAAATTGTGGTTTAGCTAATTTTAATATACTTTTATTAGTAAATATAAGTAAAAAAGTTATTGGGTATAACCCTCAAAATGTTCTGCAACCGTAGACACGTGTTTCGAGCTTAAGCTCTCATCAGTACGGTAAAATCAAGTGCGAAGATGTACAACACTTGGATGTAAAATAGAAACAAAGGAAGTCAACAACGGGAAGCGACGTTAGTTGTTGCCTTGTAAGCAGAAGGTCTTCTAACTGGAGCCACAAATGTGTGGTTGGCTTCCTGTTGTTGACTTCCTTTGTTTCTATTTTTACATCCAAGTGTTGTACATCTTCGCACTTGATTTTACCGTACTGATGAGAGCTTAAGCTCGAAACACGTGTCTACGGTTGCAGAACATTTTGAGGGTTATACCCAATAACTTTTCTACTTATATTTTCATATATTGCCCCTCGCTACATCCATCCTTATTTGTATATTCCTGGGTAGGATTGTCACGCTGGTAGCTATAGCTGCCTCCGTGGCGACGTTAGTTGTTGCCTTGTAAGCACAAGGTCTTCTAACCGAAGCCACAAATGTGTGGTTGGCTTCCTGTTGTTGACTTCCTTTGTTTCTATTTTTACATCCAAATGTTGTACATCTTCGCACTTGATTTTACCGTACTGATGAGAGCTTAAGCTCGAAACACGTGTCTACGGTTGCACAACATTTTGAGAGTTATACCCAATAACTTTTCTACTTATATTTTCATATATTGCCCCTCGCTAAATCAATCCTTATTTGTATTTTCCTGAGTAGGATTGTCACGCTGGTAGCTATAGCTGCCTCCGTGGCGACGTTAGTTGTTGCCTTGTGAGCACAAGGTCTTCTAACCGAAGCCACAAATGTGTGGTTGGCTTCCTGTTGTTGACTTCCTTTGTTTCTATTTTTACATCCAAGTGTTGTACATCTTCGCACTTGATTTTACCGTACTGATGAGAGCTTAAGCTCGAAACACGTGTCTACGGTTGCAGAACATTTTGAGGGTTATACCCAATAACTTTTTTACTTATATTTTCATATATTGCCCCTCGCTACATCCATCCTTATTTGTATTTTCCTGGGTAGGATTGTAACGCTGGTAGCTATAGCTGCCTCCGTGGCGACGTTAGTTGTTGCTTTGTAAGCACAAGGTCTTCTAACCGAAGCCACAAATGTGTGGTTGGCTTCCTGTTGTTGACTTCCTTTGTTTCTATTTTTACATCCAAGTGTTGTACATCTTCGCACTTGATTTTACCGTACTGATGAGAGCTTAAGCTCGAAACACGTGTCTACGGTTGCACAACATTTTGAGGGTTATACCCAATAACTTTTTTACTTATATTTTCATATATTGCCCCTCGCTACATCCATCCTTATTTGTATTTTCCTGGGTAGGATTGTAACGCTGGTAGCTATAGCTGCCTCCGTGGCGACGTTAGTTGTTGCTTTGTAAGCACAAGGTCTTCTAACCGAAGCCACAAATGTGTGGTTGGCTTCCTGTTGTTGACTTCCTTTGTTTCTATTTTTACATCCAAGTGTTGTACATCTTCGCACTTGATTTTACCGTACTGATGAGAGCTTAAGCTCGAAACACGTGTTTACGGTTGCACAACATTTTGAGGGTTATACCCAATAACTTTTCTACTTATATTTTCATATATTGCCCCTCGCTACATCCATCCTTATTTTTATTAGTAAAGTTATGTTATTTTGAATTCTTAATTGTTTGTTCAGTTCAAAAGTATCATAATTTACGTAAAAGTTTACGAAAAAAGTGGGAAATTTTGTTTAGCGTTCATAATTTTTATAAACATATTGAAAACAACAATAACAAAGAGAAAACATTGAAATAATCAATCTGCCCTCCGGGGCGGCCTACATGATGTCGCATTCGCTTTCACAGATGCAGAAAAACCCGGAAAAACCTGCAATACCACATCGTCGTCTGAAGAGCTGAAATTTATGATTGAAAACTTTCAAAGAGGTCAGAAGAATTGTGAAAATCCACTCTACGATGTCTCCAGATGCCTCAGAAAGTCCAGTTCGAAAAAAGATAGTAAATTTTACGGGGGTCAAGTGGCCAAGTAGTTAAAGTACCGATCTTTTATCCACTCTGGTCGCCGGTCGTGGGTTCGAAGCCCAGCGACTGGGTGGGTTCGAAGCCCAGCGACTCTGATAACCCGAGAAAGTGGAATAGCACGTCAAAAGTAAGAATTCGATAATCCATGGCTCGCACAAGTTTCATTTTTTGGGGGCTGTCGTTACGGAAAAATCAATTTTGAACAACAATTCATGCAACTATCATCAAAGGACCCCGCACACATTTAATGAAAAGAGTCTAACTGTGAAAATGGCTGAATTTTTGGTATGTTGTAGCTGAAGCTATTCTGAATAAAAGTCTCCATTGGCTCTACTCGATCGTACGACCAGACTCTTATGATACAAAATTTTGGGAAACCAGTATTTTTTCAAAATTTAGCACTCTGTATTCTGACAACGAATCATTTTCTCGATGTATCTTGATGAAAAAAAAGTTGTTCATTTTAGCGAGATCCATCACATACTCAGATTTTTTTTCTGAGCAACTTCATCTGGCGCCTAGGTGACCCCATAACCTACATCAATGCAGAAGTTTGCAAATCTCTCAAAAACGGTTGCCCCCAGCGTTGTTGAACAACTCTACCTTTTTTGCTGAGAAAAAGTGTGGGATTAAGATTTCGATTTGAAAGGCCCGTAAAGTTCACTCTTAGAAAAGTTAGGGAAAATTAAAATAAATAATGAGAGCGTATGCAGCGCCCTCTGAGTTCTACATAAAAATCGATAGCAAATTTCGATTTCCACCTCAAATAAACCCCGTTCACCAAATCTTATTCAAAAAGTTATTCAAATAATTGAATTCAAAATTCAATACCATGTATCTCCTTAACGAAATATTTGCGGACACAAGTTAATATGAACTTTCTGTAATTAGTCAAGGATTCACCATTTGAAGTTTGTACAACGACTTTGGCACGTGGCGCTGTGAAAACCTACCTAGGACAATGGGACCATTTAATTATACAAATATAAAGCAAGCAAAGGTAAAAAAAATCCACTGAGTACTGATGATTTCTTATGACCACGTATTGGTACGTGTTGGGAGTGGGGGTCTCTTCAGTCCTACCGTCCATTTTATAGGACAAAAGTTTTTTCGAGTAGGTACTTTATCGTATTATCTCGAAGTTCAACTGAAAAACTAACTGTTATTAATGACTTTTTTGCACTCAGCAAATCGACATGATTGGCACCGGCGCATTTCATTAGCTACCACTTTCGAAAATTTTTGTAGAGGGAAGAGTTGGGCGTCTCAATAGAAAGAAGCTACTCACGAAGATTCAGCCTCTTACTAATATTTTTTTTACTATGGAATTGACAACTTCGGAGCGTATGACTGGGAACACCTACCATTCAATTTGTAGGACGATATGACCATTCAATTATAGAAATATTAACCAAGTAACGGAAAAAAAATTCCGCTGGCTACTAATGATTTTTTATGGCCACGTCATTGGTACATGTTGGGAGTGGGAGACTCTTCAGTCCTACCACCCATTTTGTAGGATAAAAGTTTTTTCGAGTACTTTATCGAATTATCTCAAGGTTCAACTGAAAAACTAACCGTTATTAATGACTTTTTTGCACTCACCATATCGACATGATTGACGCCTAAGCAATTTATCAGCTTACACTATCGAGAATTTTCGTAGAGGAAAAAGTTGGGCGTCTCGGAAAAATGAACCTTCTCAGGAAGATTCAGCCTGTTATTAATCATTTTTGAAAATAAGCGTGGGACCCCGGTCTAAATCGCTAGCAAATCAGAGTTAATTTGCACTGTTTCAAAAAATGTATCGATGTATTCACGTATGTCGCTTTTTTCTTCCATACGACGGAGAGTGAGTTGCTTGGGAAGTGTAGCCATTCGAGCTGGTCCCTTAGATTGGTAAATACTTTCTAATCTCAACCAGACGTCCCGAGAAGTTATACATCTTTTTATTTGCTCCAGTTCCGATATAATTATTGAGGGGATGATTTCAGACTTGGCTTTGTTATCATTGCGCAGTGGAAATGTGCTGGGCCCACAACCTGTAAGAGCTTTGGCAGGAAGACTATTCAATGAAAAGAGTTAGGTATATTGCTTCCTTGAACCATTGTTCATACAGGGAGTTATTTAAGTACGTGGCCAAACTTAAAGGGGTGATTGTTTGAGTGATTCTAAGACGAAAAGTTCATATAAACATAGGTGTTGTCACAGGCCCAAGTAGCACACTTATATTGGTACAATATTGTGAACATATTGGCGAAATATTTGAAATGCAATATTGGCGAGAAAAAAATGTGAACATTCGGCGATATTGGTCCAATATTACTTGAATAATATTGGCGAAATATTCCCCAACCAATATTGGCCTCAAAATATTTGACGATATTGGTACAATATCGCTGATACAATATTTTGACAATATTGGCACAATATTCAAAAGTTATATTGTCGAGAAGTAAATTGTTTAAATATTCCAAAAATAGTTTTGGTGAAATATTCTTGAAGCAATAATGGCCTTAAAATATTTATCGATATTGGTACAATATCATTTGGTTATATTGGAGGACGTCAATATACCTTGGTAAATTATTAAATGTCTTTTAGTTGATGAAGGTGACACCAGAGTCTGCCTTTTGATCGCCTTAACCACTGAGTGAGCTGTCTTGAAAACAAGTCAAGAGAAGTATTTAATAAACTTTCGTAGGTTTTAGAAGACGTTCTATATGTAGAGCCACCTAGCGGATTTTTATCCAGGTTTGATCATGAAATAATTTAAATATGTTTCATTGAATATTCGGCCAATATTCAAATTTCATCTCAATCTAGATGTAGGAAACAATATGAAGACAATATTGTTTTAACGAAATCGATAACTATTATTGAACCAATATTGACCCAATATTAATTAATAAGATTTGTTGAATATTGGCGAAATGATATTCAACCAATGTGTAATTACACTTGGAGATACAATATAGTTTTTATTCCTTGAATCGATATGAGGGGAATATTGGGATTGCAATATTTATTTTAGATGTTGAAAAAGATGTGAAGACAATATTGTTTTATCGATATTGGTAAATATTATTGAACCAATATTGACTCAATATGAGTTATTACAATTTTTCAAATAAAGTGGAAATGATATTCAACCAATATGCTCTCAAACTTGGAAATACAATATAGTTTTTTTTCCCTATAATCGATATGACTGGAATATTTGGATTGCAATATTTATTCTAGATGTGGAAAGCAATATATAACCAATATTGTATTATCGATATTGGTAGAAATTATTCAACCAATATTGACCCAATATTTCATGTGATAATCTACATTCAAAACTAGTTCAACCAATATTCCACCAATATTATTATTATAATATTGTTTTTTTAATATTCACCCATATTGGACCAAAATTGATTCTTCATTCACAATATGTCTATCTTGGCCCAATATGGAACCAAGATTCAGCCGATATGATGTGCTACCTGGGGGGATGTGCAATGAAGTGATTTTTATGGTTTTTCTCAAAAACAAAGCAAGATACGAAAAAAATTCTGGATATAAAAAAGTTGTAATTTCAGTTGTTCAATGTGAAACAAATACAAAAATTGCAAAAAAATCAGTGGCGCACATGTTTTCTGTCAAAAATATTGGTTACAGTGCCTTCCGGGACGCCACTGGACATGATAATTCTGATATAGTTAGGGCTAAATTCGCCCTTTATGACCTTCAATAACACTGCCAAATTTCAATAAAATCGGTTGAAGGGTTATTAAGATATTTACGACAAAAACGATTTCTTTTAAAAATTTTGACACCCTGTATCTTGAAAACGAAGCATTACCGGACCTATGTTTATATCACCCCTTTAAGTTTGGCCACGTACTTAAATAGCACCCTGTATAGAAGGAAGATAGTTAGCCAACCTTATGGGATTTACATTGGATTCAAATGGATGCGACATGTGGATGGCGACATGTGGATGGCGACAGTGATCTCGCATCCAAGTCATATCGTAACTTCAGTGATCTGGCCTCTAAGTCATGTCGTACCTTTATTGAAACAATGGGACAGCATTAACATCAAGGTTTTTTGAAGAATCCTAGCATTATAATCACTTCAAATATTCATGTTTGTAATAGGTGACACTCGCGTTTGGGTCCAATAATTTTTCCACATGCATTGACTAACTCTCTTACTTCTATTTAAACAATGCTTGAACGCAGAATACAAACATTGAATAAAAGAGTACATGAAGTATATCTGACAACTGTCTGATGACTACTACCATTGACATTTTTGTCAATATCAACTACTGGATGTATCCTAAAATTGCAGTGTTGCAATGTTACTAACTCCGAGTGCAAAATCGCTGATGGTCGTTGTCTACCTGTTCACGATTTGTCTTGGTTTTATATGTATCACCGAACAGGTCCCTACAGCGTATGTGGAAATTAGTAACATCATCCCTCGACATAACCTGATTTCTTCTGATAATTCAATTACGAACTGAAATAGTCCTGAATACAGAAAGGACCAGGCAGTTGACGACTTTCTGAACAATAGTGTCCATGGGCCCAACTCAATCCTATGACTAGTTTCAGAGATACAGGGTGTTGAAGTTGGAAAATAGCAATTTTTTGAATGCATGTATTTCTTATTTTCTTCAATGTATAAAGAATTTTTTTCTGTGATAGTGGTATAATGACACTGAATGTCAATCCCACATGAGAGAAATTTTTTTAAAAAACGTTGACTTGATATATAATTCAACTTTCAGGAATTTCAACATCTGGCTGGATTGCTTTTGGTTGGTTTATAATAATAAGATATGCAAATATTTTTACAGGGCGAGTCAGAAAGTTGTTCTCCCCTGTATCCTATATTTATTGAAATTTATATCCTTTGTACTGCATGTTAGTAGGTGACAGGTCATTCTGAAAAATATATAATTTATGTATGATATACAGGGTTATTCGAAAGATATGTACGGAAGAAAATCCGAGAATCGATTTTTTTTGGAAATCTCCCTTTAATTGAATAATTCCTTGGTGAATTTCTGCGATACTTTTATATCACCTTTATTTTGAGTTTGTTGGTCAAATTTAGAAGTTTTGTCCACTTGCTATTATCAGTTTTTTTATCCCGACAATATGATTAATATCATTATTTTCTTCTTAGACCGGTGTCTCGTAAAGACCACTTCAAACTGAAGGTGAATGTAGATCAAAGGGTGCCCTACCTGCTATAAAAGAATCTCCTGTTTGAAAGTCTCACCATTTTCGAGACATTAAATTTTTATAAAAATTATGAATTTTTGCCCCCTTCAGTATATTTTTTGTGCCGATGGTACAATTTTGAACTTTTCTCATTCATTCACTTGGTGAAATTTCGGTGAATTATTAGTTTAACTTCTACCTTACGAAAATAATCTGAACATTTCAAAGGGGGTGACAAATGTTTTTATTACAAGATTTGGGAGTAGACTTTTTTTCTCATGAAGTTTAGCTCGTCGCCATCGTAGTGAAAACAAATTGTACTGGGCTGCACACTACATCAATGAATTACCTATTTTATAGTGATTCCAAAATGGTATGACACAAAAGACTTGTAACCGTAAAAAAAAGAAATTGCCATTTATGTCCAAAAGAGGATGTTTCTGACAAAGTGTCAATCGACGGTTTTTATTTAACTACCTTCTTGTTGTAGGTTACTAATATTTTCAATGACATTATAATTATTAACAATCATTATAGTACACGTTCGGAACGGCGACCCCCTTCGCGTATATAGGCCCTGCATCGACTGAAATAAAAACCTTTTCGAAACCCTTAAACTTCTTTGATATTTCTGCTGCAGCAACTCGGATGTGTTTTCCCAAATCGGCTTTATTGCTAATGGGTTTCACATAGACTCTGTCCTTTATAACTGCAATGATCAAAATTCAGAGGATTTAGGTTTGCTGAACGAGTGGCCACAAAATATCACCTCATCTTTCGATGCGAGGACAAGTTTAATTCGAATGTGCAGTTACTTGGTGACCTTAAATCGCTATAGTACATGTTCAACATGGTGAAGTCCTTTGCGTATACAGGCCCTACATCGACTGAGAAAACACCTTTTCACTGCCCTCAAACTTTTTCCACGATTTTATTTGTCATCTGAATTTGAGGTTTTTCGTTATATTATACCGAATAAAAATAACGTCATCAACATGTTATCCCATTACCAAAATCCATTATCAAAAGTGTAAAATTGTACCAACAGCACAAAAAAACTACTGAGAGGGGCAAAAATTCATAAAATATATATATATATATAATGGAAACCTTTTATACGGGGGATTTTTTCATTGCAGGTAGGGCACCCGTTGACAACATTCTCCTTCAATTTGATGTGGTCTTCACGAGACACCCGTATATGAAGAAAATAATGTTAGACTAGTCATCATATTGTCGGGATAAAAAAATTAATCATAGCAAGTTGACAAAACTTCTACATCCGACCAACAATCTCAAAGTAAAGGTAATATGGAAGTATCACAGAAATTCACTGAGGAATTATCTAATTAGAGGGAGATTTATAAAAAAATCGATTCTCGGATTTTCTTCCATACATATCTTTTGAATAGCCCTGTATACAGGAAAATTCCGAGTATTTCCGGAAATATCGGACAAAAACTAGAAATCAAAATTTTCGTTTTTATTTTTTTTCTATCGTTATTTGACAACATAGCTCAAAACCAAAAGTACATTTTCATTAATACTTTTCTTCAGCTACACTTTTTCATGTTCAGATTTATATCCGACGTTTCGTCTTCTGTCATTCATCATGTATGTATCATGATGTATAATTTGTTATGATTTGCATTTCTGAAACCACATATATTAAAAAAAAAAAAATTCATCTGAGATGGTCATGACTCCATCGAAAAATTTTGTTTAATAAACACTAGTTGTCAGAACTCATTAAACATCATAAGTTTGCACAAATACTTCAGTCGAAATGTCCTTATTCTCAAATGAAGAAAAACGAGATATGTTGAAACTTTATTATAAATTTGATAGGAATAGTACGAAAACAACACAAATTTATTTTGAATTATATCCGGAAAGACAACAGCCGGATAGAACATTATTCGGAATTTTGGGCATACACTTGGCTGAGTACGATGCGTTTAAAAAAACGAGAATGAAATCATGAGCTCTTAAAAAATGCACAAAAAGTATTACAACAAGTGTTCGAAATGATGGCCTACCTCTTGAATAAATAACCGAGCTCGTCGTCTCAAATTAAGAACAGCCCTAACAATATCCCTTCTTCTGATAGACCTGAATTGCGTGATGATATTGTCTCTAAGTTCATCTACTTTGTCATATTCTTGCTCTCCATAGATTATTTTCTTCAAAGTGCCCCACAAGAAAGTATCCAAAACTGTAAGGACAGGTGACCTTGCCGGCCACCTCACTGGTCCAGAATTTCCTAACCACCTATTAGGAAATCTTTGGTGTAAATATTCGCAAACTGCTTTTTTATTGTGTGGAGGAGCCCCGTCATGCTGAAACCAGCAGCTGTTATAATTAACAAGGGGAAACGTATCCATATATTCTCCGAATTCGTTTCTTAAGAATCGAAGATAGGATTCCCCGTTCAAAATATTAGAGAAGAAATGAGGTCGTTATAAATTCCAGCCCACACATTCAAACGAAACCAAACTTGTGGTCTGACTTCTCTGAAGTGTCGTGGATTATTTTCACTCCAAATGTGCCCATTATTTCCATAAAAACACCACAGTTCAAAAAAGTACTTATGTCGGTCCAAATAATGTTTTTCAAGAAGTTTGTAGGATCTACCCTATTCGAGAGCCAGTTACAAAATTCCATCCTTCTCTCAGGATCACCTGGATGTAATTTTTGTGAAATTTATTTCTTATAACATTTCAAACCACTTTTTTTTAATTCCCACCAAACACTCGTTTGTAGCACATCCATTTCTGCCGAGCCTTGATGTGTTGATTTGGAAGGATCTGCATTTATCTAAAAAGGTACCAAAAATAATTATACTTCTTCGAATATGGAATGAACAATTATTTTACCTCGGCTAATAAGTTACGTCTGATATTTTGTTCCATTCTGCTTCCATATTTCATTCTTGGTTTTTGAAACGCACCGTACTCAGCCAAGTGTTTGTCCAAAATTCCGAATAATGTTCTATCCGGCTGTTGTCTTTACGGATATAATTCAAAATAAATTTGTGCTGTTTTCGTACTATTCCTATCAAATTTATAATAAAGTTTCAACATATCTCGTTTTTCGTAATTTGAGAATGAGGACATTTTGACTGAAGTATTTGAGCAAATTTATGATGTTTAATGAGTTCTGACAACTAGTGTTTATTAAACAAAATTTTTCGATGGAGTCATGACCATCTCAAATGAAGTTGTTTTTTTTTAATATCTGTGGTTTCAGAAGTGCAAATCATAACAAATTATACATCAATGAAATCAGAATGAGAATGACTTTTTCTGTATAAAAAACAATATGGCGCCCATAACAGAAAAAAAAGTTGATGATGAATGACAGAAGACGAAACGTCAGATAGTTAATCTGAACATGAAAACGTGTAGCTGAAAAAAGTATCAATGAAAATGTACTGTTGGTTTTGAGCTATGTTGTCAATAGAAAAAAATAAAAACGAAAATTCCGATTTTCAGTTTTTTCCCGATATTTCCGGAAATACTCGGAATTTTCCAAGTTTCAAAACAGTATTTTGTTGAACACCAGAATACGCAACTTTGCCCCAATTTAAGCTTCGACGTATCTCCTGTAGTTTAGGAGATCCCAATGGTGGGGGTCGAATTTGAATTGCCCTGTATAATATATAAATTATATATATTTTGAAATGACTGAATGTCACCTACTAACATGCAGTGCAAAGTATACAAAATTTTGTTGAATAAATGATACAGGGGCGATCAACTTTCTGACTCGCCCTGAAAAAATACATGTCTTATCAAGCCAGATATTGAAATTCATGAAAGTTGAATTATATTTCAAATCAACGTTCAGTTTTTTTTATTTATGAGTAATCCTGTAGCGAATGAAACTTTCTCTCATGAGGGACTGATATTTAGTGTCAGTAGAACAGTATCACAGAAAAAAATTCTTGATACATTCAATTTTTATATTTCCTCAAAGAGTGATCGACTTTGCCCCGCATATTGGGTAAAGTCGATCACTCATACAAAAGCATAGAAAATCGACTATATCCTTTCAGAGGATAAAGTCGATCAACAAAAATTTAAAAACAAAATTACCCAATCTAATTTTTCAATTTTACGTTAAGAAATCCACCAGAAAATATAAAAATGCTTCTTTATTCAGTCTTATTTTACAGCCATGGGTTGCTTTAATTAAATAAACTCAACAACATACTATAAATAATAGAAAAATATAGGAACAAAACATTGGTATTCTTTACATACGTAGAAGAATTCAGTAAAAACTTAAATACAATTCAACATAAAATATAAAATTCTTAGCTGTACTTACAAAACTTATTCTAGAAGACTTCGTTCTTCTTCGCTTAAATGAAAGGTGTGCCTTCCATGTTTTTCTCCTTTCAGGTAAACTCTCTTTTCAATCTGTTCATACGTAATTATTGATAGGTCCGAAAATTGCGGATACACAAAAAATACATCTTTGTTCGAGTCCTTCTTGCGCATCGTATCAACAGTTAGTTCTCCGTCTGAGATAGTTTCAATCTTGGCAATAAAATGTCTGTCTCTTTTGTTGGTTTTGAATTTTACTAATACGTAGTCGTTTACGATGAAAACTTCAGGATTTTGCTCTTTTGGCAGAGAAATTTGCTCTTCTGTCAAGTTTTCGAAAAGGGTAGAAGGTTCTCCTATTTCGTAATCTTCTGTGAATGACTCTTTTTCTGACACAATGTCACTCATATTCGTATTTGTAGCTTATCCATTTTCGTCTTCTGATTCACTGTTACTTGCCTCCCGTCTCTGCCTCCTGATTTTGGTTTTTTTTTTTTATGTGGGTCTGGATTCAGCCATCAACAGATCCGATGTGCCTACGCTTTTTCCTGGAGATACATTCAGTTTTTTTCCTCGTTTAACCGTTTTCGTTGGACCCGTCCGAAGTTGTTCAAGATGATCTATCAAAGCACCGGTCCATGATGTTTCACGTGTTTCGTCAACTGCTTTACGTGCCACATGCCACGATGCCACATGCCTTGAACCCTGCAATAGAGTTTGCTTGAGATTTGAGACCAACAGACTCCACAGCTTCCTTGAGAAGCTTTGGAAATAAAGTTTTGGGAAGCACTCCTCTATTTCTCAACTTCCATGTTTCTAATGATTTTCTCCATGCCGCCTTAAGAGGCCGGAAGTAAGCTACATCCAGAGGTTGTAGCAGGTGAGTCGAGTTAGGTGGCAGCAGGACAAACCTGATATTGCTATGTTCGTATTCCTGTATAACGCTCAAAGTGACGTGGCTACTTAAATTATCTCCAACTAGAACTTTATTTTTATCTAACTTCTTAAAATGCGGCAAAATAATAGAAAAGAACCAGTCTTCAAAGATGGTGGAATCAAACCACCCGCTGAGAGTGCGATTGTATCTGGCTCCTTCTATACCCCCTTCAGTCCATCCCACATACGAATGTTTTGCCTCATAGACAATGTATGCTGGAAGCATCGTGCCGTCTCCTGCTATCTATGGCTCTATGTGCATGTTTGGTGCCCTTTTTTAAGACGACTTTCACAGCACCCGGGTCATCTACGAAATTTGTTTCATCATAATTGATAATGTTAGAACATGGAATATCCTTCACGACATTTTTTAAATTTCCAAAATAATCTGACACTAACTCGTAGCTTAACGCTGCTCGAACTCGTTTCGTATTTTCTGTCAGTTTTATGGTGAGACTGCTATTTCGCTTCATGAAACCATTGAACCAGTCTGTTCCAGGTAAGTTATCTACGAACCTTGGTTCTGTCACCCCACGCTTTGTCAAATATTGCCTGACAATATGTTTGATGTCGATCGGCTTCAAGGGGAAACCCCAATTGGCGCAAAGTTGCAAGCCTTCAGATAACATTTTCTCTTCATTTTCATCTAGAGCGGATGGTCTTCCATACTTGAGCTGATGTCGTCCGTGATAATGAACATTGATGGTCGAGTAAGGGATGGCAAATCGTTCAGAGGCAGCCCTCATCGACACCTTTTTTTGTTTCACCGCCGCCACTGCCCTCTGAAGGAATTTCTCATCATAATTCTTCTTCCCCCGAGATCCAAACTTATTTTGATTGTGCCGAGGCATCTGAAGACAAATGAACAGAATTAATATAGACATTAAATTACTTTCTCACTAAACAGGAAGGTCGTTTACTGTACGTAAGTTCACAAAACAAATGAACGTAGCCTAACATATTACTTGTGAAATTAAAAAGTATAAACATATTCGTAATACTGAAAGTGATCGAAATTACCCCTCAACAATGGATTTTTTTTTTAAATATCCGGAAGAGCCTTAAAAAAATGTATTACATTATTATTTTTCTTTATTCACATTACAAATAACTATGTTTTCCTGTACATTCGCCAGTTATTTTCCTTCAAACAAGTTGTGAGCTGTGGAATCAATCGTTTTCGCATGTTTCAATTTCAGCCAATTATCAACACTTTATAAACACATTTTTCTCCACGTACTAACCTTATGTATCAGTGAACACTTTTCACTCGAGCACGACTACACTCTTACTGAACCGGTTGTCAACTGTTGACTACATAAAATACGCAACTGTTCCATTTTACGCGCCAATTTCTTCACAGGGGCGTGCTTGGTCGACTTTTCCTCGCATGATCAAAATTACCCCGTTTGACGGTACTAACAATTCATGAAATTTCACCAAAGCCTGTTTCACCATAAGCCAGCTGCCTAGTCCTTTGAGACGACTTGGCAGGTATGGATATAACCATTAAAAGTCGAAACACCGTCAAAACCGTCAAAACAACAACGTTGATTCATGTAATTTTTTCTTGGTTTTTTAAAATAACACGTTGCACTCATCAAAGCCATATCTTCTCGAAAGAGAATTTTGAAATTATTTCGAAACATGATTTTAATCACTACGTCATCGTTTTTGTTTGTCGCGAAAATGAATGTTTTCGAAAGAATTACGTCATAACTTCAAAGTTGTCACGTCGAGCAATAACATAACCACAAACCACATTGAATTCAGTTATGGTCATGGACATGTTATTATTATTAACACAACAGAATGGTTCTCAAGTAACCCTTTTGATTAATGATTTGATTCAACTGTGGCATGAAGATGAGGAATTCGTCAATTATGAATTTTTATTTTTCAATCATCACGGACGAGAATTGTCAAAAAATACATTCAGAAAACTCCTGACTAAATAATCATGAATTAGGGGGGCCCAATTTAGAAAAACCTATACTAGAGGAGGAGAACCCATTTTCCCAAAGTGGCAATTGCTTCTGACCCTTTTCTCCCCATCCCCAGTGTTGAAATGTTTAGAAGTAATTTTGGATAAGATAGTATTTTTGAAGAATAAATATGTGTTGCCAAATTTGGAGGAGATGGCATACATAGAAAACGAATTCAGAGACACATGAGGATATCCAGGTAAAATTCCAGCTGGATTTGCACTATGCCCTCCATTTCACAAACTCTCAATTTCTCTGGACGATTCAGATTTTTTTTTATTTTCTTTGAACTCAACGTCGTCAAACTAAAAAATGACACCTGACGTGCGTCATACTGTTTTGAAACATCCTCTCGATGTGATTTTGAAATAATTTCATTATTTGACAGTTGTGACGTCATGGTTCGAAATAATTCCATCGAGAAAATTGAATGTTTTGAAATTATTTGAAATACTTTCACGAGAAAATATGGCTCAACTGTGATCACTTTATGGCATGAATTTAATAGGTTATGTCGCTGCCGCCAATTATCGCCCAGGCTTTCTTTTCATCGGGCAAGTTTTCTAGGATGATACACTACTAAGAACAAAAGAACGCGCTTTTTTCGGTGTACTCTTGTCAATTTAAAATGAAATCTTGACAGTTACCCCCGAATCACACTTACCTAGGTTTCCAATACTAATTTTCACTAAGGATTATCATACTCACTCGTGTAGGCTGAGGAAAGTAATGTTCATTATGAAGCCAACGCTCGTATGGTATAAAATACCCCAGAGAATGAAAACCCAGTCCTCATGGAATACTACTGGAAGGTGGTTCCTTGGTTGAGCATTGCAGAAAATGATGATTCCCACTGAAGCGATTCCTCTGATGATGATCCCAGCCATCCAGAATGGAAAGTTAGATTTCTGCAAAGTATGTCGATTCAAACTCTCATTTAATACTTCTCTACTGGTAGAAAATGAGATTATTGAAATTCTCTCTAGAATTCCTGAATAGGAGATACATGTTTCGTAAACCCACATCGACCCACATTATTATACACCCAAAATAACTCCCAGTGCATTCGCCACATTCCAATCCATATATGTATGGAAACGGCTGATTATCTCCTAAAGTGAGACAACAGGTGAAAAATGTTAAAACACAAGCGTTTCAGGGTTTTCTGAAATCTGTTAAAATTAATTATTTACTTGATTGAATTCCCTGTATATTATTCCATATTTCAATACCTATTCTAAACAACATATCCTAAATCCAACCGTTTTCGAAATATCGAATTTTGAAAATAACAGTTTACTACTCTCAAATTTATTAAAGAGGAAACCGAAATGATGGATATTTCACATGAACATTAAACAAGGTGTAGTATATGGATATAACTGATTGTTAGTTATTATTTTTCTTAAAGAAAAAAGAAAAGCCTTATAGTTCAGGGTTGATAAAAATGCATGAAACAAAAAATGTGTTTTCAATGAATGTCCTGGATATTTCAAAGTTTATGAAAACAATGATTATCCCAGAAAAAGAAGAAAGAAAACAACAAAATTTTGTTTGGAATTCTATTCGTTAAGGTGTTCAAAGTGTTTACCATTCACCTCCTGACAGTAATGAATACGCTTGAACAATATGTTGTATGGAATCTAAAATCATGTTGGGAGAAATGGTGGAAATTCCATGCCTTGCAACTCTTCGATATTTTGTGGCCTATTATAGTATACTACATTTTTTACACACATGAAAACGTGAAGTGGGGTCATATCGAAAGACCTATCTGACCATAGAATTGCCCCCATACACTGAAAAAAATATGTTACATTACATCAATGGATACCGTTCATTCCCTCTCCGTTCATTGACACAATAAATTTTTCATCCAGCCAACAAATTATTATTTACTGAAATAAATACATATTTATTGATACAATGAATTCAAGTTCATAGAATTCAATGATGATCGTTGCTCAGACCTATGAAATGGTTTCATTGCGACATTGGAAAGTTCATTGAGGTGAAGAAAATGACACACTGAAACAATGTGAAATTTTCCATTATATCAATCAACAGAATTCATTGTCCCAGAGCACTACAATGACCATTTCAATGAATATGCTGAATATTATTGATTACTGTTTATTACGTCTTCGTTCATTGACACAAGCCTTTATTCGTTGGCTCAATGTACAGGATCCTTTGACAAGATGAGAAATGTTCAATTCATATTTTCCCATTGATTCTTCGAATATATCGAATATATGAACTCACATGAATTCATAATATCAATGAACTGATCATCTACTGGTGAATCAATTCATTCCATCAATAAACGTGTTCTTTGAGACGGTGAATTTCTACGTGAAGGGTAAGTCAACAAAAATGAAGAAGAGAAGCGTATTATCCGGCGTCTAGTCACTTCCGGAATGTTTATTAATTTAGTTCAATCTGTACTGCGAACCTAGGGCTATTTTTTCGCGTATTAAGTGAAAGTGGGTGACATATAGGTCAAATCAAATCAAAATATACTTTATTGTCGAAAGATGAACATCTCGTTGACAAAGCCATTATAAATAAATAATGTTATGATAATACAAAAAAAAAGTCTGGAATAACATAGATGATATTCATGAGCAACAAACATGTAACATTTATTCTAAAGGCGGATTTCCACCAAACGGACTCGCTTGCGACTAGTTTCAATTTCAAAAACAGAAACAAAAAACTTGTTGTAGTTTCGAAAACAAACTCGAAACATGAATTCCACCTAACAAACAAAAAATTAGTCTGTTGCGTGTTTTGTTTTGCAAGGGTTTTCTGTCGTTTCCACTAGACAAACAGTTTTCATCATGCCTTCTCTAGACGACGTGTTTATAATGGCGTGCGGTGTTTTTATAATTGAATCTTTTGAGCAAAAGAAGCGAAAGCGAAGAAAACCAAGATACTGGATGAGATCATTTTTAAGAAATAAGTTAAGCGTTCCATAAGTTTGGGTGGTCTCGGTAGAGCTCAATTAAATTGCTGCATTCCTCAACTGTCCATTGCTTTTTTCACTCATTTTCTACAAAGGAAATTTCAATCAGATTCTGTTTTGAAATAAGCAATAAAACGAATCAATAAATATACCCTGACTAGTCGAAATTTATACCTACCTCAAATTAAACACTTCCGTATGATAAATCCACCAAATCACACACCAGAACAAAATACATAGTGAACTGTTGTCGGCGTTGTCGCCAGCCGTTTCCACAAAGCGCACTCAGTTTACAAAAACAGAAACAGAACACCGAAACCTTTTGATATTTCCGCCCGGCGACGGGACTTTTCGTAGTTGACGAAAACACTAACTCGCGACACGAAGACTTCAAAATATTTCTTATTTTGACAACAAAAGTTTTTGTTTTGTCGAAATCGACACAGTTGCTGTTTTGTTGTGGTTTTGTCCGTTTGGTGGAAATCCGCCTTTAGATTGCTATTCTTTGGAAAATTAAGTGTTGACTGAAGACAAAATTCGACTCTCATTTTTTATTTCAAAAGAATTCATGACCTAACGACCAACTCAGCATTTAAATATTGTCACAATAATTGTTCTCAACTATTCAGAAATTTGAGTAGTTTCAACAGTTTGGCGCCACTTAATCGATTTGTAGTTGAATAATTATCATTCAAATTTTATCATTCTCTCAATAAATTCGCCATATCCTACTCTATCTTTACACCAAGCAATAGAGCATACAATTAATTAGTTTTTAACAAAAATACTAGTAGGAAACCGACTATACCACATCACATGAAAGACAGTACGTAGTTATATTGTGTTATGTTTTCAACTCGCAACTGTTACTTATTAATTTGTTATATACATGAAAATAACAAAAATCGTGTTTTTTACTTGTTTTGCTTATAAAATAAAAACTAATCAAGCAATCTGGTTGCTCCAATGAAAAGAATTGTAGATAATTGGAATACGAACAAAAAAGAATATTTTACGACCCTGTCAGATCATTAGCAAAGGAGAAAAACTGGAAAAATCGGAAAAAAAAAAATTTCTCACGAAAGTATTGTTTACTTTATGCGTGCACAGAACAGGCGCTATTGGATCGTTACTTTTGGTACAATTGCGATTTAATTTTTTTTGCACTATTTTGCAGCGTGTCTGGATGCTCTAGTGATGGTCCGATTTCAATTTCTCGAACAGCTTACGTAAGAAGAAGTATTGTACCACAAAACATATATTCTCATTTTGCGCTACAGTGGTTCGAAATGGGTGAAAAATGCATGCAAACGGCCGAGCCAGCGTTAGCTGCCGAGTAGAAAGAGAGATGAACGGGTAACGTGATGATACGCTTCTCCTCATCTCCCACTCTCTCCAACCACTCTACCGCTTTTACCAGCTCAGCCTTTTTCAGTCATGTTTGGAAGCATTTTTCATCCATTTGTCAGCACTTCAGCGCAAAATGAGAATATATTGGGGCCAATTTTATTTTTACTATATGTTAATGGAATTGAAACGGCTCTCGAGGAAACTCACTTTACTGCGTATGCAGATGACTTTTCGTTGATTGTGTCTGCTCCTGATCAAGTTACCATGGTCGAAAAATGTAGCAATTCAATTGCACTTGCATCCGATTATTTCAATAATAATGACCTATTCTTCAATGTCGATAAGACCCAAATTGTTCAATTTCACCATCGCCAGAATATAATTCCTCGACTGAAGTTTGATTTTAATAATCATATTTTACAGAGCAGTCTCGACAATATAAAATTTCTGGGCATTCATTTCAATGAGTTTTTGGACTGGAAAGCGCACTGTAAACAATTAGTTTCGAAATTGAATTCTTTAACGTATCTGTTCGTGAATTTACGTTTTGTGTTGGAAACAAATCAGTTATTAAATTTGTATCATGCTCAGGTGGACTCAAGACTGAGGTATGGTGTATGTCTCTGGGGCGACTCTACAATGAACAAAAACGTATTCGTTGCACAGAAACGTATTGTACGATGCATAGCTAGGATATCCAAGGAGGTCTCATGCAGAGAATTTTTTGTCAAATATAAACTTTTACCACTGCCATGTGTCTTTATATTTGAAATGTGTGTATATGTATTCCAGAACAAACAATTTTTCTTACGGAATAGTAATATTCATAATGTCAATACAAGAAACAGAGATTTGTACCATATCCCTTACGCCAAATTCAAAATATCATCCGCCTCTCCAAACTATCTTGGACTGAAAATGTTTAATCATCTTCCTGATATGATTAAAAGAAGTATTACTATTTCTGTGTTCAAAAGTAGGTTAAGAAATTTTTTATATGAGAAATGCTTTTATAGTGTAAGAGAGTTCTTCTCGTGACTTTTCCCACCAAATTGACTATTCCTATAATTTTTGTAAATTATCTGATGGAAAATAAACGATTATTATTATTATTATTATTATACGTTTTGTGGTACTGTACTTCTACTTTCAAAATATGTTTCAGAAATTGAAATCGGACTATCACTAGAGCATCCAGGCACACTGAAAGATAGTGCAAAAAAATTCTAAGTGCAATTATTCCAAAAGTGATGATCCCTTAGAGCCTGTTTTGTACACTCACAAAGTACACATGATTCAATACTTCCAGGAGAAGGGCCAACCCTATACAGTGTGTCTCACTTCTCATGGAAACACCCCCGAAGATACGGCGGTGTTTCCATGAGAAGTAAGACAAATTCTGATATTTCAGGACTGAATTTTTTTCAGGGAAAAAGTGTATTTGTGGTAAGTTGGTGGTCCTGATCACGAATCTGTAGGAATTTTCAGCCTATTCTGCCCCCTAGTATGTTTTACCGTAAAAATGGGTTGTTCCATCGTGAGTGGCGGGCAGTGTATATAACTTAGGCCAACCCCATTCAGGTGGTAGGTGCATTTTGAGCATTTCCATCAGTCTTGAGAGTTTCATCATTTTACCTTCATTGTTACGGAAGATACGGGGGTGTTTCCATGAGAAGTGAGACACACTGTATATTAAAAAATGGCCGGAGTTATGAATATTTAAAAAAATCGTTAAATTTTCCGGTTTTTTCGGTTTTCCTCCAGTAGTCCGATCGTAAAACATTTCATTCTGTTCGTAATTCAATTATCTACAATTCTTTCCATTGGAGTAACCAGATTGCTCAATCAGTTTTCATTTTATGAGCAAAACCATTTAAAAAAAACACCTTTTTTGATATTTAAATGTTTATAACAAATTAATAAAGGACAGTTGCGAGTCGAAAATATAACAGAATATAACTGCGGACTGCCTTCCATGTGTTGGCACAGACAGTTTTCTACTAGTGTTTTTGTTAGGAAAAAATGCTCCATTGATTGGCCTACTTATGTCAAATCAACTTTTGCTGGTTCATCGTCCAGTTAACGTTACAGTAGATCAACAAGTCCCAATGAAGTAAAGGAAATAACGCTAGCCAATATTAGGAATGAAACTTCAAAGGGGGTAATGCTGGTAGAATTTTATATAAAAATCAAAATATTTGATAATGAACAGAGGACATTGAAGGAAGAATGAGGAAAATTGTATAATAAGTGCTCTAATTTCAAGATCATATTCAAAACTGCTTTGTGACAGCATATTAGGGTGAAGGCTCAGAATAGACTACAAACGAAAATTAGTAGTTTATTTGTTATTTTGTTGCAAAATAAAATCGAGTGAGGTCTTGAATTACTATGATTAGATATTATTAGGTCCATGTTTTTTTCAGATCCAGACAACAATGCTGAATGTAATATAAATGATAATTGATTTGATTTCAGAAGAATTTAAATATACTAGAAATCTTGTAGCAAGTATAAACTTCCTCAAATCCTCAGATCGTGGGAAGAAGACTCATTTGAGAAGTAACCTCCTTGCAAACGACCCTTTGAAATTCGTTTGGTAAGCTATAAGAATACCTATACCTAACCAGGGCTTTGAGATCACTCGGTTTTTTTAAGATCGATTTGCATTTTAACGTTTCAAATTACAATGCAGATGAACTGCTGGATAATTGGGAACCTTGTATAAAAAAAACTTGAAACCTTTCTTAAAAGTGTGAGATACAAAGTAGTGAAAACATTGCTGCATAGTCTGTGCAAGCCAGACATGAGTGAAAGTAAGTTTTCATCATATAGGTATCGATATTGTATATCATTAAGGTTCAAGTTCTTGGTAATTTGTTATCAGATTTAGGTTCAACCATCAGCAGTCCATCGTTGACCGAGCAGGTCGCTTAAATTTCAGCTCATACAGTTTTTGTTTTTGAATTTTGTATTTTTCTTATCATTTTGCCTTTTATTCAACTCTGGAAGGTTCGAACTCCTGATAAATTCCATTTGATTCAGTAGGTAGTTTTATTAGAAATGATAATAGGTACTAGGATTTGTATTCCAGGTACATTTTTCTACTGTGTTGAACTTTCTAGTTCAGATATAAATCAATATTCTCATGAATTTTATTTAATATTCAGAACATGGGTGGAAACGATGGATTTGTTTTCTGAAATAATTAATAATATTGACAATAATAGGCCTATTATCTACTCTTCCATATAATGAATTGTTATCAACTATAATATTTAATGCATTGAACAAACATGTACCCACCAGAGAAAAACTGGAAGAAACATCAATTATTCTCCAAGAAAATGAAAATATTGCAAAGGTCAAATACATCTCGAAAGGTTCAGGACACTTTGTTAGTCTTGGAAAAAATAATAACAAATTCTATATCAAATTCATTAGGAAATTCAAAACAATAAGTTACTTTGGCCACACTATAATTTCATAAAAATTTAGACAACTAGTATATAAGACTATTCATTCTGAAAACTTAGAGCAATTATAACTCTGAAAATTAATCCAAGAGTCCAATATTACTTTATCTGGTGTAATTCAGAACATTTTCTCAATGAATTCAATGTTATAGATGATGCACCTTCCATCAAGAATGTGATGTTTTGCTTGAATTTTATTGTAATCTTCCTTCATTTTGAAGTTCACTGTATCATCAGTATCAATAGTTTTATAAACTAATAAAATAGCAATAAACATTATGCATTGGCTGAATGGATACCGCGTATTCAAATAATAAGCACAATTATTTATTCAATGTAGGTACACCAATGATTGAATCATCGACTGTAATTGTTTGCTTTCAAGAAAACTCCAACGACCAACATTCATGAGCTCAAGGATCACCATTCACTGAATTGGTGTGAAATATCCCTCGTCGCAATGAACTAGTTCATTATATCAGTAATATAGCAATGAATACTTTTTATTCGTTTGATGAATAGGATTCTTTAAAATAACGATTACGTTTCATATATTTGATCATGCAATTAACGAAATAGGCCAAGCTGTAGATAAAAACCAGATGTTATTTCCAAATAAAATAAAAGATGCAAATGGCATATACTACATTTTATAAGATAGTTCGTAAATGAAATCCCCGGTTTTCAATCCAGCAAAATTTTTTAAACAAGAAATATTTTTTTGCAAATATCTAAAAAAGTATTGGAGGAATCGTTTTACAATCAATAGAACTTCTTTAGAGATTTATAAAACCTACAAACGGTTTTTTATACAGATCGGTGCATTTTGCACTGAGAAAATCCAGGAAAACCTCGAAAAAGATCCCATTTCTCAAAAATTCCTAATTTTTATAAAGGACCCCACACAAAAGCATAAGAAAATGGCCCACAGTGGGATTGGCCTGAAATTCACATATGTTATTGGTATTGAGTTTCTGATGTTCTCACGGTCCCAATCCTATAAGACCAATAATTTAGCTTTTAGGGCCGTATTTAGTATAGGTGGTAGATAAACAATGACACTTTTTTCTCAACTCCATAATTTTTTATTTCCAATTAAATTTTAATAAAATAAGAAATATTACAAAATCTCAGCATTTGTCTTTTAGCACCCCCTGTGGAACATGTTTTGCCCTACTGGACCGTATTCAGTAAAACTGTATTTTCCAAGAGATCCACGAAAAACTGAATCAAATTGATTTTGTTATAACTTTCTTATTTCTTGATCTATGTCAGTGGTTGGTGGCTCGTTTGATAGATGAAAGTAGCTTCTTTTGTGTACATAACAAAAGTGTTCGCCATCTTAATATCCAAGATGGCCGGCGTAACCTATAAACTTTATGTAGTTCTTATCTTGTAGCTTTTTAAGAAAGAAAGTAACAGGAAAAAATAAGAACTACAACGTTTTGATTGTTTAAATTGCTCATTTACACTTTGAATTATCTAACTCTATAATATAAATATAACTCTACTATCTGATCTTAGAGTAATAATTTCATAAGGTTCAATACATTGAAAAAATGATTGAACATGGATTTGTTAGACTTAGAGTGTATTCACGATTCAGAAGGAGAGAAAATATCAAGTATATATTCAATAAACTATGCATGAAAACCAGCCTGACGAGAATAATGAAGAAGATGTATTGTATTGATAATAGAATACTACTGCAGTGCAATCAGGGTCAAGGACACCAGTAACATGTGCTCATATTTGTGACTGATGACTGATTTCAACAATCAAAAAGTTGTAGTTCTTATTTTTTCCTGTTATCATCTTTCTCGAAATGCTACAAGATAAGTCCCATATGGTCTCTAGGTTTGGCCGACCATCTTGGATATTAAGATGGCGACCACATTTGTTATGTACACAAAAAAAGCTTCATTCATCTATAAAAAAAGCTTCATTCATCTATCAAAAGAGCCATCAACCACTGACATGGATAAAGAAATAAGAAAGTTACAACAAAACCATTTTAATTCAGTTTTCTGTGGATCACTTGGCACATACAGTTTTACTAAATACGGTCCTGTAGGGCAAAACACGTTTCATAGAGGACTGGTGCTGAAAGACAAATTCTGAGATTTTGCAATATTTCTTATTCAATTAAATTCTAAAATACAAAAATCATGGACTTGAGAAAAGTGTCATTGTTTATTTGGCACCTATACTAAATACGGCCCTGAGAGCTAAATCATTGGCCTTAGAAGATTGGGCCCATGAGAACATTTGATCAGAAACTCAATACCAGTAACATATGTGAATTTCAGGCAAATCCCACTGTGGGCCATTTCCCTATGCTTTTGTGCGGGGTCCTATGGAGCTGGACAGACGATATTATGGAAACTGATAGATAATAACATGTGGTTCAATTGTGCGCAAGATGGTTCCTGTCCGATGTGTAGTTTTTGCACAATCGCGTTATATACAATTTATCATATTATTCAAATTCTGTGAACGGCATTTGGAAGTAGAGATCAATATCTACAATTTGTATATTTTGGATTTTCATCTGAGAGGTGTGAAATGTGTTGAAAATATCACTGGAAGTTATTCTAGATGATTTGAAGTGCACCCAAAGTCGAGTTAACTTCAGTGCATCTCAGAAACGAAGCAACTCCGGACAGATGTTCATAGAAACTTTTTATCTCAAAATGGCCTAACAAATCACCCTCTGCAGTTAGGAACGGTAAGAATTAGACGCGTGGTGCGCCCTTTTATTGACTACTGATGGCGTTTTTTCCATAACACTTCGGGCTGACTATGTTAGTCTTGTTTAAGTTACTATGAACTAATTGCACGAACATATTTAGATTCAATAAAACACTTTCACCGACCAAACTTTTTGACATGTTTAGCGGGTTGCTGACTTGTACTGTCTCAATATTCTGCAGACTGATTATGTCTGCATAGTTTGTTAGTTGTCTAACTATTCACAGACTGATTTTTTTTTTAATCTCAAAAATTTCCCAAAAATTAAGTTAATTTGAAACAATTTTTTGGGAAGACTAACAAATAATTTCAACAAAACTTTCAAGCTCCTACATACATCAACGTTTACCTTTCTTTTGATACCAAATTCATTTTGATTGGATAAAGATTGCTTCATATTTTAATGGAAGTGAAATACCATTGCAGATACCTCAATTATCTGTGAAAAGCTTCGTGCGGTGCTGTCGTAGACGTAGGTACATAGAAACGAACATCCTCTAGATGCTTGTTCTTGTTTGAAATCGACACGACGAACTGTTTTAGAGTTATCGACACTTTTACCAAAAAAACGCCCCAAATATGATGGCGCTCATGGCCTCTTAAGGCAGAATGTTTGTTTATCCTGAGTTTTTCGTACAAATTTCGAAATATAGATGTCTCCCACTCGTGATCGCAAATAGGGTCACTGAATCCTAGAAGGCTTTGGCCTTCTTACGGGTATGGCCAATGGGTGGAGTCTAAATAGTTCCAATGTTCCAATGAACACCATGAACATTAGGTCCGATGTTTGAACTAGTGACACATGTCAAAAGTCAATTTTTATGACATTGCAAAAATTAGTTTTAGAGTTTTAGCAGATTCACAGAAAAGAAAAAGAAATCAGATTGTCCCAAGATCTTCTTATGAGCCCTTCTGTCACTGATCTAACTTAGGAATATGTTGTTTACTTTTTTTTACTGATAAAAATATTCTTTTCTTCTGAAAGTGAAGTAAAAACCTGTAAAAATACCGACAAAATTCATAAATTATAGTTCAAGATCATTTTGTTATAAATTGTTAATTAGTAGATTGAAGAATACATTTTTCCCATTTTCCTCACTAAAGACAATTACAGATTATATTTTCAGTCGAACTTTTTTTCAGGATTGAAACAGGAAATCTTGAAAAAGAAGTGGCTATCAAAATTTCCTGGATTATCTTGGAAATGCAACTGGTGCATTAAAAAATCGAGTGAAACTACTAGTTCCCCTGATGATCATCATATGGTTAATTTTTTGGATAAACTGAATTCAATCATGTCCGATCTCAAAGACATCAAAACACAGCAAAAAGATTTGGTTGACTCCGTTGAATTCTGTGGATCGAAAATCGATGACTTCTCGAAGAAAATAGACGCAGTTGAAGCAAAAGTGAAATCCATTCCAAAAATAGAGAATGATATTTCACAAAACTCTGCTGAAATCACTAAATTGAAATCCCAGGTCGATTACATGGAGCAACAACTGAGAATGAACAGCATAATCATCAACGGCATTCCAAAATCGAGGAATGAAAATATTACGGATATTGTGAAAAAAATCGTCACTACTCTGGGCGTCATTGATGAGGTTACCATAGGAACCTGCTACAGGCTACCCCAGAAAGAGCAGTCTCGTGCTACTCCAAAAGCAATTCTTGTTAAACTCCAGGCCAGATCGCATAAATCATCCATCATTTCCGCAATTAAACAAATGAAAGGAATCACTACCAGGAACATTGGCTTCGGCGGTGAACCTTCCAAAATTTTTATCAATGATCATCTAACTACTTATAATCAGCTGTTGTTCAGAAAAACCAGAGAGATCTGCAAGGAGCAAAATGTCAGCTGCTGGACGCGCGATTGTAAAGTATTCGTACGTGATCCAAAAACTGCAAGAGTATACCATATCGATAATGAAAACACTCTCCGAAATAAGTTGAACACATCCAATTAATTTCATTTTTGCATACTTACTATAGCATTCTACAGGCAATTCTTCTTCAATTACGGAACTATCCATTTATTATCAAAGTACCCGAGGCCTACGCACTAAAACCAACGATTTCCTGATAGCGAGTCACGAAAGCACTGATGATATCATTTGTATATCCGAAACCTGGCTCAACAGTAACATTAACTCCTCCGAGTTGTTCAACTGTGACGATTACCATGTATATAGAAAGGATCGTGATAAGGATATAAGCGGGAAGAAAGATGGGGGAGGCGTGATGATTGCAGTTAGAAAAAAAATCCGCTGCTGCGAAAGGGCGTCTTGGTCATCAGGGAGCCAATGCGAAGACTTGTGGATCAGTGTTATGTTAAGTGACCAAAAAAAACTCAATGTGTGTTGTGTGTATATCACGCCAGCCATAAACCTGCATTCATTTGAAACCTATTTAAACACTTCGCGGACCGTGATCTCGGATCACGGAAATGATGAATTTCTTATTGTTGGCGACTTTAATGTACCGAGTATCACATGGCAATTTAATGCTAACCAAAATTTCTATTTTGCTAGTACAACAACGGACGGCTTTGGCGAAATCCTAGTTGACACCTTTAACTTCTTAAATGTTGATCAGTATAATGGCGTTAGGAATGTACAAGGTAAGCTACTTGATCTTGTTTTTTCTTCTTTCAAGGAGACACGTGTTAGTGCTAACCTGGCCCCCTTCGTTAAGGCAGATTCATTTCATAGATCTCCTGACATTTTTCTCGATATAAAAACAAAAGATGAAACAATCAAGCACAAGCAATCCTTTAATAGACGAAACTTTTTCAAAGCTGACTATGATGGGATTAACGCTGCACTTAGATACATCGATTGGAACATCATCTTCAGACACCTTGACTGTAACGAGGCATTATCTGTCTTCTACAACAAAATTAATTTCCTTATCTCAATACTTGTACCAAGTAAAAATTTCAAACAAGATTTTCCTATTTGGTTCAGCCCATTTACTAAATCTCTGATTAAACAGAAAGCTAAACTGCATAAAAAATGGAAAAAACTCAATAACCAATCTGACTATGTCGAGTTCTGCAATGTAAGGAGAGAGGTTAAAAATAATATAAAGAAAAACCTTGAAGATTACTCTCGCAGCGTTGAAACCAATTTATCTCACAATATTAGAGCTTTTTGGTCATTTGTGTCCAACAAGAAAAGATCGAAAACTATACCCATTCAAGTGGAATATCAAGGAAACACTTATTCCAACGACTCAGAAGTTTGCGAAGCCTTCTCCAGTTATTTCTCCAACGTTTTTGAATCAGCTGATGCACCTCCTTGATTCCTCACACTTGTGACATGATAGCAGTACCGCTTGCCTTAATATATAATATATCATTATCTGAAGGAGTTTTTCCGAGCAGGTGGAAACATGCCAATGTCATTCCTATCTTCAAAAACGGGAACAAAAATGAGGTAAAGAACTATAGACCAATTTCATTATTATCTGCTCCTGGAAAATTATTTGAGGCTATCATCACCTCTGAGTTATTTTTCTCGACAAAAAATCTTATCGATGTAAACCAACACGGATTTTTCCAAGTTCGCTCTGTACTCACTTATCTTGCATTCTTTACTCAGAACATATTGAACAAAATGAACGAAAGAAAACAGGTTGATGCCGTGTATACCGACTTTTCAAAAGCCTTTGACAAAGTCCACCACAAGTCACTTGGATTGAGAGCTATATAACTAATGGTACCCAGACTGTAACTATGAACAATTGGTCTTCTGAATCAGTGTGTGTTACATCCGGTATGCCACAAGGGTCCCACTTTGGACCAGTCCTGTTCACCCTATTTATTAATGATATTGCTGCATGTTTCAAATATTCTGGATTCTGTCTGTACGCGGATGACTTCAAAGCGTTCAACACTATTAACGATGTCACCGATTGTCATAAGTTGCAGTCTGATCTTAACAGGTTACAAGTTTATTGTGTTACTAAATAATAAATACTAATAAATATAATTCTATTACGTTTTCTAGACTACACAATAACGAATCTTTCGACTACACCATCAGCAATAAAAAACTAGAGAAAGTCGACGTCATAAAAGACTTAGGTGTCCTATTGGACTCTAAATTAACTTTTGAGCACCATATTGAATCAATAGTTAGAAAGTCTATGCATAATTTAGGGTTTATTTCACGTGTAACCAGGTCATTCACAAGGCCCACCTCATTATTTACTTTGTATAATGCATTGGTTCGTAGCCATCTTGAATTTGCTTGTGTAATTTGGAATCCTTATTACCAAAAATACATTGATCGAATCGAGAGGGTTCAGAAGAAGTTTATCAATATGTTGAATTATAGATTCAATAGACAACATCAGTGTCGTCAGGATTACGAAGTGAGCTTGATACACTTCAATCAGCAGAAACTTTCATCAAGACGACTGGTTTCACATGTTCTTTTTCTCTACAAGATTGTTAATAACCATGTTGATAGTCCTTATTTATTGAGTAGTCTGAATATCAATACTAGACCCTATGTCACTCGTTCACCAAATTTGTTCTACTCACCAAACACTAATACTAACTATGTAAAAAATTCACCAGTAGTTGCGATTCAAACAATATATAACCAATACTTCATCCACATCGACCTTTTTTGTCAATCTTTTGCAATAGTTAAAAATCAGGCTTATCGTGTTCTTGCTGTATAATTGAAAATTCATTGCTTACTTATTTTCAGATCTGTACTTAGAATAATTAGTTTTTAGTTTTATTTTTGTAGAATTGAGTAAATTCACCTATTTATTGTCACACTTACTTAGATACACGTGTAATTCTGTAATTCTGTAATTCTGTAGTTCTGTTGAATTACCTTGTACAAAATGAATAAATAAATAAATATTGAATAGTTTAGTGGAGAATTGTGACTGAAATTAGGACTAAAACTAAATTCAAATATGAATTTAACAAATGTATACTTAACAGATGAGTTCAATTCCTATAATATAACCATGTTTCACCTTTGACTGTTTATGCTTTGGTTTCTTTTTGCTTTGATATGACTTATTTAGTCATTTGACGAATTACTCTCTAATAATTGTTTGATTTCTTCATCAGTTTGTATTAAATATTTATTGCTGTTATACAATTTATGTAAAAATGTAATCCCTCTATAAACAGAAATGTTTCTTGGGATCAATAAATGAAGTAGAGTGTGTGCAGTGTTAGTATTGATATTTGTGTGTTCACTAGGACTGACAAATTTTTTCTAAATTGTTCAGATTATCAACCCATTTCAATTATTTTGGAACCAAAGACCAAGAAATGGTCTTTGAAAAAAGTGGCCAATTCTAATAAACACCTAGAAAGGAAAAGTTTTAAATGGCAAAAATGGAATCTTTTCTTTCGAACAAGGTTGAAAATTCTATATTGACTTTTATCTTGAAAAAAATTGGTTAGACCATATTATAAAAGATAGAGTTAGAATATTGGTTATCTCTTTAGAACAGCTATTTCATTGAAGTGAACGGCTATATTTTCTTGTTTCAACCATGCCAGTAGGCAATTAGGCATAGGGGAGGCAGCTATGCCCTCTTATCCTCCAGCCCCCTCATTCTCCATGTCTCAACTCGGGGCACGGGAGGCGTGGTGGCTACCGCGTTTCTAAGTGTGACTAAGTGTGCAACAAGCGATGCCTGTCGGGCCAGGTAACCCGGCGGGTATGATTCCTTGCTCCTGCAAGCGGGGCTCTGCAGGGGCGGACTGATACTTCCCTAGCTACTCGTGGGAACAAATATGAAAAAATACCTTATACCAAATACTAAACCGCCTGAGGCGACCAGGGAAAGGCACAAGACCATAAGATCACCAGCCTGCACACCGACCGAGCCGGGTACACCAAAGGTGGCTGGCCTCAAAACCAGCCCGAGAAGAAGTTCGATTGGATGCCTAGACGCCTTCAGCATCCGTCGAAGCGTTTTGGCTACAGCAGCCAACAACAAAGCAGAGAAGTCAGCTCAGACAGCTGGTATGTCCAAGGACACGAAAACAAACACGGAAGGGACCACACTTGGCACGTCCAAGGACACAGTGCCAAACTCGGAGCAGAAAAAAAATTGTGCAAAGGAAACGATCGCAATCAAGCCCCCCCTCAAAGAGCCCCTCACCAAAACCCCCAACGTGGGAGTGGTAGACCTCACCTGGGATGACGAAAAAGGATATTCTGACGGATCTAAGAGAAAGCGACACGGAGACGAGGAAGGGGAGACAGATACAGGGAAGAATATAGCTAAGAGGGTAAACCTAGGACATTCTCCTAGAGGGAAAACCACTGGCTGTCAGCGGGACTAGATGCGGGAGCTGACCAGGCAGGCAGAACAAGCTTCGAGAAAACTTGGGAGAACCATCAGAGAACTCCCAAATGACATCGATAAAATCAGGAAAGTAGCCGATAGAATCCGGAGCATCACTAGTCAGATGATGACTAAGGAATTACAGACGGCATGATATTTGAATAGGCAAACACAACCGCACAGAGGAGGATAATACCCTTATACATATGGAGCCTACAACAGACTTCGAGGCATATAGGGACTTACAAGCCCAAAAATGGGGACACTCCATGTACACTAACACAAAAGTGGACGGAGATAATACAGCGGTGAAAGTGGTTCTCACTGAACCAAAGGATCCCCAGATGAATGGGAGCATCCAAAGGTAATATAGGGAAAAATTCCCAGAACTAACTGGCCTCACAGACGACATCAATGTTATAGAACAGGTAACGAGGATAAGAGGAAAGGGGGATCAACCGATTAAAAAAATTATAAAAATTAACCATAATGGTACGGAGCCAGACATCTGGGACAAACTCCTAAAACTATAGGACGAGACCACATTGGAACCCAGAGTAATCATGCATCATGTAGAAGGCGTAACGGTGCAGGACCTACAGAAGATGACGGAAGCCATAAATCCAATATACAAGTGGAGATATATACAACAGGGAAGCAAAACCCCGAGACCAGGGAGAGTGCTAGGACTACTTACGGCATTATTATTAACAGTGGCTATAAATCCTCCAGGGAAACTCTTGAGACGGTCAAGGGCGCTGTGCAGGATACCACAGCAGCAAAATATATTAGGGGCATAAAAAGCACTACAGGTGGAAAGCTCCTGCTTACCTTAGACAGGAATAGCGAAGCACTGGACACCTTCAGCTCGGTGCTGAAAAATAACGGGCAACTTAAAGCGCACAGACTCGGCCAAGAACCTGTAGAAACACTGCACGTAAAGGACATGGTAGCCTACACAACTGCAGACGACGTGATCTCAGCTGTGAAGCAGCTCACAGGTACATGGACCCCTTAATGCAAAGTCAGCGAAATGAGACCCATGCAAAATGACACTACGGCAACGACGCTAGTCATGCCAAGGCATATGGCAGAAACAGTCCTATCCAGGGGACACATGAAGATTGGTCTGGCTACGAGGTGCAGAGTGGAGAAGAGGTTAAGGGTCAACAGATGCACGTGATGTTGGTCATATAACCACACGAAAGAGAACTGCGAAGGTCCCGATAGGACTAGGCACTGTTACAAGTGCGGCAAGGAAGTCCACTATGCAAGCGACCGCAAAAATGCGGAATATTGCCCTGTTTGCGACATAGAGGGACACCGACTGGGAACAGCCAAGTGCCCGGCCTTCAAGCTCGCACTAAGAGGGGTAAGGCAGAGAGACAAGGGAAGGAGACCAGGGAATATGGCCCATGAGGCGCCCGACATCATCGACAAGAAGGAAAGGCGGCCGAAAAGTATAGCGCCAAGTGCTCCAGCAGAGGAAACAATCGCAGTGCCCACGGGCCCCTACGAGGAATTGGAAAAAACGGCGGAGTCCTTAGATATCCTCCGTAACATAATGGATACATAGCCAGCAAGAACCCCCATAACACAGCAATGCACTTAAAAATCCTGCAAATTAACGTGGATAGGAGAAGAAATGCCCACTACCTGCTATCACACACAGCAGAGGAAACAAATTCCGACTTAGTGGTTGTACAGGAACCAAAGTGAGCCATCGCCCGAAGGGACCCTAAGTGGATTTTGGACCGCAACGAAGACACCGCAATATGGTGTTGAAACCAGAGGTGCGGTGTCATCAGTCACGCCCCTGAGCATGGCTTTACATGCCTAAAATTCGACAACTGGAACCTGTAAAACTGCTACGTATCGCCCAATATCACGATTGTACAATTCAAGAGCTACATAGATAGGCTTGCGCTGCAAGTGCGCGGCGAAGCCAAGGAAGCGGTCATTGTCGGCGACCTAAACGACAAATCCTACCTTTGGAACTCGAACAAGACAGACGCCAGAGGGAAATACCTAGAGGAATGGATTAACGAAGCAAACATGACACAATACCGGCAAAGAACCCACGTTTGTAAGAGCTGCTCAAACATCCATCATCGACATCACCCTGTCACTCGGCAGGATCTCCTCTAAAATAAAGAAATGGTGTATATCACTAGAGGAAAGCGGCAGCCTCCACAGGTATTACATTATGTTTAACGTGGAAACCGGCAAAAAGAGCGGGAAGGTGGAAAAATACCTAGCAAGGTTCATTGACCCCGGTATATTTAGGGACTCCCTGCGGATGCTACGCCACAATTGCATAGACCTCCAAGGGTTAACAAAAGTACAGGGGTACAAAATTGCTGTTAAAGAGCTAAAGGGCTTTAAGGCACCATACGATCTGGATCCAGCGCGCATGGAGGCGCTGCTGAGAGAGCTGTTCCCAGACTCGGATATGGCTAACCAAGCACCACAGGAACTGGAGGTACAGCTTGCCTCAAGAGAGCTCAAAACCAAAAGATCCCCTGGCCCCGACGGAATCATGCCGGAATCAATCAAGCTGACCACAGAGCTGATCCCGGACTCTATTCTTGACTTGATCAACGGGATGTTCGTGCGCGGAATCTTCCCGAACATATGGAAGAAGGGCAGAGCTATTTTAATACCGAAAGGAAACCCCCCGAATAGAACGGAAATACAGGACAATATGCCTTCTCGGTGGGCTCGGGAAACTGTACTAATACCTGGTGAAGGCCAGACTAGTTGAAGAGCTAGACGACAGGGCAGCAATCTCTAGCGCACAATTCGGCTTCAGGGCTGACAAGTCAACTGTAGGAGCAATCAAGGATGCCATGAACTCCGCCAACCAAAGGGGGAAAACATGGGGGACCATCGTGCTGGTTGATGTTGGGAATGCATTCAATACTGCTAAATGGCATATAATAAATAGGCAACTGCAGCAGATGCAGGTCAGCCGGCACCTGAGAGTAGTGATCCAAGACTTCCTCAATGGCAGAAGGATATGCTCCGGCAGTATTGAAATGGGCTTAACACAGGGCGTTCCGCAGGGATCGGTACTCGGTCCAACGCTGTGGAACGTCCTCTACAATGGCGTACTACTGCAGGAACTGCACTACCGTGGCATACGCGGACGACCTGGCACTAGTGGTAGTAGCGGACAAAAAAGAGAACCTGATTAGAACAGCGAATCGCCCCTCATAAAACTGAGGCAGTCATAGTCAAAGGACCGAGGAGGAGAGAGGACGTGCACTTCGTGGTTGCTGATACGAGAATTACTCCCAAAAAGTACGTTAAATACCTGGGGGTCTGGCTCGATGAGAAACAAATATATAATGAGCACGTGACAAGAATACTCCCAAATACCAGGGGACCCGGGTTACAGAAATGAAGGATCATGTACGGAGTCGTACAATCCGTCCTGCTCTACGCTGCACCGGTGTGGGGGCACGTCATGAGGGTGAAAAAATACCGAGGAGTCATGAAATCCACGCAGAGGAAGATGTTACTTCGTGTCGCCATGGCATACAGAAGTCTCCGCGAACGCTCTATGTGTGATCACGGCAATATCTCCCATAGACCTTATGATCGGGGAGAGAATTAGGCTACAAGACGACCAGGAGGTCAGCCAACACACCAAGAAATTGAAAAGGGAGAGAACCATCGATCTTTGGCAAAACACGTGGAATGGAAATACTACTAATGCTCAATATACCAAGCAGCTCATCCCCGACATAGGTGCGTGGTTGGACTGCAACCACAAAACAACTGACTATTACGTCACCCAGGCACTTAGCGGACACGGATCCTTTAGGTCTTTCACACACAAAATAGGTAGAGCACCGGATGATACATGCCTGTATTGTGAAACGAGGGATGATCCATCACACACCATCTTCAAATGCTTGAGATGGCAACAGGAAAAGCAGATCTTGGAACACGCTATGGGGGAGGAACCCTCTCCTGGAAACCTTATTGGTTACATGATCAGTAGTCCGAAGAGATGGGGGGCTTTAGATTTTTGCGCCAGGTAATGGAGAACAAGGAAAGAGATGAGAGGGAGGCACAGGAACGAGCTGCGCCTCCTTTGACAGGCAGTGGCATAACTTGCATCACATACTGCACTTTCCGGCATCTGCCGCTTGTACCTGAGGTTATGTCCACACCGGATAGTTCCAGGTACGAGAGAGGGCACGGGGTGGTTTTAGTCAGTAGAAGTCTGACACTACTGAGCCGCGATGGAAACCAAGCGATCAGTGTTCATGAGGATTTCCACCACCTCCCAAAAAAAAACAAAAAAAAACCATGCCATGTGGAGGTCATAATTCATGTTTAGATATCGGAGATATTCGTGAAAACTGATGTTAGGAACTTTCATACTCATACAAATAAGAATGTACAAAAATGTAAGATTGTAAATGGGTGAGTCAGAAATGCAATATTCCAATCATGTCAATATTTTTTCGATGTTTTGTAATGTATGTCTGATATTAATTCTGGCCAAAGCTTGATTTCATCTTAATTTCATCTGTGAGGTTTTCAGCAAAAATATTTGACATGTGTTATGTTCACAAATTCTAGTCACTTCTGTAAGATTCAAAATCGATATTCGATATTATTTGGTTTTTGAGTTATTAGCAGTACCTCAAATGGATACACAATTTTTAAAATTTGTGTTGATCAAACAATGGTATATATTGACTAAGAAGTATTTGGGACAATAATTTCTAATTTTAAATAATGAACCAAATCAATGGAGAGGTTTCAGTGTTTTTATAAAGGGTTTGTCAACTCTGTCAATCAATCATTGGCAACTTTTACACATCATTCTGAAAACAACACTAGGTTCTGCCCTTCTAAAAAAAACTCTTGTGTTTGCAGCAGAGATGGTCGACGGCTGAATCTCCATGTTCCATAATGGCTGGTGGCCGGGCCACATAATATCGGGGCCGTGCCCGGACGTCGACTCTTTTTTGTAATTCGAGTCGATTGTACACCTGACAATTTCAATCCATGAAAAAGCTAGAATTGATATGTATCCATTGAAATTGAACATGATATATATAAATATAATAACATAATTTACTTATTTGACATTCTGAGTTCTGAGTTTCAAAAGAAACATAACCCAATTTTTTCTTTCAAAATTATCGGTTTTCCCTCTCTTATGGCTTTGACTTCCTAATTGGCGCTTTTGTGGGTTATTTACAACATTGAAACTATTTAAAGAGATTGGAACTATTAGACTCCACACATTGGCCGCACCCGTAAGAAGGCCAAAGCCTTCTAGGATTCAGTGACCCTATTCGTGAATAGTGATGGTTGCGATGAGATAGAAACGCCAGGAGACTGGGTGATGTTGTGATGTAATCGATTAGGAAATGTGGAAACTTTGCTTGGCGCTGTAATGAAGAGGAAAATATACGGTATGCTGGATGGAGAGAAGAGTGTGGAATATGGCGTGGAATGAAAAGGAGGAGCGACGATAAAACATAAGTATATAGAAAAATGCTAGGTGTATCCCATAAAGAACGAACAGATTAAATGGCGATGATAGATCGTGCAGAAAAATGATGTATATTATAAAAGAAATCATATTTTCTATAAAGAGAAATAATGAAATTTTTTTTAGTATTATCGTAGTAACTTCAGAATTTTTGCACTTACGAAAATACTACTTTCGTTCTTGTAGCTTTCATAATGATTTTCAAAAACCACATAGCGAAGATATTATCCTAGACATCAATTCAATTTGTTTTGTTGATTTTTCAGTTTTTGATATTTCTATCGCAAATATATTATACAGATTTCGATAGTATTTTAAATTGCCGTTCTGATTTCCTAAATTCCAGTTTCAGACCATTCTTCATCGAAAAGAAAAAAGAAGCAATATATTGGAATTTTGTCAAAATAACAGTAAATAACATATTTTGTAAAATTGCTGTTACCTCATTTTCAGAGTGACACCGAATTGATTAGGTTGGATTCGTCGCAAATTGTACTTTGTTATATCTCTACCAAAATCAATAAACTCACTACTTAATTCGTCGGAATATATTTTTGTAATGGCAAATCTTGATAATGATGATACTGATATTGAAGTTTCTGTACTAAACGTACCTATATGACAATTTCATTGTGACTATTTTAATATGTAAGCTTTCGAAGAAATATATCGAAAATTGATTATCACTCATAAATATATGACATTACCGTAATAATATACCATCAGCATCACATTGTTCATTTTCATAAAATTTTATTTCATTCTTTATTTTTTTCGTGCAGATAGGATCCACCGTAAATCTTACCGCTCCACATTGATACTATATATCCCAGTTTTCCTCTCAATGAGTTACAGAGAACAGTATTACCAAGTCTGTTCTGACAAATACGGAGAGAATTGTGTGATTCGATGGCTATTGACAGAATATTTGAAGTAAGTACAAAACAATCACACAATTTGTATATTATTAGAAACGAATATCTTACCGAAATTTTCCCCCAGGAAATAATTCTTCCTACCATGCTACTCACATCAGCTAACAGAAATCCAATGACTGGGGTGAAGTACTTTCCTAAAATAAAATATAAAAATTGAAAATTGACAGAAAATTGTATGAAAAAAAATAAAGTTATGCTAAATTTTTTCCAAGTCAAAATAAAAATTTCCAAACAAGATTTTTTAAATAGAAGAATAGTTACAAAACTCAAATTGAATACAGAAAGTTGTAACCGATAAACATTTCTGAAGAAGAAACTAAGGTATCGGATCCAAATCACATGATCGACAACATTGTTCCATTTTCTAATTTGGCATCAGAGTAACTAAATAATCTATTCATACTTTTGGTGATGATTCTGCAGAAAAACCTAAAAGAGGGGCAACGCAAAGAAATATTTCTCTCTGTGTCATAAAAACATATAAGATTTGCCACCACCACAGATTTCGGGATCTTCGTTAAATTTGATAAGATTAAAAATGCAAATATTTTTTTTTTATTTTACAAAATTTTCGAAAATAATAATTTATTTACTCTGAAGCCAAACTTGGAAATCTCTCAAAATCGGGAAAGGTTGAAGAATGATATTTTCTTTATTTTACGAAAGCGTAGAAGGGCCACGAGCAATTTTTTTTTGAAATCCCGACTTTAATCTCGGACCCCCGACTTTAATTTCGGACCCCCGACTTTAATCTCGGACTCCCGACTTTAATCTCGGACCCCCGACTTTAATCTCGGACCCCCGACTTTAATCTCGGGGGTCCGACTTTAATCTCGGGGGTTTGACTTTAATCTCGGACCCCCGACTTTAATCTCGGATCCCCGACTTTACTCTCGGGGGTTCGACTTTAATCTCGGACCCCCGACTTTAATCTCGGACCCCCGACTTTAATCTCGGGGGTCCGACTTTAATCTCGGAGGTCCGACTTTAATCTCGGGGGTCCGACTTTAATCTCGGACCCCTGACTTTATTCTCTGAGTCGAATCCCGAGAATAAAGTCGGGGGTCCGAGATTAAAGTCGGACCACCGAGATTAAAGTCGGGGGTCCGAGATTAAAGTCGGGGGTCCGAGATTAAAGTTGGACCCCCGAGATTAAAGCCGGGGGTCCGAGATTAAAGTCGGACCCCCGAGATTAAAGTCGAGGGTCCGAGATTAAAGTCGGACCCCCGAGATTAAAGTCGGACCCCCGAGATTAAAGTCGGGGGTCCGAGATTAAAGTCGAACCCCCGAGATTAAAGTCGGGGGTCCGAGATTAACGTCGGGGGTCCGAGATTAAAGTCGGACCCCCGAGATTAAAGTCGGACCCCCGAGATTAAAGTCGGACCCCCGAGATTAAAGTCGGGGGTCCGAGATTAAAGTCGGACCCCCGAGATTAAAGTCGGACCCCCGAGATTAAAGTCGGGGGTCCGAGATTAAAGTCGGGGGTCCGAGATTAAAGTCGGGGGTCAGAGATTAAAGTCGGACCCCCGAGATTAAAGTCGGGGGTTCGAGATTAAAGTCGGGGTTCCGAGATTAATGTCGGGGGTCCGAGATTAAAGTCGGGATTCCAAAAAAAAATTGTTCGTGGCCCTTCTACGCCTCCGTATTATTTCGTCATTTTGCGACTTTTGTATGATGGCGCAAATTCTCATTGTTTCATTGAGCACTAAAATACAATTTTCGTGAAAGTTTGGATTGTTTTGCTATTTTTTCCCCATTTTTGCTAAAGTAATAATAATAATGCATTCATTATCCACATACAAAATAATAATTTTGCAAATGTTACAATGTTTTCATCTTGTGGATAAATCGTTACAACTGGTTCACTTGTGGACGAGTCCACCTCTGTTCTTCCACCAGTGCCAGTGAAATTGAAAAAGATTTATGAGGATCCCAAAAAAAATTATAATAAAAATATGATGAAATGGTACGTTGGGAGGAGAGAAGAGAAACGTAGGGGAAAAAGAGAAGACACACGCATAGAGTAGGAGAGAAGAGGGAGGAAAAGATATCACTAAAAAAATTATTTACGGGATGATTTTTGTGTCGACAGTAAATATATCTTATACTTAACTTTGAATGATTTGGCAGAAGAAGATGAAATTGTAGGATCTAAATTGTGCAGTTTGTTGATACAGACCGCCACGTTATGAGAGAACGATCTTTTGAAAATAATTTAAGCGTGCCTCGGTACACGAAGCAGGGTTTTCTGGCGGGTACTCAGATTATGGACATCAGTTCTGTATGTGAGTTTGTTATGTGCGTAGAGGGTGTTCTTGATGTGTGAATTTTATGAGCCAAATATGCAAAATATAATGTTCGACGATTAAACATATTCAACCATTTCATTTCACTGAATTTTCCTGAAATGTGGAGATATTTTCTTATTCCATTATCCAATCGAACACAAGAATTTTGAAGCTTCGGAATACGTCTGGATTCATTACTGTCCATCGCAATGATTGAAATGTGAGAGTACAAGCGAGTCGTATAACAATGTTTTCCTATTTGGAGTCTAAAATGAAGCCATTATGAAACTCAAATGCGTATCGAAATGGCTTCTATTTCGATGCGCCTTTTGAATTTTTCCTAGATTGGTAACAAAGGCAACATCAACTGTCAGATGAACGTCAGACAAGAGGGATGGGATTTTCAGATATCAAACAAAGAAGAAGAATAACCTTTGAATGTTGTGGTGTTATTTGTTGCCTTGGATAGTGCAGTTATTATAAACTTTAATTGTTATATGAATGTTTTCTCGGGCGTTCATAATTAAATTAGCAGGTGTGGTTTGGACTGGGTTTACAACATTATGCTCAGTGATCTGATTGTTTGAGAAGTTATTTTTACTGCAGTGGGAGTGTGGTGAGGCATCGGATACTTCGAAATTGTTACATTCTTTTTCGTAAACTGAACGAGTTTTTTCGGCAACAAATCATTCACAGCCGTTTGAGCAATTACTCTCAATTCTGGAGAGGTGCAACTTGAGTTTTCTTTAGTCATTTAAAAAAAGGTGATTCACTAATATTTGCGTTCAAAATTTGAATAATTTATGTAGACGCAACGCGTGCGACAAAATGTTGTATAATAAAAATATAATATACTATTTTGTTTCACATGAGAGAAATTGCCTTTGAGAATGAATCACTTTCAGCGTGGCATATGCAATTTTCTTCTTTTTCTGCTTGGAGGATATATGTTGTTTAAATTTGGTGTCGACAACTAGACCTAAATTTTTGCAATTTGTTCCGATGAGAATTGGATTAGCTTCTATTTCAAGTGAAACTCTATCCTCAACAGATGCTAAAATTTCGTGGTTGCAAAATATGAGAGACGTTGATTTTTTGAGTTTATCTTCAGACAGTGAAGTCTTGAAGTATTGGATATTTCCTCAAGGTTTTTGTTCATGCACTGAATTGCTTCTGATATAACAGAATATTGAAATGAGCAATCACAGGATTTAATCGAATCAGGAAAGAGTGATGTATACAAAATAAAGAACGATGGCCTAAGAATACTACCCTGAGGTACTCCGCAGGTGATTTTCTGAGATGAAAATTTTTGAGAAGCAATTATTACTGTTTGTGTTTGGTCGTTCAAAAACGATGAGAGGAGAAAGTAAATGGCCTATAGCAACCACTGCCAGTAGCGTGTTCTCTCCGCTATACAGAACTGGATCTGGAAGCTCGCTAGATGCGATGGGCGTAGCTATATTTACTTTTAGTTTCGTTTCTCTCACCATCTTCTATTTCTTTTACACTTCTGCTGAATTCCCTAGTTTCATTTCAAATTGTCCGAGTCTGTATTTTTCACTTGTTTTCCCACCACATGTATTAATACACACTGAATTGGAGTCAGTAAATTTTATCATTATGAAATGATTTTCACGAGGTTGAAAATAACCAATTTATAAAATGAAGAATATTTGTTCGTTTAAGAATTTAAATCAACTGAATAAAAACTTCTTCGGCACGGATGATCTCACGCTGACGCCGAGTGTCGCTGAGATCGGCTGATTTGTGGAAGCTATGTGAGGTATACATCTGTAACTTATTGGTTTAGTCAGGGTTCTTATAATGGGAACTGAGTATGAAATAAGTAAGTATTTAGACATGGGAAGACTGAAGAAAGGGAGAGAATACGTAATTGGAGGAAAATTAAGTTGGCAATCCTGAAATTGGTAACTTTGGTTATATTTACGTCAGTTTGCCTGGACCTGTAACTTGAACTCTGTTTCCTACGTAATCAGCTTATTTGAGAAGGAAGAAATGTTGTATATTATTTGTTAAGTTTTGATAGTTTCTATCAAAGGCAAAATTGACTTGAACCGTTAATCATATTCAAAATATTCAACCGTTACTAGGCAATCAGATTTTACTGATATTTCACCTGTATACCGTTGTCGATGAACATCATTTCAAACTTGAGTAATATGTTGTAAAGTCCATCATTCCTTAATTTCAACTCAATAGCAGGAACAGAAAAACACATCAGAAACAGTAATAACACAGTAGAAATAGAAAAAACACATCAGAAACAGTTATAACACAGCAGAAACATCGAAAACACTGCAGAAATAGGATAAACTCCGGAAAACATTCTTTATTTAAAGAACCAAACAGAAAATTGGGGTTAGGTTTAGGTTTAGGTTTGAACGTATCAGGCCCTGCACTGCGGCCAATGGCCTATTGTGGCTCACCCTATGGTTATATTTCTCCCGGTATATCCAATCTCTTGACGAAATTGAGGAATGCATTAGGAGAACAATTTACCAGGTTTTGTAACCTTACTGTCGTATCGCCAAATATTGAGAATCTGGTTCTGGCCACTGCAGGGCATGTACACAGAATGTGTTTAGCCGTTGCATCATCCTCCATGCATAGCCGGCACTCTGCTTCTTGTGCAAGTCCGATTTAATGCATGTGATGTTTGAGTTTGCAGTGGCCTGTAAGCAAACCTACTATAACTATGAGATCCGCTCTACTGAGTTCTAGCAGTTTGTCAGAGTCCAGTTTTTTCCTTGTACAAGCAATACATGCTTTGGATTGGGCTAGGCCAGGTAGACTACGCCAGTACTCGAGTCTTTTATTGTCTGCCCAAGCTGTTATGACATTCTTGGCAGTGCTATATGCTAAACCGATTACCGGTTCTGGTCCAGTGAACGTTGTTTTGCCCCCCTTTTGCTAGGGCGTCTGCTATTTCGTTTCCTAGGGTAACGTTGTTGCGTTGCGTCAGTCGGTTTAAGGTGTCTCTGCAGTTCCATACTGCCCTAGATTTAAAGCAGTTGGATTCAAGCGCTTCATGTGCTGCTTGACTATCTGAAAATAATTTTATTGTTGTTCGTGTGTGGTGTAGATTTTCCAGCTCTCCGGCACACATTTCAATGGCATATACCTCTGCCTGAAATATCGTAGCTAATTTACCCATACTGAACGAGCGTTTCACTACTGAGTTATATTCCCATATATTCCGGCTCCGACGCCTTTTGGAACCATCGGTGAACCAACGTTCATTTGCCCTACATAGGTTGGTTTCATTCCGGACCCAGTCTTCTCTATCGGAAAAGACCACAGTGTAGGACGTGTGAAGGTTGATAGTTTTAGGCATGATGTCTGAGGACATTCCTAGAATGTTGTGAGCTATTATGCCATCCAGCATGCTGCTGCCTCTCATGACACATGCCTGCGGTAGACTAATGGCCGCTTGGTAGAGTCTTTATGTTGCCCATCTTGCCTCTCTCTCCAGAACTATGTGGAGAGGAAGTAATCCAAGGAGGGCTTCCATTGCTGCCGTTGGCGTGGAGCGAATGTTTCCAGTAATCGCCAGGCACGCTTGTCTCTGTAGTCCGTTAAGTTAAGCAGTGGCCATTTTTTTATGACCCTTGCTCCACCAGACTATAGAGCCATACGTTATCATTGGACGTACGACGGTCACGTACAACCAATATACGTGTTTTGGTGACATGCCCCATGTTTTGCCACATATTCTGCGGCATGTCGATAATGATGGAATTGGGGTTATTTCTCCTTCTTTTGAGGTTATTGTACCTTCCAGCTGTCAATTACGCACTAAACCACCTTGGTTCAAAATTTATAACGCAGCTAAGATATATTTTTATCATGAAAAAAGGATCTTTCCAGAGCGAAAATCAAATCCATTATTTTCTCAACTACAAATAGGCTCATTCAACTTTTTATTATTTCATAATTCAAAAGTATTGTACTCAATTAGTCTAACTACCCAAAAACTTTTTTTTATTTTCATGTTTACAGCCTAAAATTAATATATGAAATCCGAGCGCGTCTAAATGAGGCGCGGTGATTGTGACGTCACTATACGTATGACTGATGAGCGCCAAACAAGAGGTATTCGTTATTAGTCAACTCGGGTAAGTTTTCGTTGTGTGTTGACTATATCTATCGTGAATTTACTGTCATTTGATTTATAATGAACTATGAAAAGAGTTTTCGCAAAAGTTGCGTGGTACCGGAGTGTAGGAATACATCTATACAGGGTGTATCTAAATAACACCGAAAAAATGAAAGGGGTGATTCTGTGATGAAAATTAATGTGAGTGTTTGTTATAAAATTTTTTGAAAAAACCCTCCCCGGAAAAGTTACACCCCTTCGAAAATTAAAAAAAAATGGTTTTTCTTCTTTATTTTCCCTGTATATCAAGCTAAAGACACGAAACTTGGTAAACATTATCTGTCAATAAGAGTACACTTTTTGAAATTTTTTCAACCCTGAAGTATGCTTAGAAGGGGTTGATTATTTCAACCACTAAGATATTTTTTCTTACAACTTTTTTTTAGATGAAAATTTTTCCTTTAAAAAAGTATGACTGAAAAGCCCAATTCATTGACTAACTTTTTTAACTCTACAAGTTTTTTTTCGAAAACTTAAGCATTTATGAGAAAAAAATAAATAAGCTCATGTAAAATAGCATTTTATTAAACAACAGCCAACCAAATTATGATTATGATTATGAGACTTCTACAACTAAAAACAAAAGTGAACAAACAATGAACAAAAACCTGTCGAATATCGACAATACAATTATAATAAATGTTGAAAATGACCGCCTTCAGCTTCAATACAAGCATCTACCCTTTTCCTCATAGAATTGCGTATACGATGAAATATTCCTGGAGAATTTCTTATAGTTTCACACCCTGCTACAATGCGGTTTCGATATTTTCAACTGGGTTTGTGTATATCAACGATTTCAAATATCCTCATATGCAAAATTCCAAAGGATTAAGGTCAGGGGAGCGGGCTGGCCAGTTTACAGGTCCTCCTCGACCTATCCATTGATTGGCATACACCTCATCCAGGTGAGTTCTTGCACGTATACTAAAATGAGCTGGTGCACCATCGTGCATAAACCATGAATGTTGCCTTATCTGAATGGGAACCTCTTCAAGAAGAACAGGTAATTCTTCAAGGGGATGACAATATGCTTCACCATTTAATCGTAGCGGAAGAAAATGGGGACCAATTAAATGATTATCAATAATTCCGAGCCACACGTTTAATGAAAATTGATACTGATGATTTCCTTCAAAAAAGCCATGAGGATTTTCGTCAGCCCAAAGGTGATTGTTGTGAAAATTTCTAATACAGTCTCTTGAGAAACTCGCCTTGTCAGTAAATAAAATATTACCTAAGAACTGTGGTGCTTGGCCAATCATATTAATAAGCCACTGACAAAAAATCACACGGGGTAAAAAATCTCGAATCATTAACGCCTGCACCCGTTGAAGATGATAGGGAAACAACATTTGTTCTTTTAAAATTCTAAAAACAACGGAATGGCTTACATGTAGGACACGAGCTATTCTCCTGGTACTAGTTTCTGGGAATTCTTCAATTGAATTAAGTACGGCTTCTTCTACAGCTGCAGTTCTAACTTCTCTAGTACGACCAGAATCATAACTTCTTTTTTCAAAATTACCATGTTCCCGCAAGCGTCGGTGAATAGTTGTGAACGTAGTATGATGGGGTAGTCTACGCTGTTCAGCATAAAGTCTTTGCGCTTCCAATGAATTACCGTTAGCACGACCGTATGTAAAATGCATATCTGCCATTTCCAAATTCGAATATGCATTCATATTTTCAATCAACTAATATTTCCTACAATACACAATCATAAAACTTGTGAAACAATAAGATGGGTGCCAGAAAATGACACTACACAATCCTAGTGTCAGTATTAATGTTTTTATGCAAAGCACAGGCCACTAGACTTGACGCAAAATACACTCGCGTTAGCTCATCTTTTTGAAAATGCATTGCATTAGATTTTTTTTCTCGTAAATGCTCAAGTTTTAGAAAAAACTTGTAGAGTTAAAAAAGTTAGTCAATGAATTGGGCTTTTCAGTCATACTTTTTTAAAGAAAAAATTTTCATCTAAAAAAAAGTTGTAAGAAAAAATATCTTAGGGGATGAAATAATCAACCCCTTCTAAGCATACTTCAGGGTTGAAAAAATTTCAAAAAGTGTACTCTTATTGACAGATAATGTTTACCAAGTTTCGTGTCTTTAGCTTGATATACAGGGAAAATAAAAAAGAAAAACCATTTTTTTTAAATTTTCGAAGGGGTGTAACTTTTCCGGGGAGGGTTTTTTCAAAAAATTTTATACCAAACACTCACATTAATTTTCATCACAGAATCACCCCTTTAATTTTTTCGGTGTTATTTAGATACACCCTGTATACGCACCGGATAAACTAGCTAGTTTAGTAATCACAACTGATGAAGATAACTTTGTTATCGAAATGCACATCTAGGAATTAAATTTTTTGTGTGTTGAAGTGGTAAAATACTTTTTGTTCTCACTGAATTTATTTTTCAGCAAAATCTTCATTTCTCAATGGATTAAAATATGGAATTTTAATTTTGGAGATATCTACTATACCATTCTGGTTTTTAAACAAAATAACCCGATAGTAGATATCTATCAGTTTAACCACAACTATTTTGTCTTTTCATAAGTTGTAAGTATAGAAGAATACTTCTGATGAAATCTAATGTGTTTACTTGCCGTTGTAATTTTACTCCTTTCAGTTCACTGCTAATAAAGTAATTATTTTTGTTGAAATAGTCCATTACCATAAATACATCCACTTCTGGTAGATTACCAGAGTCAGCTTTTATGAATCCAGCTTTCAATGCGTATATTTTAAAAATAACAACACACCAGGATAAATACGAGTAACACAAACGATGCCGCGGCCACTAGACTACTGTGCGTATAGTGACGTCACGCGCTGTTCTGCGTACTTTTCTACCAGCGCAACTTCAACTTGAAATATTTCAGTTCAGGATAAAGCTATTGGTATGAAATTTTTGTCAGTACATTCGGAGACCAGACACTTCAAGAAAATCCGTAAAAAGGTTATAATGGTAAATTCACTGAACGACCCTATTGATGGTATTGATTATACAAACAATTGTGTCAGAGCATTGTAAAACAGGCCCGTCTGTAAAATTTCAAATCAAACAATAAACTCCATTATCAGTATTCCGAACAATCAGAGTTGTCCATATTACTATTCAGACTATATAGTCGATTCGCACTTTCACTTTTCTCTAAAAAGCTACCAGATGAATCGTGGAAAGATGTTGATGCGATGAATAAATGTAGATTCGTCCACTTATCTGTAAGAGGGAACAAAAAATCAAATTCGCAACGCATCTATCACCACAATGGTCACCCGATAGCAAAACTCATCAGAATGATAGATCTCATTTATTTAGGCACTGTAGTTTTCCCATGGTTCAGGATACCAGAATCTTTCAGTTAAATAACTGGTCCCGAAAGGATCTGGGTGATACGACCTTCAGGAATTTAGTTTGTGGAATGAAGGCGATAAATTTGCTGAGGTGAAAAATTGAGTTGCGTTCAGTTGAAGTTCCGTGAACGTTGGCACCCTCCATCCCAGTCAGTCTAGTGCAACGTCATACAGGTATACACAAATGTGCTCGCACATTGTGAAAATTATTTCGTTTGAAATCAGGCACAAGTAACGAAACGTTTTTTAAAGATCCAACGCATCCATAAAATACGGCCTTCCTACTTCAGAGCTAACTGAACTCAACGAGCCCATTTGTTGGAGGAGGCATATCCAATATTTGTCCTTCGGACATCCGGTACCACGAACGCATACTCTTATATCTCAACTAAAGACGTGCAGTGCCATCTAACCCTGACGGAACGAATTTACGGCCAGAAGAGGCATATTTCGTTTACGACCAGTACGTAGGTCGCGATAACCAAATCACGCATTCCGAAGGGATTCCGAATGGAATTCGCTTGGCATCTATTTCCGAAATACAATAGTCTGTGAGCCAGGAGTGAGTAAATCAATCATCGCGAAATTCTATTTCACTGAAAGCTAATCTCATTGATTCAGGACTAGCCGTTAAGACTGATATACTGCGTCGTGCAAAAGATTCAAAGCGCGGCCGTCTTCCAGAGAAACCAATTCATCTCCAAGTCTCTGCCAGACGAGTCCCTAAAGTTGGATATCAAAAGCCGATATCAGTGAGCTGATACGATTGCTGTCTTGTACGCCTATCATTTTGAACTATCATCAGTGTACCGAGTGCTCATTGGTTTTTTTGAATAAATTTATTTCATAACATTAATCCCAATAAATTCTTTGAGGGTGTAGGGTGTAACGAAATGTAAAACATTATGTTCCTTTTATAATTTCCATCTAGAATTATATCATAATTAAATAGATTTCACATCTGATTGAGATAGTTCATTCCGAACATCTCATTTAGATAGTTTGTTCTGATTATAGTTTGTTGCGATGTACTAATTGTTCTGTTGTGTGAAATGCAACATTACTGCAGATAGAAAGAGCGCGAGAGAAGCGAGGTTTCACGGCGTTTGGGTGTTTTGAGTTTCCTTTCGGGAAATGTAATAATTTTCCAAAACGAAGAAATGAAAGGTCGTATAATTTAAAACGATTAATTTGAATTCGATTCTTTGATCGAATCGATCTACCAACATATCGACTTTCTCTTTGGCAGATTTTTCTTCAAATGTTTTAAATTCATTTTGGCGGCTTGGCTTCACGTACAGGTGAAACAAAGATGGACACATGAGCGTCACGTTCAATTATTTTTAAAAAATTTCAATCTTAAGTAATTGAATGTAATCCTGATATCTTATTAACATTTGAATAACGTTTCGTTTCGTCTTTTGACTAGTAGGTCCGGAAATGTCAAAATTTAACTAGTCTATAACATAACCTCTATAAGTGATGATTCACATGATTTGATGATTTAGATTGATTCTATTATTTTTGGACTTCAATATTAATTAGACCTGTTTCTGTTCCTGCTTTATGATTTTCAGTGATTCAAGTTTTTCCACAAGTTTCCAGAAAATATCAACCTGCTAGAAGTGTGACCAGTAAATAGGAGCTAAAGACACTCCTCCTGAACCTGGTTGGTGATCTGTGCCAAGGACTGGTCTTGTAGCTAGTAGTACGGAATTCGTGTAAGTCATTGCTTTCATTTCATTTAATTACAATCTGTAGACTCACTCATGATTCTCCGAACTCTAGGTACGATCTATTCTGGATCACTCACTAGCCACGTTTAGATGGAAAGGCCTAGCCAAATAGAAAATCTATTGCCTTAACAACCTTCAATTTGCTTTGTGAAATTTGATATCGAGGTACTCTTTCAGTACTCTGTCTCTTTTTCTTCTGTCAGGAGATAAACTCTAAACAACCATCAGCTTGCTTTTCAACATTGTTAACGAGGAACTTTCTTAGTACACTTCCTCTTTCTCCTCAGTCTGGAGATAAATCTTTAATTTATATTTGTCGAGGAAACCAGTCATGTGTAAGCAATTATACTCTTTCCAAATTTGTAAACTCAAACCATCTCAATTGTAATATTTTTTAGAAACTTAGTCATTTCGATTATATAACAATTTTTTTATTGTATCTTCAGATCTATGAACTTAAACAATTTAACTTGTGAAGAATTATTGTGAATGTAGTGTTTTCAGATTTTTTTTCGTTTTACTGTTGAGAATCAGAAAGTACATCCTTTGACAAAATCCATGTTTTTGGTTTTTTCATAAAAAAGAACCTTTAAATTTCGAGTATCTAATTTTTGTCAAAGGATCTATCTATTAAACTGGCAGATAACGAAACCCACGACCTTCCGTAACAATCTGAGTAGCTCACAGGCATTGCTGTATAAAATGAGCAAGTAACTCTACAAAAAGTGTTTGTGGTGTTACAAGGGGAAAGTATGATTATACTGTGAAGACCTTTCACAAAAAGGTTATATAGTACAGCTGTATTGGTTCAATTTTCAATTGAGAATGTTTCTCTTTACAGTACAGCTGGTATTCTGCCATCATCCGAAACGTGGTCGTAACAACTGACCCCTGTAATACCATTTCTCCACTGTAGCTATCCTAGGAGACTCATTATTGTCATCTGGGAGGCAGGCATACCACCAGACATACCACCATAATCTTACTACCTCTTGAGGGTAGTATTGGGGTGTAAGCTTGTCCGATATACCCAGTACCTCATTTTTACGCCAGGACAGAGGAGAAAAGCACGTTATATGACATGTTGGTAGATCAATTTCTCAAGCGTTTCGCAGAACATGTATACAAAAACCCGTTCATTCAAAAAAATCATACCACGCTCATGTGTGATGTTCGGAGATAAGAAAGATCCTTCGTTATTTCACGGCAGAGTTCAAATGTCGTTGATTCTTCGACTTTCAACACATTTCAGTCATATCTTGAGGATTCATTACTATCATAGTCTTTATAGACTGGTGCCTATAATTTTTGTGAAAAAGAAAAAAGTAACATGCAAGAATCAGGTGGAGAATGTTGTTGAGGTTCCAACTTCAAGGAAAAAACAAAATTAAACACGAAAACACTCAAAATGGTGAAATGGGGATGCAGTTCAGGGGCTGAATACGGTATTTTGTGAATTGCGGCTAAACGTGACCTCTCAGCGGGATATGTTCGATGAAAAAGTTGTAGATAATAGAAGAATCAAAGACTTTTGTTCTCAACACTTTTCGACATAACCTCAAATTAACTGTCAAAATGGCAAAAAACCTATTTTTCAGTATTTAGTTTTTTTCTCGAGTATAAATGATTTAATTCAGATTGAATTTTTTAATATGTCTTTTTTGGTGTCAACTAAGCATGATTCTTTCGCAATTCAGAAAAAGACTCGAGGTAGGTACATTTTTCGAAAAAAAATACCCGTGTTTTCCACGAAGAATTTTTCTGGTGTTTTTTTATATTCCGAAGGTCTATTGGCAATCATTTTAATTATTAAAAAGTCTACTATCGAATGGTCTATGTAACTTGGTGGTTTATTTATCGTTAAATCGCTTAAAATTGAGAAAAACCGACAAGTCTCTCTGAATAATGTTTTTCTCAATATTTTCAATAGTGGTTTAAAAAAATGTCATTGAATTAATTTTTTAGTGTAATTAGGTATTCCGATATATCATTCTGAATAATTCAATATAAACTACTATTTGTTATAAAAATAATGAAGAAAGTCGAAAATAATTGAAAATATGAGAAAATCATTACAGAGTGACTTTTTTCTCAATTTCAAGCGGTTTAACGATCAGTAAACCACCTAGTTACATAGATCATTTCAAAGTAAACATTTCTGCAATCAAATTGGTCACTTGTGGACCTTCGAAATACAAAAAATATGATGACAATTGTTCGTGGATAAATAACTCGAAAATTAGAAGTCTTTTCATTTATGAAAGAATCATGCTCAATCGGCACATAAAAGGCATAGTTTTGCAAATGTTTATCTGAACTAAATCATTTATACGCGAGATGAAAATATTGAAAACTTGGTTTTTTACCATTTCGACGTTAATTTGTCAAAAAGTGTTGATCAAGAAGTTTTCGATTTTTTTGTTATCTATAATTTTTTATCGAACATATCTCGCTTGGAGGTTACGTTTCGCCGCAAATCACAAAAAACGTTTTCAACCCCTAAACTAAATCCCCATTTCATCATTTTCCATCCATCCATCTATCCATCCATCCATCCATCCATCCATCCATCTATCCAT